>CAWUQA010000003.1:0-74000 GCA_963924605.1 Malthinus seriepunctatus
CTAACCTAACCTAACCTAACCTAACCTAACCTAACTAACCTAACCTAACCTAACCTAACCTAACCTAACCTAACTAACCTAACCTAACCTAACCTAACCTAACCTAACCTAACCTAACCTAACCTAACCTAACCTAACCTAACCTAACCTAACCTAACCTAACCTAACCTAACCTAACCTAACCTAACCTAACCTAACCTAACCTAACCTAACCTAACCTAACCTAACCTAACCTAACCTAACCTAACCTAACCTAACCTAACCTAACCTACCTAACCTAACCTAACCTAACCTACCTAACCTAACCTAACCTAACCTAACCTCCTAACCTAACCTAACCTAACCTAACCTAACCTAACCTAACCTAACCTAACCTAACCTAACCTAACCTAACCTAACCTAACCTAACCTAACCTAACCTAACCTAACCTAACCTAACCTAACCTAACCTAACCTAACCTAACCTAACCTAACCTAACCTAACCTAACCTAACCTAACCTAACCTAACCTAACCTAACCTAACCTAACCTAACCTAACCTAACCTAACCTAACCTAACCTAACCTAACCTAACCTAACCTAACCTAACCTAACCTAACCTAACCTAACCTAACCTAACCTAACCTAACCTAACCTAACCTAACCTAACCTAACCTAACCTAACCTAACCTAACCTAACCTAACCTAACCTAACCTAACCTAACCTAACCTAACCTAACCTAACCTAACCTAACCTAACCTAACCTAACCTAACCTAACCTAACCTAACCTAACCTAACCTAACCTAACCTAACCTAACCTAACCTAACCTAACCTAACCTAACCTAACCTAACCTAACCTAACCTAACCTTACCTCTATGACACTTGGGCGTAGGACCCACCGTTCCCGAGTTATGGGCCTTTAAATTTCAAAGTCGTCCTAGAGCTCCCATTTTAATGTCATAAGATGCGGATGGTCGAGTTGAGCAACTTTACCTCTATGACAAATGGGCGTAGGACCCACCGTTTCCGAGTTATGGGCCTTTAAATTTCAAAGTCTACCTAGAGCCCCCATTTTGGTGTCATTAGATGCGGATGGTCGAGTTGAGCAACTTTACCTCTATGACACTTGGGCGTAGGACCCACCGTTCCCGAGTTATGGGCCTTTAAATTTCAAAGTCGTCCTAGAGCCCCCATTTTAATGTCATAAGATGCGGATGGTCGAGTTGAGCAACTTTACCTCTATGACAAATGGGCGTAGGACCCACCGTTTCCGAGTTATGGGCCTTTAAATTTCAAAGTCTACCTAGAGCCCCCATTTTGGTGTCATTAGATGCGGATGGTCGAGTTGAGCAACTTTACCTCTATGACACTTGGGCGTAGGACCCACCGTTCCCGAGTTATGGGCCTTTAAATTTCAAAGTCGACCTAGAGCCCCCATTTTGGTGTCATTAGATGCGGATGGTCGAGTTGAGCAACTTTACCTCTATGACGCTTGGGCTTAGGAACCACCGTTCCCGAGTTATGGGCCTTTAAATTTCAAAGTCGACCTAGAGCCCCCATTTTGGTGGCATTAGATGCGGATGGTCGAGTTGAGCAACTTTACCTCTATGACAAATGGGCGTAGGACCCACCGTTCCCGAGTTATGGGCCTTTAAATTTCAAAGTCTACCTAGAGCCCCCATTTTAATGTCATAAGATGCGGATGGTCGAGTTGAGCAACTTTACCTCTATGACAAATGGGCGTAGGACCCACCGTTTCCGAGTTATGTGCCTTTAAATTTCAAAGTCGTCCTAGAGCCCCCATTTTAATGTCATAAGATGCGGATGGTCGAGTTGAGCAACTTTACCTCTATGACAAATGGGCGTAAGACCCACCGTTTCCGAGTTATGGGCCTTTAAATTTCAAAGTCTACCTAGAGCCCCCATTTTAATGTCATTAGATGCGGATGGTCGAGTTGAGCAACTTTACCTCTATGACACTTGGGCGTAGGACCCACCGTTCCCGAGTTATGGGCCCTTAAATTTCAAAGTCGTCCTAGAGCCCCCATTTTAATGTCATAAGATGCGGATGGTCGAGTTGAGCAACTTTACCTCTATGACAAATGGGCGTAGGACCCACCGTTTCCGAGTTATGGGCCTTTAAATTTCAAAGTCTACCTAGAGCCCCCATTTTGGTGTCAATAGATGCGGATGGTCGAGTTGAGCAACTTTACCTCTATGACACTTGGGCGTAGGACCCACCGTTCCCGAGTTATGGGCCTTTAAATTTCAAAGTCGACCTAGAGCCCCCATTTTGGTGTCATTAGATGCGGATGGTCGAGTTGAGCAACTTTACCTCTATGACGCTTGGGCTTAGGAACCACCGTTCCCGAGTTATGGGCCTTTAAATTTCAAAGTCGACCTAGAGCCCCCATTTTGGTGTCATTAGATGCGGATGGTCGAGTTGAGCAACTTTACCTCTATGACAAATGGGCGTAGGACCCACCGTTCCCGAGTTATGGGCCTTTAAATTTCAAAGTCTACCTAGAGCCCCCATTTTAATGTCATAAGATGCGGATGGTCGAGTTGAGCAACTTTACCTCTATGACAAATGGGCGTAGGACCCACCGTTTCCGAGTTATGTGCCTTTAAATTTCAAAGTCTACCTAGAGCCCCCGTTTTGGTGTTATTAGATGCGGATGATCGAGTTGAGCAACTTTACCTCTATGACACTTGGGCGTAAGACCCACCGTTCCCGAGTTATGGGCCATTAAATTTCAAAGTCGACCTAGAGCCCCCATTTTAATATCATAAGATGCGGATGGTCGAGTTGAGCAACTTTACCTCTATGACAAATGGGCGTAGGACCCACCGTTTCCGAGTTATGGGCCTTTAAATTTCAAAGTCTACCTAGAGCCCCCATTTTGGTGTCATTAGATGCGGATGGTCGAGTTGAGCAACTTTACCTCTATGACACTTGGGCGTAGGACCCACCGTTCCCGAGTTATGGGCCTTTAAATTTCAAAGTCGACCTAGAGCCCCCATTTTGGTGTCATTAGATGCGGATGGTCGAGTTGAGCAACTTTACCTCTATGACGCTTGGGCTTAGGAACCACCGTTCCCGAGTTATGGGCCTTTAAATATCAAAGTCGACCTAGAGCCCCCATTTTGGTGTCATTAGATGCGGATGGTCGAGTTGAGCAACTTTACCTCTATGACAAATGGGCGTAGGACCCACCGTTTCCGAGTTATGGGCCTTTAAATTTCAAAGTCTACCTAGAGCCCCCATTTTGGTGTCATTAGATGCGGATGGTCGAGTTGAGCAACTTTACCTCTATGACAAATGGGCGTAGGACCCACCGTTTCCGAGTTATGGGCCTTTAAATTTCAAAGTCGTCCTAGAGCCCCCATTTTAATGTCATAAGATGCGGATGGTCGAGTTGAGCAACTTTACCTCTATGACAAATGGGCGTAGGACCCACCGTTTCCGAGTTATGGGCCTTTAAATTTCAAAGTCTACCTAGAGCCCCCATTTTGGTGTCATTAGATGCGGATGGTCGAGTTGAGCAACTTTACCTCTATGACACTTGGGCGTAGGACCCACCGTTCCCGAGTTATGGGCCTTTAAATTTCAAAGTCGACCTAGAGCCCCCATTTTGGTGTCACTAGATGCGGATGGTCGAGTTGAGCAACTTTACCTCTATGACGCTTGGGCTTAGGAACCACCGTTCCCGAGTTATGGGCCTTTAAATTTCAAAGTCGACCTAGAGCCCCCATTTTGGTGTCATTAGATGCGGATGGTCGAGTTGAGCAACTTTACCTCTATGACAAATGGGCGTAGGACCCACCGTTCCCGAGTTATGGGCCTTTAAATTTCAAAGTCTACCTAGAGCCCCATTTTGGTGTCATTAGATGCGGATGGTCGAGTTGAGCAACTTTACCTCTATGACAAATGGGCGTAAGACCCACCGTTTCCGAGTTATGGGCCTTTAAATTTCAAAGTCTACCTAGAGCCCCCATTTTAATGTCATTAGATGCGGATGGTCGAGTTGAGCAACTTTACCTCTATGACACTTGGGCGTAGGACCCACCGTTCCCGAGTTATGGGCCCTTAAATTTCAAAGTCGTCCTAGAGCCCCCATTTTAATGTCATAAGATGCGGATGGTCGAGTTGAGCAACTTTACCTCTATGACAAATGGGCGTAGGACCCACCGTTTCCGAGTTATGGGCCTTTAAATTTCAAAGTCTACCTAGAGCCCCCATTTTGGTGTCAATAGATGCGGATGGTCGAGTTGAGCAACTTTACCTCTATGACACTTGGGCGTAGGACCCACCGTTCCCGAGTTATGGGCCTTTAAATTTCAAAGTCGACCTAGAGCCCCCATTTTGGTGTCATTAGATGCGGATGGTCGAGTTGAGCAACTTTACCTCTATGACGCTTGGGCTTAGGAACCACCGTTCCCGAGTTATGGGCCTTTAAATTTCAAAGTCGACCTAGAGCCCCCATTTTGGTGTCATTAGATGCGGATGGTCGAGTTGAGCAACTTTACCTCTATGACAAATGGGCGTAGGACCCACCGTTCCCGAGTTATGGGCCTTTAAATTTCAAAGTCTACCTAGAGCCCCCATTTTAATGTCATAAGATGCGGATGGTCGAGTTGAGCAACTTTACCTCTATGACAAATGGGCGTAGGACCCACCGTTTCCGAGTTATGTGCCTTTAAATTTCAAAGTCTACCTAGAGCCCCCGTTTTGGTGTTATTAGATGCGGATGATCGAGTTGAGCAACTTTACCTCTATGACACTTGGGCGTAAGACCCACCGTTCCCGAGTTATGGGCCATTAAATTTCAAAGTCGACCTAGAGCCCCCATTTTAATATCATAAGATGCGGATGGTCGAGTTGAGCAACTTTACCTCTATGACAAATGGGCGTAGGACCCACCGTTTCCGAGTTATGGGCCTTTAAATTTCAAAGTCTACCTAGAGCCCCCATTTTGGTGTCATTAGATGCGGATGGTCGAGTTGAGCAACTTTACCTCTATGACACTTGGGCGTAGGACCCACCGTTCCCGAGTTATGGGCCTTTAAATTTCAAAGTCGACCTAGAGCCCCCATTTTGGTGTCATTAGATGCGGATGGTCGAGTTGAGCAACTTTACCTCTATGACGCTTGGGCTTAGGAACCACCGTTCCCGAGTTATGGGCCTTTAAATATCAAAGTCGACCTAGAGCCCCCATTTTGGTGTCATTAGATGCGGATGGTCGAGTTGAGCAACTTTACCTCTATGACAAATGGGCGTAGGACCCACCGTTTCCGAGTTATGGGCCTTTAAATTTCAAAGTCTACCTAGAGCCCCCATTTTGGTGTCATTAGATGCGGATGGTCGAGTTGAGCAACTTTACCTCTATGACAAATGGGCGTAGGACCCACCGTTTCCGAGTTATGGGCCTTTAAATTTCAAAGTCGTCCTAGAGCCCCCATTTTAATGTCATAAGATGCGGATGGTCGAGTTGAGCAACTTTACCTCTATGACAAATGGGCGTAGGACCCACCGTTTCCGAGTTATGGGCCTTTAAATTTCAAAGTCTACCTAGAGCCCCCATTTTGGTGTCATTAGATGCGGATGGTCGAGTTGAGCAACTTTACCTCTATGACACTTGGGCGTAGGACCCACCGTTCCCGAGTTATGGGCCTTTAAATTTCAAAGTCGACCTAGAGCCCCCATTTTGGTGTCACTAGATGCGGATGGTCGAGTTGAGCAACTTTACCTCTATGACGCTTGGGCTTAGGAACCACCGTTCCCGAGTTATGGGCCTTTAAATTTCAAAGTCGACCTAGAGCCCCCATTTTGGTGTCATTAGATGCGGATGGTCGAGTTGAGCAACTTTACCTCTATGACAAATGGGCGTAGGACCCACCGTTCCCGAGTTATGGGCCTTTAAATTTCAAAGTCTACCTAGAGCCCCCATTTTGGTGTCATTAGATGCGGATGGTCGAGTTGAGCAACTTTACCTCTATGACACTTGGGCGTAGGACCCACCGTTCCCGAGTTATGGGCCTTTAAATTTCAAAGTCGTCCTAGAGCCCCCATTTTAATGTCATAAGATGCGGATGGTCGAGTTGAGCAACTTTACCTCTATGACAAATGGGCGTAGGACCCACCGTTTCCGAGTTATGGGCCTTTAAATTTCAAAGTCTACCTAGAGCCCCCATTTTGGTGTCATTAGATGCGGATGGTCGAGTTGAGCAACTTTACCTCTATGACGCTTGGGCTTAGGAACCACCGTTCCCGAGTTATGGGCCTTTAAATTTCAAAGTCGACCTAGAGCCCCCATTTTGGTGTCATTAGATGCGGATGGTCGAGTTGAGCAACTTTACCTCTATGACAAATGGGCGTAGGACCCACCGTTCCCGAGTTATGGGCCTTTAAATTTCAAAGTCTACCTGGAGCCCCCATTTTGGTGTCATTAGATGCGGATGGTCGAGTTGAGCAACTTTACCTCTATGACACTTGGGCGTAGGACCCACCGTTCCCGAGTTATGGGCCTTTAAATTTCAAAGTCGTCCTAGAGCCCCCATTTTAATGTCATAAGATGCGGATGGTCGAGTTGAGCAACTTTACCTCTATGACAAATGGGCGTAGGACCCACCGTTTCCGAGTTATGGGCCTTTAAATTTCAAAGTCTACCTAGAGCCCTAATTTTGGTGTCATTAGATGCGGATGGTCGAGTTGAGCAACTTTACCTCTATGACGCTTGGGCTTAGGAACCACCGTTCCCGAGTTATGGGCCTTTAAATTTCAAAGTCGACCTAGAGCCCCCATTTTGGTGTCATTAGATGCGGATGGTCGAGTTGAGCAACTTTACCTCTATGACAAATGGGCGTGGGACCCACCGTTCCCGAGTTATGGGCCTTTAAATTTCAAAGTCTACCTAGAGCCCCCATTTTGGTGTCATTAGATGCGGATGGTCGAGTTGAGCAACTTTACCTCTATGACACTTGGGCGTAGGACCCACCGTTCCCGAGTTATGGGCCCTTAAATTTCAAAGTCGTCCTAGAGCCCCCATTTTAATGTCATAAGATGCGGATGGTCGAGTTGAGCAACTTTACCTCTATGACAAATGGGCGTAGGACCCACCGTTTCCGAGTTATGGGCCTTTAAATTTCAAAGTCTACCTAGAGCCCCCATTTTGGTGTCAATAGATGCGGATGGTCGAGTTGAGCAACTTTACCTCTATGACACTTGGGCGTAGGACCCACCGTTCCCGAGTTATGGGCCTTTAAATTTCAAAGTCGACCTAGAGCCCCCATTTTGGTGTCATTAGATGCGGATGGTCGAGTTGAGCAACTTTACCTCTATGACGCTTGGGCTTAGGAACCACCGTTCCCGAGTTATGGGCCTTTAAATTTCAAAGTCGACCTAGAGCCCCCATTTTGGTGTCATTAGATGCGGATGGTCGAGTTGAGCAACTTTACCTCTATGACAAATGGGCGTAGGACCCACCGTTCCCGAGTTATGGGCCTTTAAATTTCAAAGTCTACCTAGAGCCCCCATTTTAATGTCATAAGATGCGGATGGTCGAGTTGAGCAACTTTACCTCTATGACAAATGGGCGTAGGACCCACCGTTTCCGAGTTATGTGCCTTTAAATTTCAAAGTCTACCTAGAGCCCCCATTTTGGTGTCATTAGATGCGGATGGTCGAGTTGAGAAACTTTACCTCTATGACACTTGGGCGTAGGACCCACCGTTCCCGAGTTATGGGCCTTTAAATTTCAAAGTCTACCTAGAGCCCCCGTTTTGGTGTTATAAGATGCGGATGATCGAGTTGAGCAACTTTACCTCTATGACACTTGGGCGTAAGACCCACCGTTCCCGAGTTATGGGCCATTAAATTTCAAAGTCGACCTAGAGCCCCCATTTTAATATCATAAGATGCGGATGGTCGAGTTGAGCAACTTTACCTCTATGACAAATGGGCGTAGGACCCACCGTTTCCGAGTTATGGGCCTTTAAATTTCAAAGTCTACCTAGAGCCCCCATTTTGGTGTCATTAGATGCGGATGGTCGAGTTGAGCAACTTTACCTCTATGACACTTGGGCGTAGGACCCACCGTTCCCGAGTTATGGGCCTTTAAATTTCAAAGTCGACCTAGAGCCCCCATTTTGGTGTCATTAGATGCGGATGGTCGAGTTGAGCAACTTTACCTCTATGACGCTTGGGCTTAGGAACCACCGTTCCCGAGTTATGGGCCTTTAAATATCAAAGTCGACCTAGAGCCCCCATTTTGGTGTCATTAGATGCGGATGGTCGAGTTGAGCAACTTTACCTCTATGACAAATGGGCGTAGGACCCACCGTTTCCGAGTTATGGGCCTTTAAATTTCAAAGTCGTCCTAGAGCCCCCATTTTAATGTCATAAGATGCGGATGGTCGAGTTGAGCAACTTTACCTCTATGACAAATGGGCGTAGGACCCACCGTTTCCGAGTTATGGGCCTTTAAATTTCAAAGTCTACCTAGAGCCCCCATTTTGGTGTCATTAGATGCGGATGGTCGAGTTGAGCAACTTTACCTCTATGACACTTGGGCGTAGGACCCACCGTTCCCGAGTTATGGGCCTTTAAATTTCAAAGTCGACCTAGAGCCCCCATTTTGGTGTCATTAGATGCGGATGGTCGAGTTGAGCAACTTTACCTCTATGACGCTTGGGCTTAGGAACCACCGTTCCCGAGTTATGGGCCTTTAAATTTCAAAGTCGACCTAGAGCCCCCATTTTGGTGTCATTAGATGCGGATGGTCGAGTTGAGCAACTTTACCTCTATGACAAATGGGCGTAGGACCCACCGTTCCCGAGTTATGGGCCTTTAAATTTCAAAGTCTACCTAGAGCCCCCATTTTGGTGTCATTAGATGCGGATGGTCGAGTTGAGCAACTTTACCTCTATGACACTTGGGCGTAGGACCCACCGTTCCCGAGTTATGGGCCTTTAAATTTCAAAGTCGTCCTAGAGCCCCCATTTTAATGTCATAAGATGCGGATGGTCGAGTTGAGCAACTTTACCTCTATGACAAATGGGCGTAGGACCCACCGTTTCCGAGTTATGGGCCTTTAAATTTCAAAGTCTACCTAGAGCCCCCATTTTGGTGTCATTAGATGCGGATGGTCGAGTTGAGCAACTTTACCTCTATGACGCTTGGGCTTAGGAACCACCGTTCCCGAGTTATGGGCCTTTAAATTTCAAAGTCGACCTAGAGCCCCCATTTTGGTGTCATTAGATGCGGATGGTCGAGTTGAGCAACTTTACCTCTATGACAAATGGGCGTAGGACCCACCGTTCCCGAGTTATGGGCCTTTAAATTTCAAAGTCTACCTGGAGCCCCCATTTTGGTGTCATTAGATGCGGATGGTCGAGTTGAGCAACTTTACCTCTATGACACTTGGGCGTAGGACCCACCGTTCCCGAGTTATGGGCCTTTAAATTTCAAAGTCGTCCTAGAGCCCCCATTTTAATGTCATAAGATGCGGATGGTCGAGTTGAGCAACTTTACCTCTATGACAAATGGGCGTAGGACCCACCGTTTCCGAGTTATGGGCCTTTAAATTTCAAAGTCTACCTAGAGCCCTAATTTTGGTGTCATTAGATGCGGATGGTCGAGTTGAGCAACTTTACCTCTATGACGCTTGGGCTTAGGAACCACCGTTCCCGAGTTATGGGCCTTTAAATTTCAAAGTCGACCTAGAGCCCCCATTTTGGTGTCATTAGATGCGGATGGTCGAGTTGAGCAACTTTACCTCTATGACAAATGGGCGTGGGACCCACCGTTCCCGAGTTATGGGCCTTTAAATTTCAAAGTCTACCTAGAGCCCCCATTTTGGTGTCATTAGATGCGGATGGTCGAGTTGAGCAACTTTACCTCTATGACACTTGGGCGTAGGACCCACCGTTCCCGAGTTATGGGCCTTTAAATTTCAAAGTCGTCCTAGAGCCCCCATTTTAATGTCATAAGATGCGGATGGTCGAGTTGAGCAACTTTACCTCTATGACAAATGGGCGTGGGACCCACCGTTCCCGAGTTATGGGCCTTTAAATTTCAAAGTCTACCTAGAGCCCTAATTTTGGTGTCATTAGATGCGGATGGTCGAGTTGAGCAACTTTACCTCTATGACGCTTGGGCTTAGGAACCACCGTTCCCGAGTTATGGGCCTTTAAATTTCAAAGTCGTCCTAGAGCCCCCATTTTAATGTCATAAGATGCGGATGGTCGAGTTGAGCAACTTTACCTCTATGACAAATGGGCGTGGGACCCACCGTTCCCGAGTTATGGGCCTTTAAATTTCAAAGTCTACCTAGAGCCCCCATTTTGGTGTCATTAGATGCGGATGGTCGAGTTGAGCAACTTTACCTCTATGACACTTGGGCGTAGGACCCACCGTTCCCGAGTTATGGGCCTTTAAATTTCAAAGTCGTCCTAGAGCCCCCATTTTAATGTCATAAGATGCGGATGGTCGAGTTGAGCAACTTTACCTCTATGACAAATGGGCGTGGGACCCACCGTTCCCGAGTTATGGGCCTTTAAATTTCAAAGTCTACCTAGAGCCCCCATTTTGGTGTCATTAGATGCGGATGGTCGAGTTGAGCAACTTTACCTCTATGACACTTGGGCGTAGGACCCACCGTTCCCGAGTTATGGGCCTTTAAATTTCAAAGTCGACCTAGAGCCCCCATTTTGGTGTCATTAGATGCGGATGGTCGAGTTGAGCAACTTTACCTCTATGACGCTTGGGCTTAGGAACCACCGTTCCCGAGTTATGGGCCTTTAAATTTCAAAGTCGACCTAGAGCCCCCATTTTGGTGTCAGTAGATGCGGATGGTCGAGTTGAGCAACTTTACCTCTATGACAAATGGGCGTAGGACCCACCGTTCCCGAGTTATGGGCCTTTAAATTTCAAAGTCTACCTAGAGCCCCCATTTTGGTGTCATTAGATGCGGATGGTCGAGTTGAGCAACTTTACCTCTATGACACTTGGGCGTAGGACCCACCGTTCCCGAGTTATGGGCCTTTAAATTTCAAAGTCGTCCTAGAGCCCCCATTTTAATGTCATAAGATGCGGATGGTCGAGTTGAGCAACTTTACCTCTATGACAAATGGGCGTAGGACCCACCGTTTCCGAGTTATGGGCCTTTAAATTTCAAAGTCTACCTAGAGCCCCCATTTTGGTGTCATTAGATGCGGATGGTCGAGTTGAGCAACTTTACCTCTATGACACTTGGGCGTAGGACCCACCGTTCCCGAGTTATGGGCCTTTAAATTTCAAAGTCGTCCTAGAGCCCCCATTTTAATGTCATAAGATGCGGATGGTCGAGTTGAGCAACTTTACCTCTATGACAAATGGGCGTAGGACCCACCGTTTCCGAGTTATGGGCCTTTAAATTTCAAAGTCTACCTAGAGCCCCCATTTTGGTGTCATTAGATGCGGATGGTCGAGTTGAGCAACTTTACCTCTATGACACTTGGGCGTAGGACCCACCGTTCCCGAGTTATAGGCCTTTAAATTTCAAAGTCGACCTAGAGCCCCCATTTTGGTGTCATTAGATGCGGATGGTCGAGTTGAGCAACTTTACCTCTATGACGCTTGGGCTTAGGAACCACCGTTCCCGAGTTATGGGCCTTTAAATTTCAAAGTCGACCTAGAGCCCCCATTTTGGTGTCATTAGATGCGGATGGTCGAGTTGAGCAACTTTACCTCTATGACAAATGGGCGTAGGACCCACCGTTCCCGAGTTATGGGCCTTTAAATTTCAAAGTCTACCTAGAGCCCCCATTTTAATGTCATAAGATGCGGATGGTCGAGTTGAGCAACTTTACCTCTATGACAAATGGGCGTAGGACCCACCGTTCCCGAGTTATGTGCCTTTAAATTTCAAAGTCTACCTAGAGCCCCCATTTTGGTGTCATTAGATGCGGATGGTCGAGTTGAGCAACTTTACCTCTATGACACTTGGGCGTAGGACCCACCGTTCCCGAGTTATGGGCCTTTAAATTTCAAAGTCTACCTAGAGCCCCCGTTTTGGTGTTATTAGATGCGGATGATCGAGTTGAGCAACTTTACCTCTATGACACTTGGGCGTAAGACCCACAGTTCCCGAGTTATGGGCCATTAAATTTCAAAGTCGACCTAGAGCCCCCATTTTGGTGTCATTAGATGCGGATGGTCGAGTTGAGCAACTTTACCTCTATGACAAATGGGCGTAGGACCCACCGTTCCCGAGTTATGGGCCTTTAAATTTCAAAGTCTACCTAGAGCCCCCATTTTGGTGTCATTAGATGCGGATGGTCGAGTTGAGCAACTTTACCTCTATGACACTTGGGCGTAGGACCCACCGTTCCCGAGTTATGGGCCTTTAAATTTCAAAGTCGTCCTAGAGCCCCCATTTTAATGTCATAAGATGCGGATGGTCGAGTTGAGCAACTTTACCTCTATGACAAATGGGCGTAGGACCCACCGTTTCCGAGTTATGGGCCTTTAAATTTCAAAGTCTACCTAGAGCCCCCATTTTGGTGTCATTAGATGCGGATGGTCGAGTTGAGCAACTTTACCTCTATGACACTTGGGCGTAGGACCCACCGTTCCCGAGTTATGGGCCTTTAAATTTCAAAGTCGTCCTAGAGCCCCCATTTTAATGTCATAAGATGCGGATGGTCGAGTTGAGCAACTTTACCTCTATGACAAATGGGCGTAGGACCCACCGTTTCCGAGTTATGTGCCTTTAAATTTCAAAGTCTACCTAGAGCCCCCATTTTGGTGTCATTAGATGCGGATGGTCGAGTTGAGCAACTTTACCTCTATGACACTTGGGCGTAGGACCCACCGTTCCCGAGTTATGGGCCTTTAAATTTCAAAGTCTACCTAGAGCCCCCGTTTTGGTGTTATTAGATGCGGATGATCGAGTTGAGCAACTTTACCTCTATGACACTTGGGCGTAAGACCCACCGTTCCCGAGTTATGGGCCATTAAATTTCAAAGTCGACCTAGAGCCCCCATTTTAATATCATAAGATGCGGATGGTCGAGTTGAGCAACTTTACCTCTATGACAAATGGGCGTAGGACCCACCGTTTCCGAGTTATGGGCCTTTAAATTTCAAAGTCTACCTAGAGCCCCCATTTTGGTGTCATTAGATGCGGATGGTCGAGTTGAGCAACTTTACCTCTATGACACTTGGGCGTAGGACCCACCGTTCCCGAGTTATGGGCCTTTAAATTTCAAAGTCGACCTAGAGCCCCCATTTTGGTGTCATTAGATGCGGATGGTCGAGTTGAGCAACTTTACCTCTATGACGCTTGGGCTTAGGAACCACCGTTCCCGAGTTATGGGCCTTTAAATATCAAAGTCGACCTAGAGCCCCCATTTTGGTGTCATTAGATGCGGATGGTCGAGTTGAGCAACTTTACCTCTATGACAAATGGGCGTAGGACCCACCGTTTCCGAGTTATGGGCCTTTAAATTTCAAAGTCTACCTAGAGCCCCCATTTTGGTGTCATTAGATGCGGATGGTCGAGTTGAGCAACTTTACCTCTATGACAAATGGGCGTAGGACCCACCGTTCCCGAGTTATGGGCCTTTAAATTTCAAAGTCGACCTAGAGCCCCCATTTTGGTGTCATTAGATGCGGATGGTCGAGTTGAGCAACTTTACCTCTATGACAAATGGGCGTAGGACCCACCGTTCCCGAGTTATGGGCCTTTAAATTTCAAAGTCTACCTAGAGCCCCCATTTTGGTGTCATTAGATGCGGATGGTCGAGTTGAGCAACTTTACCTCTATGACACTTGGGCGTAGGACCCACCGTTCCCGAGTTATGGGCCTTTAAATTTCAAAGTCGTCCTAGAGCCCCCATTTTAATGTCATAAGATGCGGATGGTCGAGTTGAGCAACTTTACCTCTATGACAAATGGGCGTAGGACCCACCGTTTCCGAGTTATGGGCCTTTAAATTTCAAAGTCTACCTAGAGCCCCCATTTTGGTGTCATTAGATGCGGATGGTCGAGTTGAGCAACTTTACCTCTATGACGCTTGGGCTTAGGAACCACCGTTCCCGAGTTATGGGCCTTTAAATTTCAAAGTCGACCTAGAGCCCCCATTTTGGTGTCATTAGATGCGGATGGTCGAGTTGAGCAACTTTACCTCTATGACAAATGGGCGTAGGACCCACCGTTCCCGAGTTATGGGCCTTTAAATTTCAAAGTCTACCTGGAGCCCCCATTTTGGTGTCATTAGATGCGGATGGTCGAGTTGAGCAACTTTACCTCTATGACACTTGGGCGTAGGACCCACCGTTCCCGAGTTATGGGCCTTTAAATTTCAAAGTCGTCCTAGAGCCCCCATTTTAATGTCATAAGATGCGGATGGTCGAGTTGAGCAACTTTACCTCTATGACAAATGGGCGTAGGACCCACCGTTTCCGAGTTATGGGCCTTTAAATTTCAAAGTCTACCTAGAGCCCTAATTTTGGTGTCATTAGATGCGGATGGTCGAGTTGAGCAACTTTACCTCTATGACGCTTGGGCTTAGGAACCACCGTTCCCGAGTTATGGGCCTTTAAATTTCAAAGTCGACCTAGAGCCCCCATTTTGGTGTCATTAGATGCGGATGGTCGAGTTGAGCAACTTTACCTCTATGACAAATGGGCGTGGGACCCACCGTTCCCGAGTTATGGGCCTTTAAATTTCAAAGTCTACCTAGAGCCCCCATTTTGGTGTCATTAGATGCGGATGGTCGAGTTGAGCAACTTTACCTCTATGACACTTGGGCGTAGGACCCACCGTTCCCGAGTTATGGGCCCTTAAATTTCAAAGTCGTCCTAGAGCCCCCATTTTAATGTCATAAGATGCGGATGGTCGAGTTGAGCAACTTTACCTCTATGACAAATGGGCGTAGGACCCACCGTTTCCGAGTTATGGGCCTTTAAATTTCAAAGTCTACCTAGAGCCCCCATTTTGGTGTCAATAGATGCGGATGGTCGAGTTGAGCAACTTTACCTCTATGACACTTGGGCGTAGGACCCACCGTTCCCGAGTTATGGGCCTTTAAATTTCAAAGTCGTCCTAGAGCCCCCATTTTGGTGTCATTAGATGCGGATGGTCGAGTTGAGCAACTTTACCTCTATGACGCTTGGGCTTAGGAACCACCGTTCCCGAGTTATGGGCCTTTAAATTTCAAAGTCGACCTAGAGCCCCCATTTTGGTGTCATTAGATGCGGATGGTCGAGTTGAGCAACTTTACCTCTATGACAAATGGGCGTAGGACCCACCGTTCCCGAGTTATGGGCCTTTAAATTTCAAAGTCTACCTAGAGCCCCCATTTTAATGTCATAAGATGCGGATGGTCGAGTTGAGCAACTTTACCTCTATGACAAATGGGCGTAGGACCCACCGTTTCCGAGTTATGTGCCTTTAAATTTCAAAGTCTACCTAGAGCCCCCATTTTGGTGTCATTAGATGCGGATGGTCGAGTTGAGCAACTTTACCTCTATGACACTTGGGCGTAGGACCCACCGTTCCCGAGTTATGGGCCTTTAAATTTCAAAGTCTACCTAGAGCCCCCGTTTTGGTGTTATTAGATGCGGATGATCGAGTTGAGCAACTTTACCTCTATGACACTTGGGCGTAAGACCCACCGTTCCCGAGTTATGGGCCATTAAATTTCAAAGTCGACCTAGAGCCCCCATTTTAATATCATAAGATGCGGATGGTCGAGTTGAGCAACTTTACCTCTATGACAAATGGGCGTAGGACCCACCGTTTCCGAGTTATGGGCCTTTAAATTTCAAAGTCTACCTAGAGCCCCCATTTTGGTGTCATTAGATGCGGATGGTCGAGTTGAGCAACTTTACCTCTATGACACTTGGGCGTAGGACCCACCGTTCCCGAGTTATGGGCCTTTAAATTTCAAAGTCGACCTAGAGCCCCCATTTTGGTGTCATTAGATGCGGATGGTCGAGTTGAGCAACTTTACCTCTATGACGCTTGGGCTTAGGAACCACCGTTCCCGAGTTATGGGCCTTTAAATATCAAAGTCGACCTAGAGCCCCCATTTTGGTGTCATTAGATGCGGATGGTCGAGTTGAGCAACTTTACCTCTATGACAAATGGGCGTAGGACCCACCGTTTCCGAGTTATGGGCCTTTAAATTTCAAAGTCTACCTAGAGCCCCCATTTTGGTGTCATTAGATGCGGATGGTCGAGTTGAGCAACTTTACCTCTATGACAAATGGGCGTAGGACCCACCGTTTCCGAGTTATGGGCCTTTAAATTTCAAAGTCGTCCTAGAGCCCCCATTTTAATGTCATAAGATGCGGATGGTCGAGTTGAGCAACTTTACCTCTATGACAAATGGGCGTAGGACCCACCGTTTCCGAGTTATGGGCCTTTAAATTTCAAAGTCTACCTAGAGCCCCCATTTTGGTGTCATTAGATGCGGATGGTCGAGTTGAGCAACTTTACCTCTATGACACTTGGGCGTAGGACCCACCGTTCCCGAGTTATGGGCCTTTAAATTTCAAAGTCTACCTAGAGCCCCCGTTTTGGTGTTATTAGATGCGGATGATCGAGTTGAGCAACTTTACCTCTATGACACTTGGGCGTAAGACCCACAGTTCCCGAGTTATGGGCCATTAAATTTCAAAGTCGACCTAGAGCCCCCATTTTGGTGTCATTAGATGCGGATGGTCGAGTTGAGCAACTTTACCTCTATGACAAATGGGCGTAGGACCCACCGTTCCCGAGTTATGGGCCTTTAAATTTCAAAGTCTACCTAGAGCCCCCATTTTGGTGTCATTAGATGCGGATGGTCGAGTTGAGCAACTTTACCTCTATGACACTTGGGCGTAGGACCCACCGTTCCCGAGTTATGGGCCTTTAAATTTCAAAGTCGTCCTAGAGCCCCCATTTTAATGTCATAAGATGCGGATGGTCGAGTTGAGCAACTTTACCTCTATGACAAATGGGCGTAGGACCCACCGTTTCCGAGTTATGGGCCTTTAAATTTCAAAGTCTACCTAGAGCCCCCATTTTGGTGTCATTAGATGCGGATGGTCGAGTTGAGCAACTTTACCTCTATGACACTTGGGCGTAGGACCCACCGTTCCCGAGTTATGGGCCTTTAAATTTCAAAGTCGTCCTAGAGCCCCCATTTTAATGTCATAAGATGCGGATGGTCGAGTTGAGCAACTTTACCTCTATGACAAATGGGCGTAGGACCCACCGTTTCCGAGTTATGTGCCTTTAAATTTCAAAGTCTACCTAGAGCCCCCATTTTGGTGTCATTAGATGCGGATGGTCGAGTTGAGCAACTTTACCTCTATGACACTTGGGCGTAGGACCCACCGTTCCCGAGTTATGGGCCTTTAAATTTCAAAGTCTACCTAGAGCCCCCGTTTTGGTGTTATTAGATGCGGATGATCGAGTTGAGCAACTTTACCTCTATGACACTTGGGCGTAAGACCCACCGTTCCCGAGTTATGGGCCATTAAATTTCAAAGTCGACCTAGAGCCCCCATTTTAATATCATAAGATGCGGATGGTCGAGTTGAGCAACTTTACCTCTATGACAAATGGGCGTAGGACCCACCGTTTCCGAGTTATGGGCCTTTAAATTTCAAAGTCTACCTAGAGCCCCCATTTTGGTGTCATTAGATGCGGATGGTCGAGTTGAGCAACTTTACCTCTATGACACTTGGGCGTAGGACCCACCGTTCCCGAGTTATGGGCGTTTAAATTTCAAAGTCGACCTAGAGCCCCCATTTTGGTGTCATTAGATGCGGATGGTCGAGTTGAGCAACTTTACCTCTATGACAAATGGGCGTAGGACCCACCGTTCCCGAGTTATGGGCCTTTAAATTTCAAAGTCTACCTAGAGCCCCCATTTTGGTGTCATTAGATGCGGATGGTCGAGTTGAGCAACTTTACCTCTATGACACTTGGGCGTAAGACCCACAGTTCCCGAGTTATGGGCCATTAAATTTCAAAGTCGACCTAGAGCCCCCATTTTGGTGTCATTAGATGCGGATGGTCGAGTTGAGCAACTTTACCTCTATGACAAATGGGCGTAGGACCCACCGTTCCCGAGTTATGGGCCTTTAAATTTCAAAGTCTACCTAGAGCCCCCATTTTGGTGTCATTAGATGCGGATGGTCGAGTTGAGCAACTTTACCTCTATGACACTTGGGCGTAGGACCCACCGTTCCCGAGTTATGGGCCTTTAAATTTCAAAGTCGTCCTAGAGCCCCCATTTTAATGTCATAAGATGCGGATGGTCGAGTTGAGCAACTTTACCTCTATGACAAATGGGCGTAGGACCCACCGTTTCCGAGTTATGGGCCTTTAAATTTCAAAGTCTACCTAGAGCCCCCATTTTGGTGTCATTAGATGCGGATGGTCGAGTTGAGCAACTTTACCTCTATGACACTTGGGCGTAGGACCCACCGTTCCCGAGTTATGGGCCTTTAAATTTCAAAGTCGTCCTAGAGCCCCCATTTTAATGTCATAAGATGCGGATGGTCGAGTTGAGCAACTTTACCTCTATGACAAATGGGCGTAGGACCCACCGTTTCCGAGTTATGTGCCTTTAAATTTCAAAGTCTACCTAGAGCCCCCATTTTGGTGTCATTAGATGCGGATGGTCGAGTTGAGCAACTTTACCTCTATGACACTTGGGCGTAGGACCCACCGTTCCCGAGTTATGGGCCTTTAAATTTCAAAGTCTACCTAGAGCCCCCGTTTTGGTGTTATTAGATGCGGATGATCGAGTTGAGCAACTTTACCTCTATGACACTTGGGCGTAAGACCCACCGTTCCCGAGTTATGGGCCATTAAATTTCAAAGTCGACCTAGAGCCCCCATTTTAATATCATAAGATGCGGATGGTCGAGTTGAGCAACTTTACCTCTATGACAAATGGGCGTAGGACCCACCGTTTCCGAGTTATGGGCCTTTAAATTTCAAAGTCTACCTAGAGCCCCCATTTTGGTGTCATTAGATGCGGATGGTCGAGTTGAGCAACTTTACCTCTATGACACTTGGGCGTAGGACCCACCGTTCCCGAGTTATGGGCCTTTAAATTTCAAAGTCGACCTAGAGCCCCCATTTTGGTGTCATTAGATGCGGATGGTCGAGTTGAGCAACTTTACCTCTATGACGCTTGGGCTTAGGAACCACCGTTCCCGAGTTATGGGCCTTTAAATATCAAAGTCGACCTAGAGCCCCCATTTTGGTGTCATTAGATGCGGATGGTCGAGTTGAGCAACTTTACCTCTATGACAAATGGGCGTAGGACCCACCGTTTCCGAGTTATGGGCCTTTAAATTTCAAAGTCTACCTAGAGCCCCCATTTTGGTGTCATTAGATGCGGATGGTCGAGTTGAGCAACTTTACCTCTATGACAAATGGGCGTAGGACCCACCGTTCCCGAGTTATGGGCCTTTAAATTTCAAAGTCGACCTAGAGCCCCCATTTTGGTGTCATTAGATGCGGATGGTCGAGTTGAGCAACTTTACCTCTATGACAAATGGGCGTAGGACCCACCGTTCCCGAGTTATGGGCCTTTAAATTTCAAAGTCTACCTAGAGCCCCCATTTTGGTGTCATTAGATGCGGATGGTCGAGTTGAGCAACTTTACCTCTATGACACTTGGGCGTAGGACCCACCGTTCCCGAGTTATGGGCCTTTAAATTTCAAAGTCGTCCTAGAGCCCCCATTTTAATGTCATAAGATGCGGATGGTCGAGTTGAGCAACTTTACCTCTATGACAAATGGGCGTAGGACCCACCGTTTCCGAGTTATGGGCCTTTAAATTTCAAAGTCTACCTAGAGCCCCCATTTTGGTGTCATTAGATGCGGATGGTCGAGTTGAGCAACTTTACCTCTATGACGCTTGGGCTTAGGAACCACCGTTCCCGAGTTATGGGCCTTTAAATTTCAAAGTCGACCTAGAGCCCCCATTTTGGTGTCATTAGATGCGGATGGTCGAGTTGAGCAACTTTACCTCTATGACAAATGGGCGTAGGACCCACCGTTCCCGAGTTATGGGCCTTTAAATTTCAAAGTCTACCTGGAGCCCCCATTTTGGTGTCATTAGATGCGGATGGTCGAGTTGAGCAACTTTACCTCTATGACACTTGGGCGTAGGACCCACCGTTCCCGAGTTATGGGCCTTTAAATTTCAAAGTCGTCCTAGAGCCCCCATTTTAATGTCATAAGATGCGGATGGTCGAGTTGAGCAACTTTACCTCTATGACAAATGGGCGTAGGACCCACCGTTTCCGAGTTATGGGCCTTTAAATTTCAAAGTCTACCTAGAGCCCTAATTTTGGTGTCATTAGATGCGGATGGTCGAGTTGAGCAACTTTACCTCTATGACGCTTGGGCTTAGGAACCACCGTTCCCGAGTTATGGGCCTTTAAATTTCAAAGTCGACCTAGAGCCCCCATTTTGGTGTCATTAGATGCGGATGGTCGAGTTGAGCAACTTTACCTCTATGACAAATGGGCGTGGGACCCACCGTTCCCGAGTTATGGGCCTTTAAATTTCAAAGTCTACCTAGAGCCCCCATTTTGGTGTCATTAGATGCGGATGGTCGAGTTGAGCAACTTTACCTCTATGACACTTGGGCGTAGGACCCACCGTTCCCGAGTTATGGGCCCTTAAATTTCAAAGTCGTCCTAGAGCCCCCATTTTAATGTCATAAGATGCGGATGGTCGAGTTGAGCAACTTTACCTCTATGACAAATGGGCGTAGGACCCACCGTTTCCGAGTTATGGGCCTTTAAATTTCAAAGTCTACCTAGAGCCCCCATTTTGGTGTCAATAGATGCGGATGGTCGAGTTGAGCAACTTTACCTCTATGACACTTGGGCGTAGGACCCACCGTTCCCGAGTTATGGGCCTTTAAATTTCAAAGTCGTCCTAGAGCCCCCATTTTGGTGTCATTAGATGCGGATGGTCGAGTTGAGCAACTTTACCTCTATGACGCTTGGGCTTAGGAACCACCGTTCCCGAGTTATGGGCCTTTAAATTTCAAAGTCGACCTAGAGCCCCCATTTTGGTGTCATTAGATGCGGATGGTCGAGTTGAGCAACTTTACCTCTATGACAAATGGGCGTAGGACCCACCGTTCCCGAGTTATGGGCCTTTAAATTTCAAAGTCTACCTAGAGCCCCCATTTTAATGTCATAAGATGCGGATGGTCGAGTTGAGCAACTTTACCTCTATGACAAATGGGCGTAGGACCCACCGTTCCCGAGTTATGGGCCTTTAAATTTCAAAGTCTACCTAGAGCCCCCATTTTGGTGTCATTAGATGCGGATGGTCGAGTTGAGCAACTTTACCTCTATGACACTTGGGCGTAGGACCCACCGTTCCCGAGTTATGGGCCTTTAAATTTCAAAGTCGTCCTAGAGCCCCCATTTTAATGTCATAAGATGCGGATGGTCGAGTTGAGCAACTTTACCTCTATGACAAATGGGCGTAGGACCCACCGTTTCCGAGTTATGGGCCTTTAAATTTCAAAGTCTACCTAGAGCCCCCATTTTGGTGTCATTAGATGCGGATGGTCGAGTTGAGCAACTTTACCTCTATGACGCTTGGGCTTAGGAACCACCGTTCCCGAGTTATGGGCCTTTAAATTTCAAAGTCGACCTAGAGCCCCCATTTTGGTGTCATTAGATGCGGATGGTCGAGTTGAGCAACTTTACCTCTATGACAAATGGGCGTAGGACCCACCGTTCCCGAGTTATGGGCCTTTAAATTTCAAAGTCTACCTGGAGCCCCCATTTTGGTGTCATTAGATGCGGATGGTCGAGTTGAGCAACTTTACCTCTATGACACTTGGGCGTAGGACCCACCGTTCCCGAGTTATGGGCCTTTAAATTTCAAAGTCGTCCTAGAGCCCCCATTTTAATGTCATAAGATGCGGATGGTCGAGTTGAGCAACTTTACCTCTATGACAAATGGGCGTAGGACCCACCGTTTCCGAGTTATGGGCCTTTAAATTTCAAAGTCTACCTAGAGCCCTAATTTTGGTGTCATTAGATGCGGATGGTCGAGTTGAGCAACTTTACCTCTATGACGCTTGGGCTTAGGAACCACCGTTCCCGAGTTATGGGCCTTTAAATTTCAAAGTCGACCTAGAGCCCCCATTTTGGTGTCATTAGATGCGGATGGTCGAGTTGAGCAACTTTACCTCTATGACAAATGGGCGTGGGACCCACCGTTCCCGAGTTATGGGCCTTTAAATTTCAAAGTCTACCTAGAGCCCCCATTTTGGTGTCATTAGATGCGGATGGTCGAGTTGAGCAACTTTACCTCTATGACACTTGGGCGTAGGACCCACCGTTCCCGAGTTATGGGCCCTTAAATTTCAAAGTCGTCCTAGAGCCCCCATTTTAATGTCATAAGATGCGGATGGTCGAGTTGAGCAACTTTACCTCTATGACAAATGGGCGTAGGACCCACCGTTTCCGAGTTATGGGCCTTTAAATTTCAAAGTCTACCTAGAGCCCCCATTTTGGTGTCAATAGATGCGGATGGTCGAGTTGAGCAACTTTACCTCTATGACACTTGGGCGTAGGACCCACCGTTCCCGAGTTATGGGCCTTTAAATTTCAAAGTCGTCCTAGAGCCCCCATTTTGGTGTCATTAGATGCGGATGGTCGAGTTGAGCAACTTTACCTCTATGACGCTTGGGCTTAGGAACCACCGTTCCCGAGTTATGGGCCTTTAAATTTCAAAGTCGACCTAGAGCCCCCATTTTGGTGTCATTAGATGCGGATGGTCGAGTTGAGCAACTTTACCTCTATGACAAATGGGCGTAGGACCCACCGTTCCCGAGTTATGGGCCTTTAAATTTCAAAGTCTACCTAGAGCCCCCATTTTAATGTCATAAGATGCGGATGGTCGAGTTGAGCAACTTTACCTCTATGACAAATGGGCGTAGGACCCACCGTTTCCGAGTTATGTGCCTTTAAATTTCAAAGTCTACCTAGAGCCCCCATTTTGGTGTCATTAGATGCGGATGGTCGAGTTGAGCAACTTTACCTCTATGACACTTGGGCGTAGGACCCACCGTTCCCGAGTTATGGGCCTTTAAATTTCAAAGTCTACCTAGAGCCCCCGTTTTGGTGTTATTAGATGCGGATGATCGAGTTGAGCAACTTTACCTCTATGACACTTGGGCGTAAGACCCACCGTTCCCGAGTTATGGGCCATTAAATTTCAAAGTCGACCTAGAGCCCCCATTTTAATATCATAAGATGCGGATGGTCGAGTTGAGCAACTTTACCTCTATGACAAATGGGCGTAGGACCCACCGTTTCCGAGTTATGGGCCTTTAAATTTCAAAGTCTACCTAGAGCCCCCATTTTGGTGTCATTAGATGCGGATGGTCGAGTTGAGCAACTTTACCTCTATGACACTTGGGCGTAGGACCCACCGTTCCCGAGTTATGGGCCTTTAAATTTCAAAGTCGACCTAGAGCCCCCATTTTGGTGTCATTAGATGCGGATGGTCGAGTTGAGCAACTTTACCTCTATGACGCTTGGGCTTAGGAACCACCGTTCCCGAGTTATGGGCCTTTAAATATCAAAGTCGACCTAGAGCCCCCATTTTGGTGTCATTAGATGCGGATGGTCGAGTTGAGCAACTTTACCTCTATGACAAATGGGCGTAGGACCCACCGTTTCCGAGTTATGGGCCTTTAAATTTCAAAGTCTACCTAGAGCCCCCATTTTGGTGTCATTAGATGCGGATGGTCGAGTTGAGCAACTTTACCTCTATGACAAATGGGCGTAGGACCCACCGTTTCCGAGTTATGGGCCTTTAAATTTCAAAGTCGTCCTAGAGCCCCCATTTTAATGTCATAAGATGCGGATGGTCGAGTTGAGCAACTTTACCTCTATGACAAATGGGCGTAGGACCCACCGTTTCCGAGTTATGGGCCTTTAAATTTCAAAGTCTACCTAGAGCCCCCATTTTGGTGTCATTAGATGCGGATGGTCGAGTTGAGCAACTTTACCTCTATGACACTTGGGCGTAGGACCCACCGTTCCCGAGTTATGGGCCTTTAAATTTCAAAGTCGACCTAGAGCCCCCATTTTGGTGTCATTAGATGCGGATGGTCGAGTTGAGCAACTTTACCTCTATGACGCTTGGGCTTAGGAACCACCGTTCCCGAGTTATGGGCCTTTAAATTTCAAAGTCGACCTAGAGCCCCCATTTTGGTGTCATTAGATGCGGATGGTCGAGTTGAGCAACTTTACCTCTATGACAAATGGGCGTAGGACCCACCGTTCCCGAGTTATGGGCCTTTAAATTTCAAAGTCTACCTAGAGCCCCCATTTAGGTGTCATTAGATGCGGATGGTCGAGTTGAGCAACTTTACCTCTATGACACTTGGGCGTAGGACCCACCGTTCCCGAGTTATGGGCCTTTAAATTTCAAAGTCGTCCTAGAGCCCCCATTTTAATGTCATAAGATGCGGATGGTCGAGTTGAGCAACTTTACCTCTATGACAAATGGGCGTAGGACCCACCGTTTCCGAGTTATGGGCCTTTAAATTTCAAAGTCTACCTAGAGCCCCCATTTTGGTGTCATTAGATGCGGATGGTCGAGTTGAGCAACTTTACCTCTATGACGCTTGGGCTTAGGAACCACCGTTCCCGAGTTATGGGCCTTTAAATTTCAAAGTCGACCTAGAGCCCCCATTTTGGTGTCATTAGATGCGGATGGTCGAGTTGAGCAACTTTACCTCTATGACAAATGGGCGTAGGACCCACCGTTCCCGAGTTATGGGCCTTTAAATTTCAAAGTCTACCTGGAGCCCCCATTTTGGTGTCATTAGATGCGGATGGTCGAGTTGAGCAACTTTACCTCTATGACACTTGGGCGTAGGACCCACCGTTCCCGAGTTATGGGCCTTTAAATTTCAAAGTCGTCCTAGAGCCCCCATTTTAATGTCATAAGATGCGGATGGTCGAGTTGAGCAACTTTACCTCTATGACAAATGGGCGTAGGACCCACCGTTTCCGAGTTATGGGCCTTTAAATTTCAAAGTCTACCTAGAGCCCTAATTTTGGTGTCATTAGATGCGGATGGTCGAGTTGAGCAACTTTACCTCTATGACGCTTGGGCTTAGGAACCACCGTTCCCGAGTTATGGGCCTTTAAATTTCAAAGTCGACCTAGAGCCCCCATTTTGGTGTCATTAGATGCGGATGGTCGAGTTGAGCAACTTTACCTCTATGACAAATGGGCGTGGGACCCACCGTTCCCGAGTTATGGGCCTTTAAATTTCAAAGTCTACCTAGAGCCCCCATTTTGGTGTCATTAGATGCGGATGGTCGAGTTGAGCAACTTTACCTCTATGACACTTGGGCGTAGGACCCACCGTTCCCGAGTTATGGGCCTTTAAATTTCAAAGTCGTCCTAGAGCCCCCATTTTAATGTCATAAGATGCGGATGGTCGAGTTGAGCAACTTTACCTCTATGACAAATGGGCGTGGGACCCACCGTTCCCGAGTTATGGGCCTTTAAATTTCAAAGTCTACCTAGAGCCCTAATTTTGGTGTCATTAGATGCGGATGGTCGAGTTGAGCAACTTTACCTCTATGACGCTTGGGCTTAGGAACCACCGTTCCCGAGTTATGGGCCTTTAAATTTCAAAGTCGTCCTAGAGCCCCCATTTTAATGTCATAAGATGCGGATGGTCGAGTTGAGCAACTTTACCTCTATGACAAATGGGCGTGGGACCCACCGTTCCCGAGTTATGGGCCTTTAAATTTCAAAGTCTACCTAGAGCCCCCATTTTGGTGTCATTAGATGCGGATGGTCGAGTTGAGCAACTTTACCTCTATGACACTTGGGCGTAGGACCCACCGTTCCCGAGTTATGGGCCTTTAAATTTCAAAGTCGTCCTAGAGCCCCCATTTTAATGTCATAAGATGCGGATGGTCGAGTTGAGCAACTTTACCTCTATGACAAATGGGCGTGGGACCCACCGTTCCCGAGTTATGGGCCTTTAAATTTCAAAGTCTACCTAGAGCCCCCATTTTGGTGTCATTAGATGCGGATGGTCGAGTTGAGCAACTTTACCTCTATGACACTTGGGCGTAGGACCCACCGTTCCCGAGTTATGGGCCTTTAAATTTCAAAGTCGACCTAGAGCCCCCATTTTGGTGTCATTAGATGCGGATGGTCGAGTTGAGCAACTTTACCTCTATGACGCTTGGGCTTAGGAACCACCGTTCCCGAGTTATGGGCCTTTAAATTTCAAAGTCGACCTAGAGCCCCCATTTTGGTGTCAGTAGATGCGGATGGTCGAGTTGAGCAACTTTACCTCTATGACAAATGGGCGTAGGACCCACCGTTCCCGAGTTATGGGCCTTTAAATTTCAAAGTCTACCTAGAGCCCCCATTTTGGTGTCATTAGATGCGGATGGTCGAGTTGAGCAACTTTACCTCTATGACACTTGGGCGTAGGACCCACCGTTCCCGAGTTATGGGCCTTTAAATTTCAAAGTCGTCCTAGAGCCCCCATTTTAATGTCATAAGATGCGGATGGTCGAGTTGAGCAACTTTACCTCTATGACAAATGGGCGTAGGACCCACCGTTTCCGAGTTATGGGCCTTTAAATTTCAAAGTCTACCTAGAGCCCCCATTTTGGTGTCATTAGATGCGGATGGTCGAGTTGAGCAACTTTACCTCTATGACACTTGGGCGTAGGACCCACCGTTCCCGAGTTATGGGCCTTTAAATTTCAAAGTCGTCCTAGAGCCCCCATTTTAATGTCATAAGATGCGGATGGTCGAGTTGAGCAACTTTACCTCTATGACAAATGGGCGTAGGACCCACCGTTTCCGAGTTATGGGCCTTTAAATTTCAAAGTCTACCTAGAGCCCCCATTTTGGTGTCATTAGATGCGGATGGTCGAGTTGAGCAACTTTACCTCTATGACACTTGGGCGTAGGACCCACCGTTCCCGAGTTATAGGCCTTTAAATTTCAAAGTCGACCTAGAGCCCCCATTTTGGTGTCATTAGATGCGGATGGTCGAGTTGAGCAACTTTACCTCTATGACGCTTGGGCTTAGGAACCACCGTTCCCGAGTTATGGGCCTTTAAATTTCAAAGTCGACCTAGAGCCCCCATTTTGGTGTCATTAGATGCGGATGGTCGAGTTGAGCAACTTTACCTCTATGACAAATGGGCGTAGGACCCACCGTTCCCGAGTTATGGGCCTTTAAATTTCAAAGTCTACCTAGAGCCCCCATTTTAATGTCATAAGATGCGGATGGTCGAGTTGAGCAACTTTACCTCTATGACAAATGGGCGTAGGACCCACCGTTCCCGAGTTATGTGCCTTTAAATTTCAAAGTCTACCTAGAGCCCCCATTTTGGTGTCATTAGATGCGGATGGTCGAGTTGAGCAACTTTACCTCTATGACACTTGGGCGTAGGACCCACCGTTCCCGAGTTATGGGCCTTTAAATTTCAAAGTCTACCTAGAGCCCCCGTTTTGGTGTTATTAGATGCGGATGATCGAGTTGAGCAACTTTACCTCTATGACAAATGGGCGTAGGACCCACCGTTTCCGAGTTATGGGCCTTTAAATTTCAAAGTCGTCCTAGAGCCCCCATTTTAATGTCATAAGATGCGGATGGTCGAGTTGAGCAACTTTACCTCTATGACAAATGGGCGTAGGACCCACCGTTTCCGAGTTATGGCCTTTAAATTTCAAAGTCTACCTAGAGCCCCCATTTTGGTGTCATTAGATGCGGATGGTCGAGTTGAGCAACTTTACCTCTATGACAAATGGGCGTAGGACCCACCGTTTCCGAGTTATGGGCCTTTAAATTTCAAAGTCGTCCTAGAGCCCCCATTTTAATGTCATAAGATGCGGATGGTCGAGTTGAGCAACTTTACCTCTATGACAAATGGGCGTAGGACCCACCGTTTCCGAGTTATGGGCCTTTAAATTTCAAAGTCTACCTAGAGCCCCCATTTTGGTGTCATTAGATGCGGATGGTCGAGTTGAGCAACTTTACCTCTATGACACTTGGGCGTAGGACCCACCGTTCCCGAGTTATGGGCCTTTAAATTTCAAAGTCGACCTAGAGCCCCCATTTTGGTGTCATTAGATGCGGATGGTCGAGTTGAGCAACTTTACCTCTATGACGCTTGGGCTTAGGAACCACCGTTCCCGAGTTATGGGCCTTTAAATTTCAAAGTCGACCTAGAGCCCCCATTTTGGTGTCATTAGATGCGGATGGTCGAGTTGAGCAACTTTACCTCTATGACAAATGGGCGTAGGACCCACCGTTCCCGAGTTATGGGCCTTTAAATTTCAAAGTCTACCTAGAGCCCCCATTTTGGTGTCATTAGATGCGGATGGTCGAGTTGAGCAACTTTACCTCTATGACACTTGGGCGTAGGACCCACCGTTCCCGAGTTATGGGCCTTTAAATTTCAAAGTCGTCCTAGAGCCCCCATTTTAATGTCATAAGATGCGGATGGTCGAGTTGAGCAACTTTACCTCTATGACAAATGGGCGTAGGACCCACCGTTTCCGAGTTATGGGCCTTTAAATTTCAAAGTCTACCTAGAGCCCCCATTTTGGTGTCATTAGATGCGGATGGTCGAGTTGAGCAACTTTACCTCTATGACGCTTGGGCTTAGGAACCACCGTTCCCGAGTTATGGGCCTTTAAATTTCAAAGTCGACCTAGAGCCCCCATTTTGGTGTCATTAGATGCGGATGGTCGAGTTGAGCAACTTTACCTCTATGACAAATGGGCGTAGGACCCACCGTTCCCGAGTTATGGGCCTTTAAATTTCAAAGTCTACCTGGAGCCCCCATTTTGGTGTCATTAGATGCGGATGGTCGAGTTGAGCAACTTTACCTCTATGACACTTGGGCGTAGGACCCACCGTTCCCGAGTTATGGGCCTTTAAATTTCAAAGTCGTCCTAGAGCCCCCATTTTAATGTCATAAGATGCGGATGGTCGAGTTGAGCAACTTTACCTCTATGACAAATGGGCGTAGGACCCACCGTTTCCGAGTTATGGGCCTTTAAATTTCAAAGTCTACCTAGAGCCCTAATTTTGGTGTCATTAGATGCGGATGGTCGAGTTGAGCAACTTTACCTCTATGACGCTTGGGCTTAGGAACCACCGTTCCCGAGTTATGGGCCTTTAAATTTCAAAGTCGACCTAGAGCCCCCATTTTGGTGTCATTAGATGCGGATGGTCGAGTTGAGCAACTTTACCTCTATGACAAATGGGCGTGGGACCCACCGTTCCCGAGTTATGGGCCTTTAAATTTCAAAGTCTACCTAGAGCCCCCATTTTGGTGTCATTAGATGCGGATGGTCGAGTTGAGCAACTTTACCTCTATGACACTTGGGCGTAGGACCCACCGTTCCCGAGTTATGGGCCTTTAAATTTCAAAGTCGTCCTAGAGCCCCCATTTTAATGTCAAAAGATGCGGATGGTCGAGTTGAGCAACTTTACCTCTATGACAAATGGGCGTGGGACCCACCGTTCCCGAGTTATGGGCCTTTAAATTTCAAAGTCTACCTAGAGCCCTAATTTTGGTGTCATTAGATGCGGATGGTCGAGTTGAGCAACTTTACCTCTATGACGCTTGGGCTTAGGAACCACCGTTCCCGAGTTATGGGCCTTTAAATTTCAAAGTCGTCCTAGAGCCCCCATTTTAATGTCATAAGATGCGGATGGTCGAGTTGAGCAACTTTACCTCTATGACAAATGGGCGTGGGACCCACCGTTCCCGAGTTATGGGCCTTTAAATTTCAAAGTCTACCTAGAGCCCCCATTTTGGTGTCATTAGATGCGGATGGTCGAGTTGAGCAACTTTACCTCTATGACACTTGGGCGTAGGACCCACCGTTCCCGAGTTATGGGCCTTTAAATTTCAAAGTCGTCCTAGAGCCCCCATTTTAATGTCATAAGATGCGGATGGTCGAGTTGAGCAACTTTACCTCTATGACAAATGGGCGTGGGACCCACCGTTCCCGAGTTATGGGCCTTTAAATTTCAAAGTCTACCTAGAGCCCCCATTTTGGTGTCATTAGATGCGGATGGTCGAGTTGAGCAACTTTACCTCTATGACACTTGGGCGTAGGACCCACCGTTCCCGAGTTATGGGCCTTTAAATTTCAAAGTCGACCTAGAGCCCCCATTTTGGTGTCATTAGATGCGGATGGTCGAGTTGAGCAACTTTACCTCTATGACGCTTGGGCTTAGGAACCACCGTTCCCGAGTTATGGGCCTTTAAATTTCAAAGTCGACCTAGAGCCCCCATTTTGGTGTCAGTAGATGCGGATGGTCGAGTTGAGCAACTTTACCTCTATGACAAATGGGCGTAGGACCCACCGTTCCCGAGTTATGGGCCTTTAAATTTCAAAGTCTACCTAGAGCCCCCATTTTGGTGTCATTAGATGCGGATGGTCGAGTTGAGCAACTTTACCTCTATGACACTTGGGCGTAGGACCCACCGTTCCCGAGTTATGGGCCTTTAAATTTCAAAGTCGTCCTAGAGCCCCCATTTTAATGTCATAAGATGCGGATGGTCGAGTTGAGCAACTTTACCTCTATGACAAATGGGCGTAGGACCCACCGTTTCCGAGTTATGGGCCTTTAAATTTCAAAGTCTACCTAGAGCCCCCATTTTGGTGTCATTAGATGCGGATGGTCGAGTTGAGCAACTTTACCTCTATGACACTTGGGCGTAGGACCCACCGTTCCCGAGTTATGGGCCTTTAAATTTCAAAGTCGTCCTAGAGCCCCCATTTTAATGTCATAAGATGCGGATGGTCGAGTTGAGCAACTTTACCTCTATGACAAATGGGCGTAGGACCCACCGTTTCCGAGTTATGGGCCTTTAAATTTCAAAGTCTACCTAGAGCCCCCATTTTGGTGTCATTAGATGCGGATGGTCGAGTTGAGCAACTTTACCTCTATGACACTTGGGCGTAGGACCCACCGTTCCCGAGTTATAGGCCTTTAAATTTCAAAGTCGACCTAGAGCCCCCATTTTGGTGTCATTAGATGCGGATGGTCGAGTTGAGCAACTTTACCTCTATGACGCTTGGGCTTAGGAACCACCGTTCCCGAGTTATGGGCCTTTAAATTTCAAAGTCGACCTAGAGCCCCCATTTTGGTGTCATTAGATGCGGATGGTCGAGTTGAGCAACTTTACCTCTATGACAAATGGGCGTAGGACCCACCGTTCCCGAGTTATGGGCCTTTAAATTTCAAAGTCTACCTAGAGCCCCCATTTTAATGTCATAAGATGCGGATGGTCGAGTTGAGCAACTTTACCTCTATGACAAATGGGCGTAGGACCCACCGTTTCCGAGTTATGGGCCTTTAAATTTCAAAGTCTACCTAGAGCCCCCATTTTGGTGTCATTAGATGCGGATGGTCGAGTTGAGCAACTTTACCTCTATGACACTTGGGCGTAGGACCCACCGTTCCCGAGTTATAGGCCTTTAAATTTCAAAGTCGACCTAGAGCCCCCATTTTGGTGTCATTAGATGCGGATGGTCGAGTTGAGCAACTTTACCTCTATGACGCTTGGGCTTAGGAACCACCGTTCCCGAGTTATGGGCCTTTAAATTTCAAAGTCGACCTAGAGCCCCCATTTTGGTGTCAGTAGATGCGGATGGTCGAGTTGAGCAACTTTACCTCTATGACAAATGGGCGTAGGACCCACCGTTCCCGAGTTATGGGCCTTTAAATTTCAAAGTCTACCTAGAGCCCCCATTTTGGTGTCATTAGATGCGGATGGTCGAGTTGAGCAACTTTACCTCTATGACACTTGGGCGTAGGACCCACCGTTCCCGAGTTATGGGCCTTTAAATTTCAAAGTCGTCCTAGAGCCCCCATTTTAATGTCATAAGATGCGGATGGTCGAGTTGAGCAACTTTACCTCTATGACAAATGGGCGTAGGACCCACCGTTTCCGAGTTATGGGCCTTTAAATTTCAAAGTCTACCTAGAGCCCCCATTTTGGTGTCATTAGATGCGGATGGTCGAGTTGAGCAACTTTACCTCTATGACACTTGGGCGTAGGACCCACCGTTCCCGAGTTATGGGCCTTTAAATTTCAAAGTCGTCCTAGAGCCCCCATTTTAATGTCATAAGATGCGGATGGTCGAGTTGAGCAACTTTACCTCTATGACAAATGGGCGTAGGACCCACCGTTTCCGAGTTATGGGCCTTTAAATTTCAAAGTCTACCTAGAGCCCCCATTTTGGTGTCATTAGATGCGGATGGTCGAGTTGAGCAACTTTACCTCTATGACACTTGGGCGTAGGACCCACCGTTCCCGAGTTATAGGCCTTTAAATTTCAAAGTCGACCTAGAGCCCCCATTTTGGTGTCATTAGATGCGGATGGTCGAGTTGAGCAACTTTACCTCTATGACGCTTGGGCTTAGGAACCACCGTTCCCGAGTTATGGGCCTTTAAATTTCAAAGTCGACCTAGAGCCCCCATTTTGGTGTCATTAGATGCGGATGGTCGAGTTGAGCAACTTTACCTCTATGACAAATGGGCGTAGGACCCACCGTTCCCGAGTTATGGGCCTTTAAATTTCAAAGTCTACCTAGAGCCCCCATTTTAATGTCATAAGATGCGGATGGTCGAGTTGAGCAACTTTACCTCTATGACAAATGGGCGTAGGACCCACCGTTCCCGAGTTATGTGCCTTTAAATTTCAAAGTCTACCTAGAGCCCCCATTTTGGTGTCATTAGATGCGGATGGTCGAGTTGAGCAACTTTACCTCTATGACACTTGGGCGTAGGACCCACCGTTCCCGAGTTATGGGCCTTTAAATTTCAAAGTCTACCTAGAGCCCCCGTTTTGGTGTTATTAGATGCGGATGATCGAGTTGAGCAACTTTACCTCTATGACACTTGGGCGTAAGACCCACAGTTCCCGAGTTATGGGCCATTAAATTTCAAAGTCGACCTAGAGCCCCCATTTTGGTGTCATTAGATGCGGATGGTCGAGTTGAGCAACTTTACCTCTATGACAAATGGGCGTAGGACCCACCGTTCCCGAGTTATGGGCCTTTAAATTTCAAAGTCTACCTAGAGCCCCCATTTTGGTGTCATTAGATGCGGATGGTCGAGTTGAGCAACTTTACCTCTATGACACTTGGGCGTAGGACCCACCGTTCCCGAGTTATGGGCCTTTAAATTTCAAAGTCGTCCTAGAGCCCCCATTTTAATGTCATAAGATGCGGATGGTCGAGTTGAGCAACTTTACCTCTATGACAAATGGGCGTAGGACCCACCGTTTCCGAGTTATGGGCCTTTAAATTTCAAAGTCTACCTAGAGCCCCCATTTTGGTGTCATTAGATGCGGATGGTCGAGTTGAGCAACTTTACCTCTATGACACTTGGGCGTAGGACCCACCGTTCCCGAGTTATGGGCCTTTAAATTTCAAAGTCGTCCTAGAGCCCCCATTTTAATGTCATAAGTTGCGGATGGTCGAGTTGAGCAACTTTACCTCTATGACAAATGGGCGTAGGACCCACCGTTTCCGAGTTATGGGCCTTTAAATTTCAAAGTCTACCTGGAGCCCCCATTTTGGTGTCATTAGATGCGGATGGTCGAGTTGAGCAACTTTACCTCTATGACACTTGGGCGTAGGACCCACCGTTCCCGAGTTATGGGCCTTTAAATTTCAAAGTCGTCCTAGAGCCCCCATTTTAATGTCATAAGATGCGGATGGTCGAGTTGAGCAACTTTACCTCTATGACAAATGGGCGTAGGACCCACCGTTTCCGAGTTATGGGCCTTTAAATTTCAAAGTCTACCTAGAGCCCTAATTTTGGTGTCATTAGATGCGGATGGTCGAGTTGAGCAACTTTACCTCTATGACGCTTGGGCTTAGGAACCACCGTTCCCGAGTTATGGGCCTTTAAATTTCAAAGTCGACCTAGAGCCCCCATTTTGGTGTCATTAGATGCGGATGGTCGAGTTGAGCAACTTTACCTCTATGACAAATGGGCGTGGGACCCACCGTTCCCGAGTTATGGGCCTTTAAATTTCAAAGTCTACCTAGAGCCCCCATTTTGGTGTCATTAGATGCGGATGGTCGAGTTGAGCAACTTTACCTCTATGACACTTGGGCGTAGGACCCACCGTTCCCGAGTTATGGGCCCTTAAATTTCAAAGTCGTCCTAGAGCCCCCATTTTAATGTCATAAGATGCGGATGGTCGAGTTGAGCAACTTTACCTCTATGACAAATGGGCGTAGGACCCACCGTTTCCGAGTTATGGGCCTTTAAATTTCAAAGTCTACCTAGAGCCCCCATTTTGGTGTCAATAGATGCGGATGGTCGAGTTGAGCAACTTTACCTCTATGACACTTGGGCGTAGGACCCACCGTTCCCGAGTTATGGGCCTTTAAATTTCAAAGTCGTCCTAGAGCCCCCATTTTGGTGTCATTAGATGCGGATGGTCGAGTTGAGCAACTTTACCTCTATGACGCTTGGGCTTAGGAACCACCGTTCCCGAGTTATGGGCCTTTAAATTTCAAAGTCGACCTAGAGCCCCCATTTTGGTGTCATTAGATGCGGATGGTCGAGTTGAGCAACTTTACCTCTATGACAAATGGGCGTAGGACCCACCGTTCCCGAGTTATGGGCCTTTAAATTTCAAAGTCTACCTAGAGCCCCCATTTTAATGTCATAAGATGCGGATGGTCGAGTTGAGCAACTTTACCTCTATGACAAATGGGCGTAGGACCCACCGTTTCCGAGTTATGTGCCTTTAAATTTCAAAGTCTACCTAGAGCCCCCATTTTGGTGTCATTAGATGCGGATGGTCGAGTTGAGCAACTTTACCTCTATGACACTTGGGCGTAGGACCCACCGTTCCCGAGTTATGGGCCTTTAAATTTCAAAGTCTACCTAGAGCCCCCGTTTTGGTGTTATTAGATGCGGATGATCGAGTTGAGCAACTTTACCTCTATGACACTTGGGCGTAAGACCCACCGTTCCCGAGTTATGGGCCATTAAATTTCAAAGTCGACCTAGAGCCCCCATTTTAATATCATAAGATGCGGATGGTCGAGTTGAGCAACTTTACCTCTATGACAAATGGGCGTAGGACCCACCGTTTCCGAGTTATGGGCCTTTAAATTTCAAAGTCTACCTAGAGCCCCCATTTTGGTGTCATTAGATGCGGATGGTCGAGTTGAGCAACTTTACCTCTATGACACTTGGGCGTAGGACCCACCGTTCCCGAGTTATGGGCCTTTAAATTTCAAAGTCGACCTAGAGCCCCCATTTTGGTGTCATTAGATGCGGATGGTCGAGTTGAGCAACTTTACCTCTATGACGCTTGGGCTTAGGAACCACCGTTCCCGAGTTATGGGCCTTTAAATATCAAAGTCGACCTAGAGCCCCCATTTTGGTGTCATTAGATGCGGATGGTCGAGTTGAGCAACTTTACCTCTATGACAAATGGGCGTAGGACCCACCGTTTCCGAGTTATGGGCCTTTAAATTTCAAAGTCTACCTAGAGCCCCCATTTTGGTGTCATTAGATGCGGATGGTCGAGTTGAGCAACTTTACCTCTATGACAAATGGACGTAGGACCCACCGTTTCCGAGTTATGGGCCTTTAAATTTCAAAGTCGTCCTAGAGCCCCCATTTTAATGTCATAAGATGCGGATGGTCGAGTTGAGCAACTTTACCTCTATGACAAATGGGCGTAGGACCCACCGTTTCCGAGTTATGGGCCTTTAAATTTCAAAGTCTACCTAGAGCCCCCATTTTGGTGTCATTAGATGCGGATGGTCGAGTTGAGCAACTTTACCTCTATGACACTTGGGCGTAGGACCCACCGTTCCCGAGTTATGGGCCTTTAAATTTCAAAGTCGACCTAGAGCCCCCATTTTGGTGTCATTAGATGCGGATGGTCGAGTTGAGCAACTTTACCTCTATGACGCTTGGGCTTAGGAACCACCGTTCCCGAGTTATGGGCCTTTAAATTTCAAAGTCGACCTAGAGCCCCCATTTTGGTGTCATTAGATGCGGATGGTCGAGTTGAGCAACTTTACCTCTATGACAAATGGGCGTAGGACCCACCGTTCCCGAGTTATGGGCCTTTAAATTTCAAAGTCTACCTAGAGCCCCCATTTTGGTGTCATTAGATGCGGATGGTCGAGTTGAGCAACTTTACCTCTATGACACTTGGGCGTAGGACCCACCGTTCCCGAGTTATGGGCCTTTAAATTTCAAAGTCGTCCTAGAGCCCCCATTTTAATGTCATAAGATGCGGATGGTCGAGTTGAGCAACTTTACCTCTATGACAAATGGGCGTAGGACCCACCGTTTCCGAGTTATGGGCCTTTAAATTTCAAAGTCTACCTAGAGCCCCCATTTTGGTGTCATTAGATGCGGATGGTCGAGTTGAGCAACTTTACCTCTATGACGCTTGGGCTTAGGAACCACCGTTCCCGAGTTATGGGCCTTTAAATTTCAAAGTCGACCTAGAGCCCCCATTTTGGTGTCATTAGATGCGGATGGTCGAGTTGAGCAACTTTACCTCTATGACAAATGGGCGTAGGACCCACCGTTCCCGAGTTATGGGCCTTTAAATTTCAAAGTCTACCTGGAGCCCCCATTTTGGTGTCATTAGATGCGGATGGTCGAGTTGAGCAACTTTACCTCTATGACACTTGGGCGTAGGACCCACCGTTCCCGAGTTATGGGCCTTTAAATTTCAAAGTCGTCCTAGAGCCCCCATTTTAATGTCATAAGATGCGGATGGTCGAGTTGAGCAACTTTACCTCTATGACAAATGGGCGTAGGACCCACCGTTTCCGAGTTATGGGCCTTTAAATTTCAAAGTCTACCTAGAGCCCTAATTTTGGTGTCATTAGATGCGGATGGTCGAGTTGAGCAACTTTACCTCTATGACGCTTGGGCTTAGGAACCACCGTTCCCGAGTTATGGGCCTTTAAATTTCAAAGTCGACCTAGAGCCCCCATTTTGGTGTCATTAGATGCGGATGGTCGAGTTGAGCAACTTTACCTCTATGACAAATGGGCGTGGGACCCACCGTTCCCGAGTTATGGGCCTTTAAATTTCAAAGTCTACCTAGAGCCCCCATTTTGGTGTCATTAGATGCGGATGGTCGAGTTGAGCAACTTTACCTCTATGACACTTGGGCGTAGGACCCACCGTTCCCGAGTTATGGGCCTTTAAATTTCAAAGTCGTCCTAGAGCCCCCATTTTAATGTCATAAGATGCGGATGGTCGAGTTGAGCAACTTTACCTCTATGACAAATGGGCGTGGGACCCACCGTTCCCGAGTTATGGGCCTTTAAATTTCAAAGTCTACCTAGAGCCCTAATTTTGGTGTCATTAGATGCGGATGGTCGAGTTGAGCAACTTTACCTCTATGACGCTTGGGCTTAGGAACCACCGTTCCCGAGTTATGGGCCTTTAAATTTCAAAGTCGTCCTAGAGCCCCCATTTTAATGTCATAAGATGCGGATGGTCGAGTTGAGCAACTTTACCTCTATGACAAATGGGCGTGGGACCCACCGTTCCCGAGTTATGGGCCTTTAAATTTCAAAGTCTACCTAGAGCCCCCATTTTGGTGTCATTAGATGCGGATGGTCGAGTTGAGCAACTTTACCTCTATGACACTTGGGCGTAGGACCCACCGTTCCCGAGTTATGGGCCTTTAAATTTCAAAGTCGTCCTAGAGCCCCCATTTTAATGTCATAAGATGCGGATGGTCGAGTTGAGCAACTTTACCTCTATGACAAATGGGCGTGGGACCCACCGTTCCCGAGTTATGGGCCTTTAAATTTCAAAGTCTACCTAGAGCCCCCATTTTGGTGTCATTAGATGCGGATGGTCGAGTTGAGCAACTTTACCTCTATGACACTTGGGCGTAGGACCCACCGTTCCCGAGTTATGGGCCTTTAAATTTCAAAGTCGACCTAGAGCCCCCATTTTGGTGTCATTAGATGCGGATGGTCGAGTTGAGCAACTTTACCTCTATGACGCTTGGGCTTAGGAACCACCGTTCCCGAGTTATGGGCCTTTAAATTTCAAAGTCGACCTAGAGCCCCCATTTTGGTGTCAGTAGATGCGGATGGTCGAGTTGAGCAACTTTACCTCTATGACAAATGGGCGTAGGACCCACCGTTCCCGAGTTATGGGCCTTTAAATTTCAAAGTCTACCTAGAGCCCCCATTTTGGTGTCATTAGATGCGGATGGTCGAGTTGAGCAACTTTACCTCTATGACACTTGGGCGTAGGACCCACCGTTCCCGAGTTATGGGCCTTTAAATTTCAAAGTCGTCCTAGAGCCCCCATTTTAATGTCATAAGATGCGGATGGTCGAGTTGAGCAACTTTACCTCTATGACAAATGGGCGTAGGACCCACCGTTTCCGAGTTATGGGCCTTTAAATTTCAAAGTCTACCTAGAGCCCCCATTTTGGTGTCATTAGATGCGGATGGTCGAGTTGAGCAACTTTACCTCTATGACACTTGGGCGTAGGACCCACCGTTCCCGAGTTATGGGCCTTTAAATTTCAAAGTCGTCCTAGAGCCCCCATTTTAATGTCATAAGATGCGGATGGTCGAGTTGAGCAACTTTACCTCTATGACAAATGGGCGTAGGACCCACCGTTTCCGAGTTATGGGCCTTTAAATTTCAAAGTCTACCTAGAGCCCCCATTTTGGTGTCATTAGATGCGGATGGTCGAGTTGAGCAACTTTACCTCTATGACACTTGGGCGTAGGACCCACCGTTCCCGAGTTATAGGCCTTTAAATTTCAAAGTCGACCTAGAGCCCCCATTTTGGTGTCATTAGATGCGGATGGTCGAGTTGAGCAACTTTACCTCTATGACGCTTGGGCTTAGGAACCACCGTTCCCGAGTTATGGGCCTTTAAATTTCAAAGTCGACCTAGAGCCCCCATTTTGGTGTCATTAGATGCGGATGGTCGAGTTGAGCAACTTTACCTCTATGACAAATGGGCGTAGGACCCACCGTTCCCGAGTTATGGGCCTTTAAATTTCAAAGTCTACCTAGAGCCCCCATTTTAATGTCATAAGATGCGGATGGTCGAGTTGAGCAACTTTACCTCTATGACAAATGGGCGTAGGACCCACCGTTCCCGAGTTATGTGCCTTTAAATTTCAAAGTCTACCTAGAGCCCCCATTTTGGTGTCATTAGATGCGGATGGTCGAGTTGAGCAACTTTACCTCTATGACACTTGGGCGTAGGACCCACCGTTCCCGAGTTATGGGCCTTTAAATTTCAAAGTCTACCTAGAGCCCCCGTTTTGGTGTTATTAGATGCGGATGATCGAGTTGAGCAACTTTACCTCTATGACAAATGGGCGTAGGACCCACCGTTTCCGAGTTATGGGCCTTTAAATTTCAAAGTCGTCCTAGAGCCCCCATTTTAATGTCATAAGATGCGGATGGTCGAGTTGAGCAACTTTACCTCTATGACAAATGGGCGTAGGACCCACCGTTTCCGAGTTATGGCCTTTAAATTTCAAAGTCTACCTAGAGCCCCCATTTTGGTGTCATTAGATGCGGATGGTCGAGTTGAGCAACTTTACCTCTATGACAAATGGGCGTAGGACCCACCGTTTCCGAGTTATGGGCCTTTAAATTTCAAAGTCGTCCTAGAGCCCCCATTTTAATGTCATAAGATGCGGATGGTCGAGTTGAGCAACTTTACCTCTATGACAAATGGGCGTAGGACCCACCGTTTCCGAGTTATGGGCCTTTAAATTTCAAAGTCTACCTAGAGCCCCCATTTTGGTGTCATTAGATGCGGATGGTCGAGTTGAGCAACTTTACCTCTATGACACTTGGGCGTAGGACCCACCGTTCCCGAGTTATGGGCCTTTAAATTTCAAAGTCGACCTAGAGCCCCCATTTTGGTGTCATTAGATGCGGATGGTCGAGTTGAGCAACTTTACCTCTATGACGCTTGGGCTTAGGAACCACCGTTCCCGAGTTATGGGCCTTTAAATTTCAAAGTCGACCTAGAGCCCCCATTTTGGTGTCATTAGATGCGGATGGTCGAGTTGAGCAACTTTACCTCTATGACAAATGGGCGTAGGACCCACCGTTCCCGAGTTATGGGCCTTTAAATTTCAAAGTCTACCTAGAGCCCCCATTTTGGTGTCATTAGATGCGGATGGTCGAGTTGAGCAACTTTACCTCTATGACACTTGGGCGTAGGACCCACCGTTCCCGAGTTATGGGCCTTTAAATTTCAAAGTCGTCCTAGAGCCCCCATTTTAATGTCATAAGATGCGGATGGTCGAGTTGAGCAACTTTACCTCTATGACAAATGGGCGTAGGACCCACCGTTTCCGAGTTATGGGCCTTTAAATTTCAAAGTCTACCTAGAGCCCCCATTTTGGTGTCATTAGATGCGGATGGTCGAGTTGAGCAACTTTACCTCTATGACGCTTGGGCTTAGGAACCACCGTTCCCGAGTTATGGGCCTTTAAATTTCAAAGTCGACCTAGAGCCCCCATTTTGGTGTCATTAGATGCGGATGGTCGAGTTGAGCAACTTTACCTCTATGACAAATGGGCGTAGGACCCACCGTTCCCGAGTTATGGGCCTTTAAATTTCAAAGTCTACCTGGAGCCCCCATTTTGGTGTCATTAGATGCGGATGGTCGAGTTGAGCAACTTTACCTCTATGACACTTGGGCGTAGGACCCACCGTTCCCGAGTTATGGGCCTTTAAATTTCAAAGTCGTCCTAGAGCCCCCATTTTAATGTCATAAGATGCGGATGGTCGAGTTGAGCAACTTTACCTCTATGACAAATGGGCGTAGGACCCACCGTTTCCGAGTTATGGGCCTTTAAATTTCAAAGTCTACCTAGAGCCCTAATTTTGGTGTCATTAGATGCGGATGGTCGAGTTGAGCAACTTTACCTCTATGACGCTTGGGCTTAGGAACCACCGTTCCCGAGTTATGGGCCTTTAAATTTCAAAGTCGACCTAGAGCCCCCATTTTGGTGTCATTAGATGCGGATGGTCGAGTTGAGCAACTTTACCTCTATGACAAATGGGCGTGGGACCCACCGTTCCCGAGTTATGGGCCTTTAAATTTCAAAGTCTACCTAGAGCCCCCATTTTGGTGTCATTAGATGCGGATGGTCGAGTTGAGCAACTTTACCTCTATGACACTTGGGCGTAGGACCCACCGTTCCCGAGTTATGGGCCTTTAAATTTCAAAGTCGTCCTAGAGCCCCCATTTTAATGTCATAAGATGCGGATGGTCGAGTTGAGCAACTTTACCTCTATGACAAATGGGCGTGGGACCCACCGTTCCCGAGTTATGGGCCTTTAAATTTCAAAGTCTACCTAGAGCCCTAATTTTGGTGTCATTAGATGCGGATGGTCGAGTTGAGCAACTTTACCTCTATGACGCTTGGGCTTAGGAACCACCGTTCCCGAGTTATGGGCCTTTAAATTTCAAAGTCGTCCTAGAGCCCCCATTTTAATGTCATAAGATGCGGATGGTCGAGTTGAGCAACTTTACCTCTATGACAAATGGGCGTGGGACCCACCGTTCCCGAGTTATGGGCCTTTAAATTTCAAAGTCTACCTAGAGCCCCCATTTTGGTGTCATTAGATGCGGATGGTCGAGTTGAGCAACTTTACCTCTATGACACTTGGGCGTAGGACCCACCGTTCCCGAGTTATGGGCCTTTAAATTTCAAAGTCGTCCTAGAGCCCCCATTTTAATGTCATAAGATGCGGATGGTCGAGTTGAGCAACTTTACCTCTATGACAAATGGGCGTGGGACCCACCGTTCCCGAGTTATGGGCCTTTAAATTTCAAAGTCTACCTAGAGCCCCCATTTTGGTGTCATTAGATGCGGATGGTCGAGTTGAGCAACTTTACCTCTATGACACTTGGGCGTAGGACCCACCGTTCCCGAGTTATGGGCCTTTAAATTTCAAAGTCGACCTAGAGCCCCCATTTTGGTGTCATTAGATGCGGATGGTCGAGTTGAGCAACTTTACCTCTATGACGCTTGGGCTTAGGAACCACCGTTCCCGAGTTATGGGCCTTTAAATTTCAAAGTCGACCTAGAGCCCCCATTTTGGTGTCAGTAGATGCGGATGGTCGAGTTGAGCAACTTTACCTCTATGACAAATGGGCGTAGGACCCACCGTTCCCGAGTTATGGGCCTTTAAATTTCAAAGTCTACCTAGAGCCCCCATTTTGGTGTCATTAGATGCGGATGGTCGAGTTGAGCAACTTTACCTCTATGACACTTGGGCGTAGGACCCACCGTTCCCGAGTTATGGGCCTTTAAATTTCAAAGTCGTCCTAGAGCCCCCATTTTAATGTCATAAGATGCGGATGGTCGAGTTGAGCAACTTTACCTCTATGACAAATGGGCGTAGGACCCACCGTTTCCGAGTTATGGGCCTTTAAATTTCAAAGTCTACCTAGAGCCCCCATTTTGGTGTCATTAGATGCGGATGGTCGAGTTGAGCAACTTTACCTCTATGACACTTGGGCGTAGGACCCACCGTTCCCGAGTTATGGGCCTTTAAATTTCAAAGTCGTCCTAGAGCCCCCATTTTAATGTCATAAGATGCGGATGGTCGAGTTGAGCAACTTTACCTCTATGACAAATGGGCGTAGGACCCACCGTTTCCGAGTTATGGGCCTTTAAATTTCAAAGTCTACCTAGAGCCCCCATTTTGGTGTCATTAGATGCGGATGGTCGAGTTGAGCAACTTTACCTCTATGACACTTGGGCGTAGGACCCACCGTTCCCGAGTTATAGGCCTTTAAATTTCAAAGTCGACCTAGAGCCCCCATTTTGGTGTCATTAGATGCGGATGGTCGAGTTGAGCAACTTTACCTCTATGACGCTTGGGCTTAGGAACCACCGTTCCCGAGTTATGGGCCTTTAAATTTCAAAGTCGACCTAGAGCCCCCATTTTGGTGTCATTAGATGCGGATGGTCGAGTTGAGCAACTTTACCTCTATGACAAATGGGCGTAGGACCCACCGTTCCCGAGTTATGGGCCTTTAAATTTCAAAGTCTACCTAGAGCCCCCATTTTAATGTCATAAGATGCGGATGGTCGAGTTGAGCAACTTTACCTCTATGACAAATGGGCGTAGGACCCACCGTTCCCGAGTTATGTGCCTTTAAATTTCAAAGTCTACCTAGAGCCCCCATTTTGGTGTCATTAGATGCGGATGGTCGAGTTGAGCAACTTTACCTCTATGACACTTGGGCGTAGGACCCACCGTTCCCGAGTTATGGGCCTTTAAATTTCAAAGTCTACCTAGAGCCCCCGTTTTGGTGTTATTAGATGCGGATGATCGAGTTGAGCAACTTTACCTCTATGACACTTGGGCGTAAGACCCACAGTTCCCGAGTTATGGGCCATTAAATTTCAAAGTCGACCTAGAGCCCCCATTTTGGTGTCATTAGATGCGGATGGTCGAGTTGAGCAACTTTACCTCTATGACAAATGGGCGTAGGACCCACCGTTCCCGAGTTATGGGCCTTTAAATTTCAAAGTCTACCTAGAGCCCCCATTTTGGTGTCATTAGATGCGGATGGTCGAGTTGAGCAACTTTACCTCTATGACACTTGGGCGTAGGACCCACCGTTCCCGAGTTATGGGCCTTTAAATTTCAAAGTCGTCCTAGAGCCCCCATTTTAATGTCATAAGATGCGGATGGTCGAGTTGAGCAACTTTACCTCTATGACAAATGGGCGTAGGACCCACCGTTTCCGAGTTATGGGCCTTTAAATTTCAAAGTCTACCTAGAGCCCCCATTTTGGTGTCATTAGATGCGGATGGTCGAGTTGAGCAACTTTACCTCTATGACACTTGGGCGTAGGACCCACCGTTCCCGAGTTATGGGCCTTTAAATTTCAAAGTCGTCCTAGAGCCCCCATTTTAATGTCATAAGATGCGGATGGTCGAGTTGAGCAACTTTACCTCTATGACAAATGGGCGTAGGACCCACCGTTTCCGAGTTATGTGCCTTTAAATTTCAAAGTCTACCTAGAGCCCCCATTTTGGTGTCATTAGATGCGGATGGTCGAGTTGAGCAACTTTACCTCTATGACACTTGGGCGTAGGACCCACCGTTCCCGAGTTATGGGCGTTTAAATTTCAAAGTCTACCTAGAGCCCCCGTTTTGGTGTTATTAGATGCGGATGATCGAGTTGAGCAACTTTACCTCTATGACACTTGGGCGTAAGACCCACCGTTCCCGAGTTATGGGCCATTAAATTTCAAAGTCGACCTAGAGCCCCCATTTTAATATCATAAGATGCGGATGGTCGAGTTGAGCAACTTTACCTCTATGACAAATGGGCGTAGGACCCACCGTTTCCGAGTTATGGGCCTTTAAATTTCAAAGTCTACCTAGAGCCCCCATTTTGGTGTCATTAGATGCGGATGGTCGAGTTGAGCAACTTTACCTCTATGACACTTGGGCGTAGGACCCACCGTTCCCGAGTTATGGGCCTTTAAATTTCAAAGTCTACCTAGAGCCCCCGTTTTGGTGTTATTAGATGCGGATGATCGAGTTGAGCAACTTTACCTCTATGACACTTGGGCGTAAGACCCACCGTTCCCGAGTTATGGGCCATTAAATTTCAAAGTCGACCTAGAGCCCCCATTTTAATATCATAAGATGCGGATGGTCGAGTTGAGCAACTTTACCTCTATGACAAATGGGCGTAGGACCCACCGTTTCCGAGTTATGGGCCTTTAAATTTCAAAGTCGTCCTAGAGCCCCCATTTTAATGTCATAAGATGCGGATGGTCGAGTTGAGCAACTTTACCTCTATGACAAATGGGCGTGGGACCCACCGTTCCCGAGTTATGGGCCTTTAAATTTCAAAGTCTACCTAGAGCCCCCATTTTGGTGTCATTAGATGCGGATGGTCGAGTTGAGCAACTTTACCTCTATGACACTTGGGCGTAGGACCCACCGTTCCCGAGTTATGGGCCTTTAAATTTCAAAGTCGTCCTAGAGCCCCCATTTTAATGTCATAAGATGCGGATGGTCGAGTTGAGCAACTTTACCTCTATGACAAATGGGCGTGGGACCCACCGTTCCCGAGTTATGGGCCTTTAAATTTCAAAGTCTACCTAGAGCCCCCATTTTGGTGTCATTAGATGCGGATGGTCGAGTTGAGCAACTTTACCTCTATGACACTTGGGCGTAGGACCCACCGTTCCCGAGTTATGGGCCTTTAAATTTCAAAGTCGACCTAGAGCCCCCATTTTGGTGTCATTAGATGCGGATGGTCGAGTTGAGCAACTTTACCTCTATGACGCTTGGGCTTAGGAACCACCGTTCCCGAGTTATGGGCCTTTAAATTTCAAAGTCGACCTAGAGCCCCCATTTTGGTGTCAGTAGATGCGGATGGTCGAGTTGAGCAACTTTACCTCTATGACAAATGGGCGTAGGACCCACCGTTCCCGAGTTATGGGCCTTTAAATTTCAAAGTCTACCTAGAGCCCCCATTTTGGTGTCATTAGATGCGGATGGTCGAGTTGAGCAACTTTACCTCTATGACACTTGGGCGTAGGACCCACCGTTCCCGAGTTATGGGCCTTTAAATTTCAAAGTCGTCCTAGAGCCCCCATTTTAATGTCATAAGATGCGGATGGTCGAGTTGAGCAACTTTACCTCTATGACAAATGGGCGTAGGACCCACCGTTTCCGAGTTATGGGCCTTTAAATTTCAAAGTCTACCTAGAGCCCCCATTTTGGTGTCATTAGATGCGGATGGTCGAGTTGAGCAACTTTACCTCTATGACACTTGGGCGTAGGACCCACCGTTCCCGAGTTATGGGCCTTTAAATTTCAAAGTCGTCCTAGAGCCCCCATTTTAATGTCATAAGATGCGGATGGTCGAGTTGAGCAACTTTACCTCTATGACAAATGGGCGTAGGACCCACCGTTTCCGAGTTATGGGCCTTTAAATTTCAAAGTCTACCTAGAGCCCCCATTTTGGTGTCATTAGATGCGGATGGTCGAGTTGAGCAACTTTACCTCTATGACACTTGGGCGTAGGACCCACCGTTCCCGAGTTATAGGCCTTTAAATTTCAAAGTCGACCTAGAGCCCCCATTTTGGTGTCATTAGATGCGGATGGTCGAGTTGAGCAACTTTACCTCTATGACGCTTGGGCTTAGGAACCACCGTTCCCGAGTTATGGGCCTTTAAATTTCAAAGTCGACCTAGAGCCCCCATTTTGGTGTCATTAGATGCGGATGGTCGAGTTGAGCAACTTTACCTCTATGACAAATGGGCGTAGGACCCACCGTTCCCGAGTTATGGGCCTTTAAATTTCAAAGTCTACCTAGAGCCCCCATTTTAATGTCATAAGATGCGGATGGTCGAGTTGAGCAACTTTACCTCTATGACAAATGGGCGTAGGACCCACCGTTCCCGAGTTATGTGCCTTTAAATTTCAAAGTCTACCTAGAGCCCCCATTTTGGTGTCATTAGATGCGGATGGTCGAGTTGAGCAACTTTACCTCTATGACACTTGGGCGTAGGACCCACCGTTCCCGAGTTATGGGCCTTTAAATTTCAAAGTCTACCTAGAGCCCCCGTTTTGGTGTTATTAGATGCGGATGATCGAGTTGAGCAACTTTACCTCTATGACACTTGGGCGTAAGACCCACAGTTCCCGAGTTATGGGCCATTAAATTTCAAAGTCGACCTAGAGCCCCCATTTTGGTGTCATTAGATGCGGATGGTCGAGTTGAGCAACTTTACCTCTATGACAAATGGGCGTAGGACCCACCGTTCCCGAGTTATGGGCCTTTAAATTTCAAAGTCTACCTAGAGCCCCCATTTTGGTGTCATTAGATGCGGATGGTCGAGTTGAGCAACTTTACCTCTATGACACTTGGGCGTAGGACCCACCGTTCCCGAGTTATGGGCCTTTAAATTTCAAAGTCGTCCTAGAGCCCCCATTTTAATGTCATAAGATGCGGATGGTCGAGTTGAGCAACTTTACCTCTATGACACTTGGGCGTAGGACCCACCGTTCCCGAGTTATGGGCCTTTAAATTTCAAAGTCGTCCTAGAGCCCCCATTTTAATGTCATAAGATGCGGATGGTCGAGTTGAGCAACTTTACCTCTATGACAAATGGGCGTAGGACCCACCGTTTCCGAGTTATGGGCCTTTAAATTTCAAAGTCTACCTAGAGCCCCCATTTTGGTGTCATTAGATGCGGATGGTCGAGTTGAGCAACTTTACCTCTATGACACTTGGGCGTAGGACCCACCGTTCCCGAGTTATGGGCCTTTAAATTTCAAAGTCGACCTAGAGCCCCCATTTTGGTGTCATTAGATGCGGATGGTCGAGTTGAGCAACTTTACCTCTATGACGCTTGGGCTTAGGAACCACCGTTCCCGAGTTATGGGCCTTTAAATTTCAAAGTCTACCTAGAGCCCCCATTTTGGTGTCATTAGATGCGGATGGTCGAGTTGAGCAACTTTACCTCTATGACACTTGGGCGTAGGACCCACCGTTCCCGAGTTATGGGCCTTTAAATTTCAAAGTCGTCCTAGAGCCCCCATTTTAATGTCATAAGATGCGGATGGTCGAGTTGAGCAACTTTACCTCTATGACAAATGGGCGTAGGACCCACCGTTTCCGAGTTATGGGCCTTTAAATTTCAAAGTCTACCTAGAGCCCCCATTTTGGTGTCATTAGATGCGGATGGTCGAGTTGAGCAACTTTACCTCTATGACACTTGGGCGTAGGACCCACCGTTCCCGAGTTATGGGCCTTTAAATTTCAAAGTCGTCCTAGAGCCCCCATTTTAATGTCATAAGATGCGGATGGTCGAGTTGAGCAACTTTACCTCTATGACAAATGGGCGTAGGACCCACCGTTTCCGAGTTATGTGCCTTTAAATTTCAAAGTCTACCTAGAGCCCCCATTTTGGTGTCATTAGATGCGGATGGTCGAGTTGAGCAACTTTACCTCTATGACACTTGGGCGTAGGACCCACCGTTCCCGAGTTATGGGCGTTTAAATTTCAAAGTCTACCTAGAGCCCCCGTTTTGGTGTTATTAGATGCGGATGATCGAGTTGAGCAACTTTACCTCTATGACACTTGGGCGTAAGACCCACCGTTCCCGAGTTATGGGCCATTAAATTTCAAAGTCGACCTAGAGCCCCCATTTTAATATCATAAGATGCGGATGGTCGAGTTGAGCAACTTTACCTCTATGACAAATGGGCGTAGGACCCACCGTTTCCGAGTTATGGGCCTTTAAATTTCAAAGTCTACCTAGAGCCCCCATTTTGGTGTCATTAGATGCGGATGGTCGAGTTGAGCAACTTTACCTCTATGACACTTGGGCGTAGGACCCACCGTTCCCGAGTTATGGGCCTTTAAATTTCAAAGTCTACCTAGAGCCCCCGTTTTGGTGTTATTAGATGCGGATGATCGAGTTGAGCAACTTTACCTCTATGACACTTGGGCGTAAGACCCACCGTTCCCGAGTTATGGGCCATTAAATTTCAAAGTCGACCTAGAGCCCCCATTTTAATATCATAAGATGCGGATGGTCGAGTTGAGCAACTTTACCTCTATGACAAATGGGCGTAGGACCCACCGTTTCCGAGTTATGGGCCTTTAAATTTCAAAGTCGTCCTAGAGCCCCCATTTTAATGTCATAAGATGCGGATGGTCGAGTTGAGCAACTTTACCTCTATGACAAATGGGCGTGGGACCCACCGTTCCCGAGTTATGGGCCTTTAAATTTCAAAGTCTACCTAGAGCCCCCATTTTGGTGTCATTAGATGCGGATGGTCGAGTTGAGCAACTTTACCTCTATGACACTTGGGCGTAGGACCCACCGTTCCCGAGTTATGGGCCTTTAAATTTCAAAGTCGTCCTAGAGCCCCCATTTTAATGTCATAAGATGCGGATGGTCGAGTTGAGCAACTTTACCTCTATGACAAATGGGCGTGGGACCCACCGTTCCCGAGTTATGGGCCTTTAAATTTCAAAGTCTACCTAGAGCCCCCATTTTGGTGTCATTAGATGCGGATGGTCGAGTTGAGCAACTTTACCTCTATGACACTTGGGCGTAGGACCCACCGTTCCCGAGTTATGGGCCTTTAAATTTCAAAGTCGACCTAGAGCCCCCATTTTGGTGTCATTAGATGCGGATGGTCGAGTTGAGCAACTTTACCTCTATGACGCTTGGGCTTAGGAACCACCGTTCCCGAGTTATGGGCCTTTAAATTTCAAAGTCGACCTAGAGCCCCCATTTTGGTGTCAGTAGATGCGGATGGTCGAGTTGAGCAACTTTACCTCTATGACAAATGGGCGTAGGACCCACCGTTCCCGAGTTATGGGCCTTTAAATTTCAAAGTCTACCTAGAGCCCCCATTTTGGTGTCATTAGATGCGGATGGTCGAGTTGAGCAACTTTACCTCTATGACACTTGGGCGTAGGACCCACCGTTCCCGAGTTATGGGCCTTTAAATTTCAAAGTCGTCCTAGAGCCCCCATTTTAATGTCATAAGATGCGGATGGTCGAGTTGAGCAACTTTACCTCTATGACAAATGGGCGTAGGACCCACCGTTTCCGAGTTATGGGCCTTTAAATTTCAAAGTCTACCTAGAGCCCCCATTTTGGTGTCATTAGATGCGGATGGTCGAGTTGAGCAACTTTACCTCTATGACACTTGGGCGTAGGACCCACCGTTCCCGAGTTATGGGCCTTTAAATTTCAAAGTCGTCCTAGAGCCCCCATTTTAATGTCATAAGATGCGGATGGTCGAGTTGAGCAACTTTACCTCTATGACAAATGGGCGTAGGACCCACCGTTTCCGAGTTATGGGCCTTTAAATTTCAAAGTCTACCTAGAGCCCCCATTTTGGTGTCATTAGATGCGGATGGTCGAGTTGAGCAACTTTACCTCTATGACACTTGGGCGTAGGACCCACCGTTCCCGAGTTATAGGCCTTTAAATTTCAAAGTCGACCTAGAGCCCCCATTTTGGTGTCATTAGATGCGGATGGTCGAGTTGAGCAACTTTACCTCTATGACGCTTGGGCTTAGGAACCACCGTTCCCGAGTTATGGGCCTTTAAATTTCAAAGTCGACCTAGAGCCCCCATTTTGGTGTCATTAGATGCGGATGGTCGAGTTGAGCAACTTTACCTCTATGACAAATGGGCGTAGGACCCACCGTTCCCGAGTTATGGGCCTTTAAATTTCAAAGTCTACCTAGAGCCCCCATTTTAATGTCATAAGATGCGGATGGTCGAGTTGAGCAACTTTACCTCTATGACAAATGGGCGTAGGACCCACCGTTCCCGAGTTATGTGCCTTTAAATTTCAAAGTCTACCTAGAGCCCCCATTTTGGTGTCATTAGATGCGGATGGTCGAGTTGAGCAACTTTACCTCTATGACACTTGGGCGTAGGACCCACCGTTCCCGAGTTATGGGCCTTTAAATTTCAAAGTCTACCTAGAGCCCCCGTTTTGGTGTTATTAGATGCGGATGATCGAGTTGAGCAACTTTACCTCTATGACACTTGGGCGTAAGACCCACAGTTCCCGAGTTATGGGCCATTAAATTTCAAAGTCGACCTAGAGCCCCCATTTTGGTGTCATTAGATGCGGATGGTCGAGTTGAGCAACTTTACCTCTATGACAAATGGGCGTAGGACCCACCGTTCCCGAGTTATGGGCCTTTAAATTTCAAAGTCTACCTAGAGCCCCCATTTTGGTGTCATTAGATGCGGATGGTCGAGTTGAGCAACTTTACCTCTATGACACTTGGGCGTAGGACCCACCGTTCCCGAGTTATGGGCCTTTAAATTTCAAAGTCGTCCTAGAGCCCCCATTTTAATGTCATAAGATGCGGATGGTCGAGTTGAGCAACTTTACCTCTATGACACTTGGGCGTAGGACCCACCGTTCCCGAGTTATGGGCCTTTAAATTTCAAAGTCGTCCTAGAGCCCCCATTTTAATGTCATAAGATGCGGATGGTCGAGTTGAGCAACTTTACCTCTATGACAAATGGGCGTAGGACCCACCGTTTCCGAGTTATGGGCCTTTAAATTTCAAAGTCTACCTAGAGCCCCCATTTTGGTGTCATTAGATGCGGATGGTCGAGTTGAGCAACTTTACCTCTATGACACTTGGGCGTAGGACCCACCGTTCCCGAGTTATGGGCCTTTAAATTTCAAAGTCGACCTAGAGCCCCCATTTTGGTGTCATTAGATGCGGATGGTCGAGTTGAGCAACTTTACCTCTATGACGCTTGGGCTTAGGAACCACCGTTCCCGAGTTATGGGCCTTTAAATTTCAAAGTCTACCTAGAGCCCCCATTTTGGTGTCATTAGATGCGGATGGTCGAGTTGAGCAACTTTACCTCTATGACACTTGGGCGTAGGACCCACCGTTCCCGAGTTATGGGCCTTTAAATTTCAAAGTCGTCCTAGAGCCCCCATTTTAATGTCATAAGATGCGGATGGTCGAGTTGAGCAACTTTACCTCTATGACAAATGGGCGTAGGACCCACCGTTTCCGAGTTATGGGCCTTTAAATTTCAAAGTCTACCTAGAGCCCCCATTTTGGTGTCATTAGATGCGGATGGTCGAGTTGAGCAACTTTACCTCTATGACACTTGGGCGTAGGACCCACCGTTCCCGAGTTATGGGCCTTTAAATTTCAAAGTCGTCCTAGAGCCCCCATTTTAATGTCATAAGATGCGGATGGTCGAGTTGAGCAACTTTACCTCTATGACAAATGGGCGTAGGACCCACCGTTTCCGAGTTATGTGCCTTTAAATTTCAAAGTCTACCTAGAGCCCCCATTTTGGTGTCATTAGATGCGGATGGTCGAGTTGAGCAACTTTACCTCTATGACACTTGGGCGTAGGACCCACCGTTCCCGAGTTATGGGCGTTTAAATTTCAAAGTCTACCTAGAGCCCCCGTTTTGGTGTTATTAGATGCGGATGATCGAGTTGAGCAACTTTACCTCTATGACACTTGGGCGTAAGACCCACCGTTCCCGAGTTATGGGCCATTAAATTTCAAAGTCGACCTAGAGCCCCCATTTTAATATCATAAGATGCGGATGGTCGAGTTGAGCAACTTTACCTCTATGACAAATGGGCGTAGGACCCACCGTTTCCGAGTTATGGGCCTTTAAATTTCAAAGTCTACCTAGAGCCCCCATTTTGGTGTCATTAGATGCGGATGGTCGAGTTGAGCAACTTTACCTCTATGACACTTGGGCGTAGGACCCACCGTTCCCGAGTTATGGGCCTTTAAATTTCAAAGTCTACCTAGAGCCCCCGTTTTGGTGTTATTAGATGCGGATGATCGAGTTGAGCAACTTTACCTCTATGACACTTGGGCGTAAGACCCACCGTTCCCGAGTTATGGGCCATTAAATTTCAAAGTCGACCTAGAGCCCCCATTTTAATATCATAAGATGCGGATGGTCGAGTTGAGCAACTTTACCTCTATGACAAATGGGCGTAGGACCCACCGTTTCCGAGTTATGGGCCTTTAAATTTCAAAGTCGTCCTAGAGCCCCCATTTTAATGTCATAAGATGCGGATGGTCGAGTTGAGCAACTTTACCTCTATGACAAATGGGCGTGGGACCCACCGTTCCCGAGTTATGGGCCTTTAAATTTCAAAGTCTACCTAGAGCCCCCATTTTGGTGTCATTAGATGCGGATGGTCGAGTTGAGCAACTTTACCTCTATGACACTTGGGCGTAGGACCCACCGTTCCCGAGTTATGGGCCTTTAAATTTCAAAGTCGTCCTAGAGCCCCCATTTTAATGTCATAAGATGCGGATGGTCGAGTTGAGCAACTTTACCTCTATGACAAATGGGCGTGGGACCCACCGTTCCCGAGTTATGGGCCTTTAAATTTCAAAGTCTACCTAGAGCCCCCATTTTGGTGTCATTAGATGCGGATGGTCGAGTTGAGCAACTTTACCTCTATGACACTTGGGCGTAGGACCCACCGTTCCCGAGTTATGGGCCTTTAAATTTCAAAGTCGACCTAGAGCCCCCATTTTGGTGTCATTAGATGCGGATGGTCGAGTTGAGCAACTTTACCTCTATGACGCTTGGGCTTAGGAACCACCGTTCCCGAGTTATGGGCCTTTAAATTTCAAAGTCGACCTAGAGCCCCCATTTTGGTGTCAGTAGATGCGGATGGTCGAGTTGAGCAACTTTACCTCTATGACAAATGGGCGTAGGACCCACCGTTCCCGAGTTATGGGCCTTTAAATTTCAAAGTCTACCTAGAGCCCCCATTTTGGTGTCATTAGATGCGGATGGTCGAGTTGAGCAACTTTACCTCTATGACACTTGGGCGTAGGACCCACCGTTCCCGAGTTATGGGCCTTTAAATTTCAAAGTCGTCCTAGAGCCCCCATTTTAATGTCATAAGATGCGGATGGTCGAGTTGAGCAACTTTACCTCTATGACAAATGGGCGTAGGACCCACCGTTTCCGAGTTATGGGCCTTTAAATTTCAAAGTCTACCTAGAGCCCCCATTTTGGTGTCATTAGATGCGGATGGTCGAGTTGAGCAACTTTACCTCTATGACACTTGGGCGTAGGACCCACCGTTCCCGAGTTATGGGCCTTTAAATTTCAAAGTCGTCCTAGAGCCCCCATTTTAATGTCATAAGATGCGGATGGTCGAGTTGAGCAACTTTACCTCTATGACAAATGGGCGTAGGACCCACCGTTTCCGAGTTATGGGCCTTTAAATTTCAAAGTCTACCTAGAGCCCCCATTTTGGTGTCATTAGATGCGGATGGTCGAGTTGAGCAACTTTACCTCTATGACACTTGGGCGTAGGACCCACCGTTCCCGAGTTATAGGCCTTTAAATTTCAAAGTCGACCTAGAGCCCCCATTTTGGTGTCATTAGATGCGGATGGTCGAGTTGAGCAACTTTACCTCTATGACGCTTGGGCTTAGGAACCACCGTTCCCGAGTTATGGGCCTTTAAATTTCAAAGTCGACCTAGAGCCCCCATTTTGGTGTCATTAGATGCGGATGGTCGAGTTGAGCAACTTTACCTCTATGACAAATGGGCGTAGGACCCACCGTTCCCGAGTTATGGGCCTTTAAATTTCAAAGTCTACCTAGAGCCCCCATTTTAATGTCATAAGATGCGGATGGTCGAGTTGAGCAACTTTACCTCTATGACAAATGGGCGTAGGACCCACCGTTCCCGAGTTATGTGCCTTTAAATTTCAAAGTCTACCTAGAGCCCCCATTTTGGTGTCATTAGATGCGGATGGTCGAGTTGAGCAACTTTACCTCTATGACACTTGGGCGTAGGACCCACCGTTCCCGAGTTATGGGCCTTTAAATTTCAAAGTCTACCTAGAGCCCCCGTTTTGGTGTTATTAGATGCGGATGATCGAGTTGAGCAACTTTACCTCTATGACAAATGGGCGTAGGACCCACCGTTTCCGAGTTATGGGCCTTTAAATTTCAAAGTCGTCCTAGAGCCCCCATTTTAATGTCATAAGATGCGGATGGTCGAGTTGAGCAACTTTACCTCTATGACAAATGGGCGTAGGACCCACCGTTTCCGAGTTATGGCCTTTAAATTTCAAAGTCTACCTAGAGCCCCCATTTTGGTGTCATTAGATGCGGATGGTCGAGTTGAGCAACTTTACCTCTATGACAAATGGGCGTAGGACCCACCGTTTCCGAGTTATGGGCCTTTAAATTTCAAAGTCGTCCTAGAGCCCCCATTTTAATGTCATAAGATGCGGATGGTCGAGTTGAGCAACTTTACCTCTATGACAAATGGGCGTAGGACCCACCGTTTCCGAGTTATGGGCCTTTAAATTTCAAAGTCTACCTAGAGCCCCCATTTTGGTGTCATTAGATGCGGATGGTCGAGTTGAGCAACTTTACCTCTATGACACTTGGGCGTAGGACCCACCGTTCCCGAGTTATGGGCCTTTAAATTTCAAAGTCGACCTAGAGCCCCCATTTTGGTGTCATTAGATGCGGATGGTCGAGTTGAGCAACTTTACCTCTATGACGCTTGGGCTTAGGAACCACCGTTCCCGAGTTATGGGCCTTTAAATTTCAAAGTCGACCTAGAGCCCCCATTTTGGTGTCATTAGATGCGGATGGTCGAGTTGAGCAACTTTACCTCTATGACAAATGGGCGTAGGACCCACCGTTCCCGAGTTATGGGCCTTTAAATTTCAAAGTCTACCTAGAGCCCCCATTTTGGTGTCATTAGATGCGGATGGTCGAGTTGAGCAACTTTACCTCTATGACACTTGGGCGTAGGACCCACCGTTCCCGAGTTATGGGCCTTTAAATTTCAAAGTCGTCCTAGAGCCCCCATTTTAATGTCATAAGATGCGGATGGTCGAGTTGAGCAACTTTACCTCTATGACAAATGGGCGTAGGACCCACCGTTTCCGAGTTATGGGCCTTTAAATTTCAAAGTCTACCTAGAGCCCCCATTTTGGTGTCATTAGATGCGGATGGTCGAGTTGAGCAACTTTACCTCTATGACGCTTGGGCTTAGGAACCACCGTTCCCGAGTTATGGGCCTTTAAATTTCAAAGTCGACCTAGAGCCCCCATTTTGGTGTCATTAGATGCGGATGGTCGAGTTGAGCAACTTTACCTCTATGACAAATGGGCGTAGGACCCACCGTTCCCGAGTTATGGGCCTTTAAATTTCAAAGTCTACCTGGAGCCCCCATTTTGGTGTCATTAGATGCGGATGGTCGAGTTGAGCAACTTTACCTCTATGACACTTGGGCGTAGGACCCACCGTTCCCGAGTTATGGGCCTTTAAATTTCAAAGTCGTCCTAGAGCCCCCATTTTAATGTCATAAGATGCGGATGGTCGAGTTGAGCAACTTTACCTCTATGACAAATGGGCGTAGGACCCACCGTTTCCGAGTTATGGGCCTTTAAATTTCAAAGTCTACCTAGAGCCCTAATTTTGGTGTCATTAGATGCGGATGGTCGAGTTGAGCAACTTTACCTCTATGACGCTTGGGCTTAGGAACCACCGTTCCCGAGTTATGGGCCTTTAAATTTCAAAGTCGACCTAGAGCCCCCATTTTGGTGTCATTAGATGCGGATGGTCGAGTTGAGCAACTTTACCTCTATGACAAATGGGCGTGGGACCCACCGTTCCCGAGTTATGGGCCTTTAAATTTCAAAGTCTACCTAGAGCCCCCATTTTGGTGTCATTAGATGCGGATGGTCGAGTTGAGCAACTTTACCTCTATGACACTTGGGCGTAGGACCCACCGTTCCCGAGTTATGGGCCTTTAAATTTCAAAGTCGTCCTAGAGCCCCCATTTTAATGTCATAAGATGCGGATGGTCGAGTTGAGCAACTTTACCTCTATGACAAATGGGCGTGGGACCCACCGTTCCCGAGTTATGGGCCTTTAAATTTCAAAGTCTACCTAGAGCCCCCATTTTGGTGTCATTAGATGCGGATGGTCGAGTTGAGCAACTTTACCTCTATGACACTTGGGCGTAGGACCCACCGTTCCCGAGTTATGGGCCTTTAAATTTCAAAGTCGTCCTAGAGCCCCCATTTTAATGTCATAAGATGCGGATGGTCGAGTTGAGCAACTTTACCTCTATGACAAATGGGCGTGGGACCCACCGTTCCCGAGTTATGGGCCTTTAAATTTCAAAGTCTACCTAGAGCCCCCATTTTGGTGTCATTAGATGCGGATGGTCGAGTTGAGCAACTTTACCTCTATGACACTTGGGCGTAGGACCCACCGTTCCCGAGTTATGGGCCTTTAAATTTCAAAGTCGACCTAGAGCCCCCATTTTGGTGTCATTAGATGCGGATGGTCGAGTTGAGCAACTTTACCTCTATGACGCTTGGGCTTAGGAACCACCGTTCCCGAGTTATGGGCCTTTAAATTTCAAAGTCGACCTAGAGCCCCCATTTTGGTGTCAGTAGATGCGGATGGTCGAGTTGAGCAACTTTACCTCTATGACAAATGGGCGTAGGACCCACCGTTCCCGAGTTATGGGCCTTTAAATTTCAAAGTCTACCTAGAGCCCCCATTTTGGTGTCATTAGATGCGGATGGTCGAGTTGAGCAACTTTACCTCTATGACACTTGGGCGTAGGACCCACCGTTCCCGAGTTATGGGCCTTTAAATTTCAAAGTCGTCCTAGAGCCCCCATTTTAATGTCATAAGATGCGGATGGTCGAGTTGAGCAACTTTACCTCTATGACAAATGGGCGTAGGACCCACCGTTTCCGAGTTATGGGCCTTTAAATTTCAAAGTCTACCTAGAGCCCCCATTTTGGTGTCATTAGATGCGGATGGTCGAGTTGAGCAACTTTACCTCTATGACACTTGGGCGTAGGACCCACCGTTCCCGAGTTATGGGCCTTTAAATTTCAAAGTCGTCCTAGAGCCCCCATTTTAATGTCATAAGATGCGGATGGTCGAGTTGAGCAACTTTACCTCTATGACAAATGGGCGTAGGACCCACCGTTTCCGAGTTATGGGCCTTTAAATTTCAAAGTCTACCTAGAGCCCCCATTTTGGTGTCATTAGATGCGGATGGTCGAGTTGAGCAACTTTACCTCTATGACACTTGGGCGTAGGACCCACCGTTCCCGAGTTATAGGCCTTTAAATTTCAAAGTCGACCTAGAGCCCCCATTTTGGTGTCATTAGATGCGGATGGTCGAGTTGAGCAACTTTACCTCTATGACGCTTGGGCTTAGGAACCACCGTTCCCGAGTTATGGGCCTTTAAATTTCAAAGTCGACCTAGAGCCCCCATTTTGGTGTCATTAGATGCGGATGGTCGAGTTGAGCAACTTTACCTCTATGACAAATGGGCGTAGGACCCACCGTTCCCGAGTTATGGGCCTTTAAATTTCAAAGTCTACCTAGAGCCCCCATTTTAATGTCATAAGATGCGGATGGTCGAGTTGAGCAACTTTACCTCTATGACAAATGGGCGTAGGACCCACCGTTCCCGAGTTATGTGCCTTTAAATTTCAAAGTCTACCTAGAGCCCCCATTTTGGTGTCATTAGATGCGGATGGTCGAGTTGAGCAACTTTACCTCTATGACACTTGGGCGTAGGACCCACCGTTCCCGAGTTATGGGCCTTTAAATTTCAAAGTCTACCTAGAGCCCCCGTTTTGGTGTTATTAGATGCGGATGATCGAGTTGAGCAACTTTACCTCTATGACACTTGGGCGTAAGACCCACAGTTCCCGAGTTATGGGCCATTAAATTTCAAAGTCGACCTAGAGCCCCCATTTTGGTGTCATTAGATGCGGATGGTCGAGTTGAGCAACTTTACCTCTATGACAAATGGGCGTAGGACCCACCGTTCCCGAGTTATGGGCCTTTAAATTTCAAAGTCTACCTAGAGCCCCCATTTTGGTGTCATTAGATGCGGATGGTCGAGTTGAGCAACTTTACCTCTATGACACTTGGGCGTAGGACCCACCGTTCCCGAGTTATGGGCCTTTAAATTTCAAAGTCGTCCTAGAGCCCCCATTTTAATGTCATAAGATGCGGATGGTCGAGTTGAGCAACTTTACCTCTATGACAAATGGGCGTAGGACCCACCGTTTCCGAGTTATGGGCCTTTAAATTTCAAAGTCTACCTAGAGCCCCCATTTTGGTGTCATTAGATGCGGATGGTCGAGTTGAGCAACTTTACCTCTATGACACTTGGGCGTAGGACCCACCGTTCCCGAGTTATGGGCCTTTAAATTTCAAAGTCGTCCTAGAGCCCCCATTTTAATGTCATAAGATGCGGATGGTCGAGTTGAGCAACTTTACCTCTATGACAAATGGGCGTAGGACCCACCGTTTCCGAGTTATGTGCCTTTAAATTTCAAAGTCTACCTAGAGCCCCCATTTTGGTGTCATTAGATGCGGATGGTCGAGTTGAGCAACTTTACCTCTATGACACTTGGGCGTAGGACCCACCGTTCCCGAGTTATGGGCCTTTAAATTTCAAAGTCTACCTAGAGCCCCCGTTTTGGTGTTAATAGATGCGGATGATCGAGTTGAGCAACTTTACCTCTATGACACTTGGGCGTAAGACCCACCGTTCCCGAGTTATGGGCCATTAAATTTCAAAGTCGACCTAGAGCCCCCATTTTAATATCATAAGATGCGGATGGTCGAGTTGAGCAACTTTACCTCTATGACAAATGGGCGTAGGACCCACCGTTTCCGAGTTATGGGCCTTTAAATTTCAAAGTCTACCTAGAGCCCCCATTTTGGTGTCATTAGATGCGGATGGTCGAGTTGAGCAACTTTACCTCTATGACACTTGGGCGTAGGACCCACCGTTCCCGAGTTATGGGCCTTTAAATTTCAAAGTCGACCTAGAGCCCCCATTTTGGTGTCATTAGATGCGGATGGTCGAGTTGAGCAACTTTACCTCTATGACGCTTGGGTTTAGGAACCACCGTTCCCGAGTTATGGGCCTTTAAATATCAAAGTCGACCTAGAGCCCCCATTTTGGTGTCATTAGATGCGGATGGTCGAGTTGAGCAACTTTACCTCTATGACAAATGGGCGTAGGACCCACCGTTTCCGAGTTATGGGCCTTTAAATTTCAAAGTCTACCTAGAGCCCCCATTTTGGTGTCATTAGATGCGGATGGTCGAGTTGAGCAACTTTACCTCTATGACAAATGGGCGTAGGACCCACCGTTTCCGAGTTATGGGCCTTTAAATTTCAAAGTCGTCCTAGAGCCCCCATTTTAATGTCATAAGATGCGGATGGTCGAGTTGAGCAACTTTACCTCTATGACAAATGGGCGTAGGACCCACCGTTCCCGAGTTATGGGCCTTTAAATTTCAAAGTCTACCTAGAGCCCCCATTTTGGTGTCATTAGATGCGGATGGTCGAGTTGAGCAACTTTACCTCTATGACACTTGGGCGTAGGACCCACCGTTCCCGAGTTATGGGCCTTTAAATTTCAAAGTCGTCCTAGAGCCCCCATTTTAATGTCATAAGATGCGGATGGTCGAGTTGAGCAACTTTACCTCTATGACAAATGGGCGTAGGACCCACCGTTTCCGAGTTATGGGCCTTTAAATTTCAAAGTCTACCTAGAGCCCCCATTTTGGTGTCATTAGATGCGGATGGTCGAGTTGAGCAACTTTACCTCTATGACACTTGGGCGTAGGACCCACCGTTCCCGAGTTATGGGCCTTTAAATTTCAAAGTCGTCCTAGAGCCCCCATTTTAATGTCATAAGATGCGGATGGTCGAGTTGAGCAACTTTACCTCTATGACAAATGGGCGTAGGACCCACCGTTTCCGAGTTATGTGCCTTTAAATTTCAAAGTCTACCTAGAGCCCCCATTTTGGTGTCATTAGATGCGGATGGTCGAGTTGAGCAACTTTACCTCTATGACACTTGGGCGTAGGACCCACCGTTCCCGAGTTATGGGCGTTTAAATTTCAAAGTCTACCTAGAGCCCCCGTTTTGGTGTTATTAGATGCGGATGATCGAGTTGAGCAACTTTACCTCTATGACACTTGGGCGTAAGACCCACCGTTCCCGAGTTATGGGCCATTAAATTTCAAAGTCGACCTAGAGCCCCCATTTTAATATCATAAGATGCGGATGGTCGAGTTGAGCAACTTTACCTCTATGACAAATGGGCGTAGGACCCACCGTTTCCGAGTTATGGGCCTTTAAATTTCAAAGTCTACCTAGAGCCCCCATTTTGGTGTCATTAGATGCGGATGGTCGAGTTGAGCAACTTTACCTCTATGACACTTGGGCGTAGGACCCACCGTTCCCGAGTTATGGGCCTTTAAATTTCAAAGTCGACCTAGAGCCCCCATTTTGGTGTCATTAGATGCGGATGGTCGAGTTGAGCAACTTTACCTCTATGACGCTTGGGTTTAGGAACCACCGTTCCCGAGTTATGGGCCTTTAAATATCAAAGTCGACCTAGAGCCCCCATTTTGGTGTCATTAGATGCGGATGGTCGAGTTGAGCAACTTTACCTCTATGACAAATGGGCGTAGGACCCACCGTTTCCGAGTTATGGGCCTTTAAATTTCAAAGTCTACCTAGAGCCCCCATTTTGGTGTCATTAGATGCGGATGGTCGAGTTGAGCAACTTTACCTCTATGACAAATGGGCGTAGGACCCACCGTTTCCGAGTTATGGGCCTTTAAATTTCAAAGTCGTCCTAGAGCCCCCATTTTAATGTCATAAGATGCGGATGGTCGAGTTGAGCAACTTTACCTCTATGACAAATGGGCGTAGGACCCACCGTTCCCGAGTTATGGGCCTTTAAATTTCAAAGTCTACCTAGAGCCCCCATTTTGGTGTCATTAGATGCGGATGGTCGAGTTGAGCAACTTTACCTCTATGACACTTGGGCGTAGGACCCACCGTTCCCGAGTTATGGGCCTTTAAATTTCAAAGTCGTCCTAGAGCCCCCATTTTAATGTCATAAGATGCGGATGGTCGAGTTGAGCAACTTTACCTCTATGACAAATGGGCGTAGGACCCACCGTTTCCGAGTTATGGGCCTTTAAATTTCAAAGTCTACCTAGAGCCCCCATTTTGGTGTCAATAGATGCGGATGGTCGAGTTGAGCAACTTTACCTCTATGACACTTGGGCGTAGGACCCACCGTTCCCGAGTTATGGGCCTTTAAATTTCAAAGTCGACCTAGAGCCCCCATTATGGTGTCATTAGATGCGGATGGTCGAGTTGAGCAACTTTACCTCTATGACGCTTGGGCTTAGGAACCACCGTTCCCGAGTTATGGGCCTTTAAATTACAAAGTCGACCTAGAGCCCCCATTTTGGTGTCATTAGATGCGGATGGTCGAGTTGAGCAACTTTACCTCTATGACAAATGGGCGTAGGACCCACCGTTCCCGAGTTATGGGCCTTTAAATTTCAAAGTCTACCTAGAGCCCCCATTTTGGTGTCATTAGATGCGGATGGTCGAGTTGAGCAACTTTACCTCTATGACACTTGGGCGTAGGACCCACCGTTCCCGAGTTATGGGCCTTTAAATTTCAAAGTCGTCCTAGAGCCCCCATTTTAATGTCATAAGATGCGGATGGTCGAGTTGAGCAACTTTACCTCTATGACAAATGGGCGTAGGACCCACCGTTTCCGAGTTATGGGCCTTTAAATTTCAAAGTCTACCTAGAGCCCCCATTTTGGTGTCATTAGATGCGGATGGTCGAGTTGAGCAACTTTACCTCTATGACGCTTGGGCTTAGGAACCACCGTTCCCGAGTTATGGGCCTTTAAATTTCAAAGTCGACCTAGAGCCCCCATTTTGGTGTCATTAGATGCGGATGGTCGAGTTGAGCAACTTTACCTCTATGACAAATGGGCGTAGGACCCACCGTTCCCGAGTTATGGGCCTTTAAATTTCAAAGTCTACCTGGAGCCCCCATTTTGGTGTCATTAGATGCGGATGGTCGAGTTGAGCAACTTTACCTCTATGACACTTGGGCGTAGGACCCACCGTTCCCGAGTTATGGGCCTTTAAATTTCAAAGTCGTCCTAGAGCCCCCATTTTAATGTCATAAGATGCGGATGGTCGAGTTGAGCAACTTTACCTCTATGACAAATGGGCGTAGGACCCACCGTTTCCGAGTTATGGGCCTTTAAATTTCAAAGTCTACCTAGAGCCCTAATTTTGGTGTCATTAGATGCGGATGGTCGAGTTGAGCAACTTTACCTCTATGACGCTTGGGCTTAGGAACCACCGTTCCCGAGTTATGGGCCTTTAAATTTCAAAGTCGACCTAGAGCCCCCATTTTGGTGTCATTAGATGCGGATGGTCGAGTTGAGCAACTTTACCTCTATGACAAATGGGCGTGGGACCCACCGTTCCCGAGTTATGGGCCTTTAAATTTCAAAGTCTACCTAGAGCCCCCATTTTGGTGTCATTAGATGCGGATGGTCGAGTTGAGCAACTTTACCTCTATGACACTTGGGCGTAGGACCCACCGTTCCCGAGTTATGGGCCTTTAAATTTCAAAGTCGTCCTAGAGCCCCCATTTTAATGTCATAAGATGCGGATGGTCGAGTTGAGCAACTTTACCTCTATGACAAATGGGCGTGGGACCCACCGTTCCCGAGTTATGGGCCTTTAAATTTCAAAGTCTACCTAGAGCCCCCATTTTGGTGTCATTAGATGCGGATGGTCGAGTTGAGCAACTTTACCTCTATGACACTTGGGCGTAGGACCCACCGTTCCCGAGTTATGGGCCTTTAAATTTCAAAGTCGTCCTAGAGCCCCCATTTTAATGTCATAAGATGCGGATGGTCGAGTTGAGCAACTTTACCTCTATGACAAATGGGCGTGGGACCCACCGTTCCCGAGTTATGGGCCTTTAAATTTCAAAGTCTACCTAGAGCCCCCATTTTGGTGTCATTAGATGCGGATGGTCGAGTTGAGCAACTTTACCTCTATGACACTTGGGCGTAGGACCCACCGTTCCCGAGTTATGGGCCTTTAAATTTCAAAGTCGACCTAGAGCCCCCATTTTGGTGTCATTAGATGCGGATGGTCGAGTTGAGCAACTTTACCTCTATGACGCTTGGGCTTAGGAACCACCGTTCCCGAGTTATGGGCCTTTAAATTTCAAAGTCGACCTAGAGCCCCCATTTTGGTGTCAGTAGATGCGGATGGTCGAGTTGAGCAACTTTACCTCTATGACAAATGGGCGTAGGACCCACCGTTCCCGAGTTATGGGCCTTTAAATTTCAAAGTCTACCTAGAGCCCCCATTTTGGTGTCATTAGATGCGGATGGTCGAGTTGAGCAACTTTACCTCTATGACACTTGGGCGTAGGACCCACCGTTCCCGAGTTATGGGCCTTTAAATTTCAAAGTCGACCTAGAGCCCCCGTTTTGGTGTTATTAGATGCGGATGATCGAGTTGAGCAACTTTACCTCTATGACACTTGGGCGTAAGACCCACCGTTCCCGAGTTATGGGCCATTAAATTTCAAAGTCGACCTAGAGCCCCCATTTTAATATCATAAGATGCGGATGGTCGAGTTGAGCAACTTTACCTCTATGACAAATGGGCGTAGGACCCACCGTTTCCGAGTTATGGGCCTTTAAATTTCAAAGTCTACCTAGAGCCCCCATTTTGGTGTCATTAGATGCGGATGGTCGAGTTGAGCAACTTTACCTCTATGACACTTGGGCGTAGGACCCACCGTTCCCGAGTTATGGGCCTTTAAATTTCAAAGTCGACCTAGAGCCCCCATTTTGGTGTCATTAGATGCGGATGGTCGAGTTGAGCAACTTTACCTCTATGACGCTTGGGCTTAGGAACCACCGTTCCCGAGTTATGGGCCTTTAAATATCAAAGTCGACCTAGAGCCCCCATTTTGGTGTCATTAGATGCGGATGGTCGAGTTGAGCAACTTTACCTCTATGACAAAATGGCGTAGGACCCACCGTTTCCGAGTTATGGGCCTTTAAATTTCAAAGTCTACCTAGAGCCCCCATTTTGGTGTCATTAGATGCGGATGGTCGAGTTGAGCAACTTTACCTCTATGACAAATGGGCGTAGGACCCACCGTTTCCGAGTTATGGGCCTTTAAATTTCAAAGTCGTCCTAGAGCCCCCATTTTAATGTCATAAGATGCGGATGGTCGAGTTGAGCAACTTTACCTCTATGACAAATGGGCGTAGGACCCACCGTTTCCGAGTTATGGGCCTTTAAATTTCAAAGTCTACCTAGAGCCCCCATTTTGGTGTCATTAGATGCGGATGGTCGAGTTGAGCAACTTTACCTCTATGACACTTGGGCGTAGGACCCACCGTTCCCGAGTTATGGGCCTTTAAATTTCAAAGTCGACCTAGAGCCCCCATTTTGGTGTCATTAGATGCGGATGGTCGAGTTGAGCAACTTTACCTCTATGACGCTTGGGCTTAGGAACCACCGTTCCCGAGTTATGGGCCTTTAAATTTCAAAGTCGACCTAGAGCCCCCATTTTGGTGTCATTAGATGCGGATGGTCGAGTTGAGCAACTTTACCTCTATGACAAATGGGCGTAGGACCCACCGTTCCCGAGTTATGGGCCTTTAAATTTCAAAGTCTACCTAGAGCCCCCATTTTGGTGTCATTAGATGCGGATGGTCGAGTTGAGCAACTTTACCTCTATGACACTTGGGCGTAGGACCCACCGTTCCCGAGTTATGGGCCTTTAAATTTCAAAGTCGTCCTAGAGCCCCCATTTTAATGTCATAAGATGCGGATGGTCGAGTTGAGCAACTTTACCTCTATGACAAATGGGCGTAGGACCCACCGTTTCCGAGTTATGGGCCTTTAAATTTCAAAGTCTACCTAGAGCCCCCATTTTGGTGTCATTAGATGCGGATGGTCGAGTTGAGCAACTTTACCTCTATGACGCTTGGGCTTAGGAACCACCGTTCCCGAGTTATGGGCCTTTAAATTTCAAAGTCGACCTAGAGCCCCCATTTTGGTGTCATTAGATGCGGATGGTCGAGTTGAGCAACTTTACCTCTATGACAAATGGGCGTAGGACCCACCGTTCCCGAGTTATGGGCCTTTAAATTTCAAAGTCTACCTGGAGCCCCCATTTTGGTGTCATTAGATGCGGATGGTCGAGTTGAGCAACTTTACCTCTATGACACTTGGGCGTAGGACCCACCGTTCCCGAGTTATGGGCCTTTAAATTTCAAAGTCGTCCTAGAGCCCCCATTTTAATGTCATAAGATGCGGATGGTCGAGTTGAGCAACTTTACCTCTATGACAAATGGGCGTAGGACCCACCGTTTCCGAGTTATGGGCCTTTAAATTTCAAAGTCTACCTAGAGCCCTAATTTTGGTGTCATTAGATGCGGATGGTCGAGTTTAGCAACTTTACCTCTATGACGCTTGGGCTTAGGAACCACCGTTCCCGAGTTATGGGCCTTTAAATTTCAAAGTCGACCTAGAGCCCCCATTTTGGTGTCATTAGATGCGGATGGTCGAGTTGAGCAACTTTACCTCTATGACAAATGGGCGTGGGACCCACCGTTCCCGAGTTATGGGCCTTTAAATTTCAAAGTCTACCTAGAGCCCCCATTTTGGTGTCATTAGATGCGGATGGTCGAGTTGAGCAACTTTACCTCTATGACACTTGGGCGTAGGACCCACCGTTCCCGAGTTATGGGCCTTTAAATTTCAAAGTCGTCCTAGAGCCCCCATTTTAATGTCATAAGATGCGGATGGTCGAGTTGAGCAACTTTACCTCTATGACAAATGGGCGTGGGACCCACCGTTCCCGAGTTATGGGCCTTTAAATTTCAAAGTCTACCTAGAGCCCTAATTTTGGTGTCATTAGATGCGGATGGTCGAGTTGAGCAACTTTACCTCTATGACGCTTGGGCTTAGGAACCACCGTTCCCGAGTTATGGGCCTTTAAATTTCAAAGTCGTCCTAGAGCCCCCATTTTAATGTCATAAGATGCGGATGGTCGAGTTGAGCAACTTTACCTCTATGACAAATGGGCGTGGGACCCACCGTTCCCGAGTTATGGGCCTTTAAATTTCAAAGTCTACCTAGAGCCCCCATTTTGGTGTCATTAGATGCGGATGGTCGAGTTGAGCAACTTTACCTCTATGACACTTGGGCGTAGGACCCACCGTTCCCGAGTTATGGGCCTTTAAATTTCAAAGTCGTCCTAGAGCCCCCATTTTAATGTCATAAGATGCGGATGGTCGAGTTGAGCAACTTTACCTCTATGACAAATGGGCGTGGGACCCACCGTTCCCGAGTTATGGGCCTTTAAATTTCAAAGTCTACCTAGAGCCCCCATTTTGGTGTCATTAGATGCGGATGGTCGAGTTGAGCAACTTTACCTCTATGACACTTGGGCGTAGGACCCACCGTTCCCGAGTTATGGGCCTTTAAATTTCAAAGTCGACCTAGAGCCCCCATTTTGGTGTCATTAGATGCGGATGGTCGAGTTGAGCAACTTTACCTCTATGACGCTTGGGCTTAGGAACCACCGTTCCCGAGTTATGGGCCTTTAAATTTCAAAGTCGACCTAGAGCCCCCATTTTGGTGTCAGTAGATGCGGATGGTCGAGTTGAGCAACTTTACCTCTATGACAAATGGGCGTAGGACCCACCGTTCCCGAGTTATGGGCCTTTAAATTTCAAAGTCTACCTAGAGCCCCCATTTTGGTGTCATTAGATGCGGATGGTCGAGTTGAGCAACTTTACCTCTATGACACTTGGGCGTAGGACCCACCGTTCCCGAGTTATGGGCCTTTAAATTTCAAAGTCGTCCTAGAGCCCCCATTTTAATGTCATAAGATGCGGATGGTCGAGTTGAGCAACTTTACCTCTATGACAAATGGGCGTAGGACCCACCGTTTCCGAGTTATGGGCCTTTAAATTTCAAAGTCTACCTAGAGCCCCCATTTTGGTGTCATTAGATGCGGATGGTCGAGTTGAGCAACTTTACCTCTATGACACTTGGGCGTAGGACCCACCGTTCCCGAGTTATGGGCCTTTAAATTTCAAAGTCGTCCTAGAGCCCCCATTTTAATGTCATAAGATGCGGATGGTCGAGTTGAGCAACTTTACCTCTATGACAAATGGGCGTAGGACCCACCGTTTCCGAGTTATGGGCCTTTAAATTTCAAAGTCTACCTAGAGCCCCCATTTTGGTGTCATTAGATGCGGATGGTCGAGTTGAGCAACTTTACCTCTATGACACTTGGGCGTAGGACCCACCGTTCCCGAGTTATAGGCCTTTAAATTTCAAAGTCGACCTAGAGCCCCCATTTTGGTGTCATTAGATGCGGATGGTCGAGTTGAGCAACTTTACCTCTATGACGCTTGGGCTTAGGAACCACCGTTCCCGAGTTATGGGCCTTTAAATTTCAAAGTCGACCTAGAGCCCCCATTTTGGTGTCATTAGATGCGGATGGTCGAGTTGAGCAACTTTACCTCTATGACAAATGGGCGTAGGACCCACCGTTCCCGAGTTATGGGCCTTTAAATTTCAAAGTCTACCTAGAGCCCCCATTTTAATGTCATAAGATGCGGATGGTCGAGTTGAGCAACTTTACCTCTATGACAAATGGGCGTAGGACCCACCGTTCCCGAGTTATGTGCCTTTAAATTTCAAAGTCTACCTAGAGCCCCCATTTTGGTGTCATTAGATGCGGATGGTCGAGTTGAGCAACTTTACCTCTATGACACTTGGGCGTAGGACCCACCGTTCCCGAGTTATGGGCCTTTAAATTTCAAAGTCTACCTAGAGCCCCCGTTTTGGTGTCATTAGATGCGGATGATCGAGTTGAGCAACTTTACCTCTATGACACTTGGGCGTAAGACCCACCGTTCCCGAGTTATGGGCCATTAAATTTCAAAGTCGACCTAGAGCCCCCATTTTGGTGTCATTAGATGCGGATGGTCGAGTTGAGCAACTTTACCTCTATGACAAATGGGCGTAGGACCCACCGTTCCCGAGTTATGGGCCTTTAAATTTCAAAGTCTACCTAGAGCCCCCATTTTGGTGTCATTAGATGCGGATGGTCGAGTTGAGCAACTTTACCTCTATGACACTTGGGCGTAGGACCCACCGTTCCCGAGTTATGGGCCTTTAAATTTCAAAGTCGTCCTAGAGCCCCCATTTTAATGTCATAAGATGCGGATGGTCGAGTTGAGCAACTTTACCTCTATGACAAATGGGCGTAGGACCCACCGTTTCCGAGTTATGGGCCTTTAAATTTCAAAGTCTACCTAGAGCCCCCATTTTGGTGTCATTAGATGCGGATGGTCGAGTTGAGCAACTTTACCTCTATGACACTTGGGCGTAGGACCCACCGTTCCCGAGTTATGGGCCTTTAAATTTCAAAGTCGTCCTAGAGCCCCCATTTTAATGTCATAAGATGCGGATGGTCGAGTTGAGCAACTTTACCTCTATGACAAATGGGCGTAGGACCCACCGTTTCCGAGTTATGTGCCTTTAAATTTCAAAGTCTACCTAGAGCCCCCATTTTGGTGTCATTAGATGCGGATGGTCGAGTTGAGCAACTTTACCTCTATGACACTTGGGCGTAGGACCCACCGTTCCCGAGTTATGGGCCTTTAAATTTCAAAGTCTACCTAGAGCCCCCGTTTTGGTGTTATTAGATGCGGATGATCGAGTTGAGCAACTTTACCTCTATGACACTTGGGCGTAAGACCCACCGTTCCCGAGTTATGGGCCATTAAATTTCAAAGTCGACCTAGAGCCCCCATTTTAATATCATAAGATGCGGATGGTCGAGTTGAGCAACTTTACCTCTATGACAAATGGGCGTAGGACCCACCGTTTCCGAGTTATGGGCCTTTAAATTTCAAAGTCTACCTAGAGCCCCCATTTTGGTGTCATTAGATGCGGATGGTCGAGTTGAGCAACTTTACCTCTATGACACTTGGGCGTAGGACCCACCGTTCCCGAGTTATGGGCCTTTAAATTTCAAAGTCGACCTAGAGCCCCCATTTTGGTGTCATTAGATGCGGATGGTCGAGTTGAGCAACTTTACCTCTATGACGCTTGGGCTTAGGAACCACCGTTCCCGAGTTATGGGCCTTTAAATATCAAAGTCGACCTAGAGCCCCCATTTTGGTGTCATTAGATGCGGATGGTCGAGTTGAGCAACTTTACCTCTATGACAAATGGGCGTAGGACCCACCGTTTCCGAGTTATGGGCCTTTAAATTTCAAAGTCTACCTAGAGCCCCCATTTTGGTGTCATTAGATGCGGATGGTCGAGTTGAGCAACTTTACCTCTATGACAAATGGGCGTAGGACCCACCGTTTCCGAGTTATGGGCCTTTAAATTTCAAAGTCGTCCTAGAGCCCCCATTTTAATGTCATAAGATGCGGATGGTCGAGTTGAGCAACTTTACCTCTATGACAAATGGGCGTAGGACCCACCGTTTCCGAGTTATGGGCCTTTAAATTTCAAAGTCTACCTAGAGCCCCCATTTTGGTGTCAATAGATGCGGATGGTCGAGTTGAGCAACTTTACCTCTATGACACTTGGGCGTAGGACCCACCGTTCCCGAGTTATGGGCCTTTAAATTTCAAAGTCGACCTAGAGCCCCCATTTTGGTGTCATTAGATGCGGATGGTCGAGTTGAGCAACTTTACCTCTATGACGCTTGGGCTTAGGAACCACCGTTCCCGAGTTATGGGCCTTTAAATTTCAAAGTCGACCTAGAGCCCCCATTTTGGTGTCATTAGATGCGGATGGTCGAGTTGAGCAACTTTACCTCTATGACAAATGGGCGTAGGACCCACCGTTCCCGAGTTATGGGCCTTTAAATTTCAAAGTCTACCTAGAGCCCCCATTTTGGTGTCATTAGATGCGGATGGTCGAGTTGAGCAACTTTACCTCTATGACACTTGGGCGTAGGACCCACCGTTCCCGAGTTATGGGCCTTTAAATTTCAAAGTCGTCCTAGAGCCCCCATTTTAATGTCATAAGATGCGGATGGTCGAGTTGAGCAACTTTACCTCTATGACAAATGGGCGTAGGACCCACCGTTTCCGAGTTATGGGCCTTTAAATTTCAAAGTCTACCTAGAGCCCCCATTTTGGTGTCATTAGATGCGGATGGTCGAGTTGAGCAACTTTACCTCTATGACGCTTGGGCTTAGGAACCACCGTTCCCGAGTTATGGGCCTTTAAATTTCAAAGTCGACCTAGAGCCCCCATTTTGGTGTCATTAGATGCGGATGGTCGAGTTGAGCAACTTTACCTCTATGACAAATGGGCGTAGGACCCACCGTTCCCGAGTTATGGGCCTTTAAATTTCAAAGTCTACCTGGAGCCCCCATTTTGGTGTCATTAGATGCGGATGGTCGAGTTGAGCAACTTTACCTCTATGACACTTGGGCGTAGGACCCACCGTTCCCGAGTTATGGGCCTTTAAATTTCAAAGTCGTCCTAGAGCCCCCATTTTAATGTCATAAGATGCGGATGGTCGAGTTGAGCAACTTTACCTCTATGACAAATGGGCGTAGGACCCACCGTTTCCGAGTTATGGGCCTTTAAATTTCAAAGTCTACCTAGAGCCCTAATTTTGGTGTCATTAGATGCGGATGGTCGAGTTGAGCAACTTTACCTCTATGACGCTTGGGCTTAGGAACCACCGTTCCCGAGTTATGGGCCTTTAAATTTCAAAGTCGACCTAGAGCCCCCATTTTGGTGTCATTAGATGCGGATGGTCGAGTTGAGCAACTTTACCTCTATGACAAATGGGCGTGGGACCCACCGTTCCCGAGTTATGGGCCTTTAAATTTCAAAGTCTACCTAGAGCCCCCATTTTGGTGTCATTAGATGCGGATGGTCGAGTTGAGCAACTTTACCTCTATGACACTTGGGCGTAGGACCCACCGTTCCCGAGTTATGGGCCTTTAAATTTCAAAGTCGTCCTAGAGCCCCCATTTTAATGTCATAAGATGCGGATGGTCGAGTTGAGCAACTTTACCTCTATGACAAATGGGCGTGGGACCCACCGTTCCCGAGTTATGGGCCTTTAAATTTCAAAGTCTACCTAGAGCCCCCATTTTGGTGTCATTAGATGCGGATGGTCGAGTTGAGCAACTTTACCTCTATGACACTTGGGCGTAGGACCCACCGTTCCCGAGTTATGGGCCTTTAAATTTCAAAGTCGTCCTAGAGCCCCCATTTTAATGTCATAAGATGCGGATGGTCGAGTTGAGCAACTTTACCTCTATGACAAATGGGCGTGGGACCCACCGTTCCCGAGTTATGGGCCTTTAAATTTCAAAGTCTACCTAGAGCCCCCATTTTGGTGTCATTAGATGCGGATGGTCGAGTTGAGCAACTTTACCTCTATGACACTTGGGCGTAGGACCCACCGTTCCCGAGTTATGGGCCTTTAAATTTCAAAGTCGACCTAGAGCCCCCATTTTGGTGTCATTAGATGCGGATGGTCGAGTTGAGCAACTTTACCTCTATGACGCTTGGGCTTAGGAACCACCGTTCCCGAGTTATGGGCCTTTAAATTTCAAAGTCGACCTAGAGCCCCCATTTTGGTGTCAGTAGATGCGGATGGTCGAGTTGAGCAACTTTACCTCTATGACAAATGGGCGTAGGACCCACCGTTCCCGAGTTATGGGCCTTTAAATTTCAAAGTCTACCTAGAGCCCCCATTTTGGTGTCATTAGATGCGGATGGTCGAGTTGAGCAACTTTACCTCTATGACACTTGGGCGTAGGACCCACCGTTCCCGAGTTATGGGCCTTTAAATTTCAAAGTCGTCCTAGAGCCCCCATTTTAATGTCATAAGATGCGGATGGTCGAGTTGAGCAACTTTACCTCTATGACAAATGGGCGTAGGACCCACCGTTTCCGAGTTATGGGCCTTTAAATTTCAAAGTCTACCTAGAGCCCCCATTTTGGTGTCATTAGATGCGGATGGTCGAGTTGAGCAACTTTACCTCTATGACACTTGGGCGTAGGACCCACCGTTCCCGAGTTATGGGCCTTTAAATTTCAAAGTCGTCCTAGAGCCCCCATTTTAATGTCATAAGATGCGGATGGTCGAGTTGAGCAACTTTACCTCTATGACAAATGGGCGTAGGACCCACCGTTTCCGAGTTATGGGCCTTTAAATTTCAAAGTCTACCTAGAGCCCCCATTTTGGTGTCATTAGATGCGGATGGTCGAGTTGAGCAACTTTACCTCTATGACACTTGGGCGTAGGACCCACCGTTCCCGAGTTATAGGCCTTTAAATTTCAAAGTCGACCTAGAGCCCCCATTTTGGTGTCATTAGATGCGGATGGTCGAGTTGAGCAACTTTACCTCTATGACGCTTGGGCTTAGGAACCACCGTTCCCGAGTTATGGGCCTTTAAATTTCAAAGTCGACCTAGAGCCCCCATTTTGGTGTCATTAGATGCGGATGGTCGAGTTGAGCAACTTTACCTCTATGACAAATGGGCGTAGGACCCACCGTTCCCGAGTTATGGGCCTTTAAATTTCAAAGTCTACCTAGAGCCCCCATTTTAATGTCATAAGATGCGGATGGTCGAGTTGAGCAACTTTACCTCTATGACAAATGGGCGTAGGACCCACCGTTCCCGAGTTATGTGCCTTTAAATTTCAAAGTCTACCTAGAGCCCCCATTTTGGTGTCATTAGATGCGGATGGTCGAGTTGAGCAACTTTACCTCTATGACACTTGGGCGTAGGACCCACCGTTCCCGAGTTATGGGCCTTTAAATTTCAAAGTCTACCTAGAGCCCCCGTTTTGGTGTCATTAGATGCGGATGATCGAGTTGAGCAACTTTACCTCTATGACACTTGGGCGTAAGACCCACCGTTCCCGAGTTATGGGCCATTAAATTTCAAAGTCGACCTAGAGCCCCCATTTTGGTGTCAATAGATGCGGATGGTCGAGTTGAGCAACTTTACCTCTATGACAAATGGGCGTAGGACCCACCGTTCCCGAGTTATGGGCCTTTAAATTTCAAAGTCTACCTAGAGCCCCCATTTTGGTGTCATTAGATGCGGATGGTCGAGTTGAGCAACTTTACCTCTATGACACTTGGGCGTAGGACCCACCGTTCCCGAGTTATGGGCCTTTAAATTTCAAAGTCGTCCTAGAGCCCCCATTTTAATGTCATAAGATGCGGATGGTCGAGTTGAGCAACTTTACCTCTATGACAAATGGGCGTAGGACCCACCGTTTCCGAGTTATGGGCCTTTAAATTTCAAAGTCTACCTAGAGCCCCCATTTTGGTGTCATTAGATGCGGATGGTCGAGTTGAGCAACTTTACCTCTATGACACTTGGGCGTAGGACCCACCGTTCCCGAGTTATGGGCCTTTAAATTTCAAAGTCGTCCTAGAG
>OZ004602.1:0-244387 GCA_963924605.1 Malthinus seriepunctatus
CTAACCTAACCTAACCTAACCTAACCTAACCTAACCTAACCTAACCTAACCTAACCTAACCTAACCTAACCTAACCTAACCTAACCTAACCTAACCTAACCTAACCTAACCTAACCTAACCTAACCTAACCTAACCTAACCTAACCTAACCTAACCTAACCTAACCTAACCTAACCTAACCTAACCTAACCTAACCTAACCTAACCTAACCTAACCTAACCTAACCTAACCTAACCTAACCTAACCTAACCTAACCTAACCTAACCTAACCTAACCTAACCTAACCTAACCTAACCTAACCTAACCTAACCTAACCTAACCTAACCTAACCTAACCTAACCTAACCTAACCTAACCTAACCTAACCTAACCTAACCTAACCTAACCTAACCTAACCTAACCTAACCTAACCTAACCTAACCTAACCTAACCTAACCTAACCTAACCTAACCTAACCTAACCTAACCTAACCTAACCTAACCTTTTTTTTTTTTTTTTTTTTTTGTAGGAGGGGAACCCATCTGGGACGAAACCCCTCCTCTTGCCCATCGTCGTAAGGTACTGGTATCGCCATCTCCGGCATCTCCTCAGTACCTACGGGCGAACGCTGTTGGCCGCACTATTTTTTTTTATCGCGTTGGCTGCGATGTCACAATATTCACATCAGTAATTTCACAACTCACGCTTTAAACTCACAATTCACAGCGACGAAAACCAGCATTTAAAACCCACACTTGAAATAACAACAGTTTTATTTAAAAAGCCAAAAGGCTTAACAACATAGATTTAACACAGTTCATCTCCTGATCCACACATTAAAATAACGGACAGTTGTATTTAAAAAAGCCAAGAAGCTTAACATCACAGATTTATCACCGTTCATCTCCGGACCCACACATTAAAATAACGAACAGTTGTATTTAAAAAAGCCAAGAAGCTTAACATCACAGATTTATCACAGTTCATCTCCGGACCCACACATTAAATTAACGAACAGTTGTATTTAAAAAAGCCAAAAGGCTTAACATCACAGATTTATCACATATTTATCACAGTCCTTTAGAGTAACGCGGCCCAAGCTGAGCGTATCTCCCCTTCTGTCGCTTCTTTTTGTTTCACGATCTCCTGCATTGCTCCGGCGATCGCTTTCCAGCTCTTTTCGTCTTTCAGGAGCATTTCCGATATGTTTTCGGTTGTTAATAAACCCCCGCAGGCTTCCGTCGCCTCGGCTCTTATGTGTAGCCATCTGTTGCAGTACAGGAGGGCGTGTTCCGGAGTGTCGGTTTCTCCGCAGTGGTAGCACTCTTCGGTGGCGAGTTTGTTTATGCGAAAGAGATAGCTCCCGAAAGACCCGTGGCCCGTCAGCGCCTGTGTGAGGTGGTAGTTTATTGTTCCATGTTTGCGCTCGATCCAAGGAGCTATCGAGGGGATTAGTCTCCTGGTCCACTCTCCCGTCGTGGAAGCGTCCCATTCCTCCTGCCACATCTCTATAGTCTGTATCCTTTGCGCTTTTCTCAGCGCGGGTGAGTGGCCTTGCCCGCTCTCGAAGATCCGGCTTCTCTCTCTTGCTAACAGTTCGATGGGCGGGGAGCCGGTGATGACCTGTAGCGCCGCCGTAGAAGTCGTCCTATAGGCCGACGCTACCCTTAACATGGATTTTCTTTGTACACTCTGTAGTGTTCTCCTGTAGCTCGCCACCTCCGTCGCTGCATGCCATACCGGTGCCGCGTACAAGACAATTGAATTTATTGTATTCATGAGCACTCTCCTCTTTAGGCTGGTGGGTCCACCCATGTTAGGCATGAGCCGGCTCAATAAAACGGCTCTTTCGTCCGCCTTCTTAGCTACTCTCTCTATGTGCTGTTTGAAGGATCCGCCGTCGTCGAGAGTAACCCCGAGGTATTTGACGGTCCTTTTAGGGCCTATCTCCACTCCTTCCAAATTTATAGATAATCCTCGCTTGTCCCGTTGTCCGGATAACAGTATTACTTCGGTCTTTTCCGGGGCAAGTTGCAGCCCGTTTTCTCTCATCCATGTCTCTACTTCGGAAACTATGTCGCGCATTTTGTGTATAAGCTCTTCCTTTTTCTTTGCGGTTATGAGTACCGCAAGATCATCGGCGAAAGCGATCTTTTCTGCCCCTTCGGTGTTACTTTCCCTTAGGAGTGGGTCGTATAGCAGATTCCAAAGGGTCGGGCCTAGAACAGACCCCTGGGGTATCCCAGCCGTGACCGCCTTAGTTTCATTTCTGTGCCATATTATTTCTCGGTGTTTGAAATAGCTCCTTATGAAATTTACAATGTATGGGGAGATCCGCTTCTCCGTCAGTCGTTTTATTATGGTGCTCCATCTTGCGGTATTAAAGGCGTTTTTCACGTCGAAAGTTATCATAGCGCACCATTTTCCTATTCTACGGGCTCTCCACGCCGTATGGGTCACCCTGTGGACGGCCTGAATCGTGGACCTGCCCTCTCTAAAACCGTATTGGTTGTTGGAGAGTCCTCCTTTCTCCTCGATCTCGATATGGAGTCGGTGTCTAATCAAGTGTTCCAGCAGCTTGCCGAGGGTGTTTAATAGGCAGATGGGTCGATATGACGATGGCGAGTCCATGGGTTTGCCCGCCTTCGGTATTACTGCCAATCTCGAGGTTTTCAGTTCCTTCGGAAATTCCTGCCGAGCCAGCAGTTTGTTGAAAACGTCCAACATGTATTTAGGGGCCGCCTCGACCGCCTCTTTAGTGGCTTCCGGGCTTATGCCGTCAGGTCCCGCTGCTTTGCCCGCTCGCATTTTTCTCGCCGCGGTCTTTAATTCGTCTTCGGTGAATTTTTCGTACTCTTGGACGACCTGGCCCGGCTCCACCTCGTCTCGGACTTGGGGGAATAGCGCATCCACCACTTCTTCCTTCTTATTTCTTGTCAGCTCGTACGGGGCTGCGTTTTTGAATCTTCTCATGAGGATCTGGTACGCACTTCCCCATATGTCTTCCTCGATCTCCTCGCACAGCTCCTCCCATTTTTTCCTTTTACTCGTGTTGATTAGTGCCTTAAGCCTTTTTTTAGCCATCTTGTATTCTTCTGTGTCGATTTCTGTTAGTGATCGTCTTCTGCTCCTTGTCAACGTTCTCCTTATTTGGAGGCATTTCTTCCTCTGTTCGCCTATTTCCTCGGTCCACCAGTATGGACTCCGTCCGTAGGCCGTGGCGTGGCCCATGGTGCTGTCTCTCATTGCCCTTTTTATTGTTTTGGTGCATTCTATCACGCCTGTTTGTCCCTCGCCTCGCAGTTGTTGGATACCCTCGGCCAGTGATGTTTTAAACGATTTTTTGTCCAGGGTTATGATAGTCCGCATCTCGGGCGGCTTCCTGATGTGAACATCGAGTAACTCAAAAGCTATATGCCCGTGGAGGCTCATTGTTTCATTATCCAAGATTTTCCAACCTGATATACGACTCGATAGCCTTGGGGACGCTAGTGTAATGTCTATGTATGACGTACTCGATCCCCTGGTGAAGGTGGGTGTGCACCCTTCGTTGATGACGACGAGGTCCAGTCTGGCGATGGACTCGCACAAGTACTGCCCTCTACGGTCCGTGATCGGAGAACCCCATTCACGGGCCTTCGAATTTAGGTCTCCTAGGATAATAGTCTCTCCAGCGTATGCGCTCACCGCGTCCATTAGTACGTCGACGTATGACTCATATGCTTCCATCGTCACGTTTGGGGAGACGTAGCACGCGAATAGAGCCACTTTCTCCATTTCGACGGCCAAGAAACCGTCCTCCCTCCTAATACGTTGGATCCGCATGTGTCTGTTGCGCAGATATATGGCTACGTCTCCTCTTCCGTCTCTGAGCCATCCGTTGCCCTTTGAGATCTTGTAGTTTGGCTCACTTACGCAGATTATATCGCTGTCCTCCTCTGTGGCTGATGCGAAGGCCAGGTCATGGGCCGCTCTGGACCTACCGGCGTTTACCTGGAGGACACGCATTTACGTTTTTTGCGATGTCTCTCCTTCCAGGCTCCGATTGCCCGTTTGGCCGGGCTGTTCAGCCGTAGCGCCCGTTTCCTGTTGGTTGGGAGGGGGGGGCTCCCCCGCCTGTCTACGATCTCGTGGGGGCCTAAACTCCCACTCCTTCATCCGGCACATGTTCATGCCAATACCTATCTTTTTTTCTTTTAATACCTTTTCTCCGTCCTCGATGTTGAGGCGGAGTTTCGCCAACTGTTGGCCTCTGGCGGCCTGTCTAAGGTATAGTACCTCTGGCGTGACGCCCATTTTTCTTTCAAAGGCCTCCTGTATCTCCTCTTTAGTCGTAAGGGCGTCGAGGCCCATTATTGCTACTGAGGTACGGTTTCCTAGCACCGTGGCGTTGCCCTTTCCTCCAACTGCTACCTCTAAGGTGTCTCTGAGGGCGGCTTCGATTCTTGGGCCCATTTCTAAGAGGAGGCCCCCGTTCCTCGTTTGCCTGGAACTAGTGGCCACCTCTCCTCTCGCCTTGAGGCACTCCCTCGTGGCTCGTAAAACCTCCTGGTACGTTGATCCTGCCGTGGGTTGGATGAGGATCGCCTCCGGCCGTCTCCTTGCGGGCCTCTTTTTTGGGTCTCTCTCTTTCTGGGCCGTTGCATCGGTGGGCCTCTTTGCTGCTGAGGCGTAAGAGCCGGCTCTCCCCGCGTCGCTCGTCTTGGGGACGAATATGGTTAGTGAGACGTCCGAGCCCTCGAAAGTGTGCTCCAGTGCTGTTCTAAAACGTTGTAGCTCACCCGGATTGTGTATGCCCACAGCTTTAAACTTTTTCTTTGCTAGGAGGTCCCTTAGCCGACGCAGCCGCTCCTCGACTACAGGGAGGTCGCCTAGAGGCGCGTTAAGTCGGATCAGCGTCCTCTCTTTTACTGTCACCTCTTCTCCTACATCCGTCTTTGAGGTGACAGTGGTAGCACCGAGCGGTCCGTGGATGGATGCCGCCTCGGGGAAACCGCCCTTCGCAAATCGCGGCAGCCCTCTTTCCATGCCGGGATCCTGGGCGTCCACCCATACTACCATAACGTCCGGCAGCGTCCCCTGAGTGAAGGGGTTGCCTTCTTCGATTTTTGTGCATTTAAAATTCTCTTGTACCTCTGGATTCTCCTCGAGTGCTCTACTACTACATCTTGGGCACAGGATGGGCTCTGCCGGTAATTTATGTGTTTTACCTTTACTAAGTCTCTCGATTTCAGATTTTTGTTCTCTGATATCTCTCTCCAGCTTCCTTTTCGTCGCCCCTTCCTTCAGCCACTTGTCCTCCATTTCTTTGGTATCAAGCTTGGATTGTTGAAACTCCGCCGTGGCCGTTCTGGTGGAGAACATGATATCTTGGGCCAGTTTTTTGATCTCCTTGTTTGTGTTTTTATTTGCGTTCCCGAACTTAATTAAGGCTTCGCAATGCTTCTTCAAGTCCGTGTGGGCCTTTCCTGGTTCCACCGTCCTAGGTGCAGAAGACGGAGGCCGGCTGTCTTTTTTCCCTTTAAACTCCGCGGCGACGGCAATGGTGTACAACCACTCCTGCATGTGGTCGCTGAGTAGGCTGTTAACACTTTCGAGTAGTGCCACGACTGGTTCGTCATTATAATGTGTGTTTTTTACAAGGTCTGCATTTTGTTTCAGGTTCTCCATGATGCCCTTTAGCCGGGTGCCCTGTGTACTATCAGGTTCTTCAAATGACTCATCAAACCTCATTCTTTTTTTTCCGTGAGTATCGTGCGGCGTACTTGTGGATATGCTGCTTCTCGCAGGCGTTGCGTTGCCGCCATCGGTGATAAAAACTCCTGAAGTGAGTGATAAAGTGTGTCCTCTCTACGACATGAGAGGTCTCCGCTTGAGTAGCTCCTTTGCGGGGAGTGTTTTGTTTTTGTGCTTCTCTCGCTGATTGAAATGAGTGTCGAAAAGTCGCCCCCCCCAGAATCCGTGGGGCAGTCCGTCGAGACGACGGAGGAGGATTCCCCGGATAATCCGGAACCTCCCTGGGGTAAATCAGTCTTTCTTTTCGAGTCCATGATATGTGATTTAGGCTGGTGTACGCTCCAGAAACGTCATTGTCCATGCGGGTGTCGTCATAAAGCAGTCCTGTGTTGGAGCGGTTAGTGACGCCCGAAGCTCCCGGGCGCCATTCAGGCATCGGCACCGCCCCCAACCTTGCCTTTCGAGTCCGTATTAATGCTTATGTCGTCATCGTTAAATCTGTCCGGCGTCTTACTCGTTCGAGTCGAGCCTGTAGCGTGTTCGTAATTCGTGATGTTGCCGTTGCGTTGCCCCCGCGAGTTTGCACCCGCCTCGGAGGCTAGGCTGCACCCCGCAGGGGTTGCCCCATCTCGGCTACCGCGTTGCTACCGCGAGGGCGCTCCGGTCGCGAGGACTCGGTGGCGCCTCGCAGCAGTTGGCCCCATCTCGGCCCACTGCGTTGCGGCCGCGAGCAGATCCCCGCCTTGAAGCTTGGTAAAATCTCGCGGCCGATTGATGGTTTCATTGATGTTGACTGACTTAAAGAAGTCTGATTTCTGGACTTAGTTTCCAGCTTTACGGACTTAGAAAATTTTTGTATTTGGTACTTAGAAAATTTCCATCTTATGGACTTAGAAAAGTTTCGTTTTCTGGACTTAGAAAGTTTTTGTATTTGGTACTTAGAAAATTTTCATCTTATGGACTTAGAAAAGTTTCGTTTTCTGGACTTAGAAAATTTTTGTATTTGGTACTTAGAAAATTTTTCATCTTATGGACTTAGAAAATTTATAGAGATAATTTATTTGGGCAGTGACTTCCCAAATTTGGCCAAATTGGTGATGATGATATTTTTGCCTTAATCTTTGGTGCAGAGGCTATTCATACATCTAAGGAAATTTCCAAAGTTTGGGCCCCTTGCGAAAAGTTTTGCCCAGACAAAAAATGGTGGAAAAATCGTTAATTAGACATGTGGCCGTTACTAGGGCCGCGGGCCAAAGTCGCCTAGCCATTCTTTGGGCGCAAAAATCGTGCTTTCCCAAAAAGCTTTTAATTGATTAATTTTTTGGCTACTGATGGGTTGCCATGACAGTAGTGATATGATAAAAATGCTCCTCCCGTCCGAGAAGTAATGGACGAGATTGCCGACTTAGAAAATTGCACTTGAATGCGATTACAAATAGCAGGTTTGTCTCTTGATGAGGTTAGGCCTTAATTACGGTCTTCTAGGCCGTTTTTCCCATTTCAAAGCTACTTGGAGGGTCCCTCCGTATGTTTGGATCCTTATCTAAAAGGTCGCGATCGCCCAAGTCACTTATTTCCGAATTTAAACGAATTTATACGAAAAAACACACCTCGGACCACCCTGTATGTAAATTACAAATTAATTACTATTGAGAACGAAATAAATCCATAACTCCCGCGTTTATTGGCCGATTAGAGAGAAACAAACTTTGATAAGTTCACATAAACACCCTTCATCCGACAAAATTATTTTGGAGCTTATCGCATCATCTTTAATGTCCAACTTTTTTGTTTTTCATCCGATAACGAAAAAAACGCTTCCACTACTATTTGGATGCTATGAAGAACTCAGAAAAAATCTTTCCTACCTTAATCTGTGCACCCTTCGGCGTAAAACAGCTTATCAACACTTATCACTTCAGAACTTTGAGACTCAGTAGCAACCGAACCGCTCACAATCTCCTCACCGAACCTTCACAGTTGCATTCAGAATAAAAAACTCTTTCTCTCAACACCTCACACGGCCATATTTGGCCGAACTTTTGGACACTTAAATTTAATCAAACATACGTTGATAATTATTTTAAATAAATTCAACTTAAAACGCCGTAGCTCCCTTGTATTTTGGTTTTAACGCTTGATTCTTTTTTTACGTAACTCAGCAAAAAATTTCGAATTTTTTGACACTACTCGCGTAATTTTTGAACTAAATTTTGCTGCACTAAAGTTGTAATAGTGTGGAGCTCCGAAAATCGCGTGTTGCCTGCTCCGATGCAAGGCTGGAACTGAACCTAACCTAACCTAACCTAACCTAACCTAACCTAACCTAACCTAACCTAACCTAACCTAACCTAACCTAACCTAACCTAACCTAACCTAACCTAACCTAACCTAACCTAACCTAACCTAACCTAACCTAACCTAACCTAACCTAACCTAACCTAACCTAACCTAACCTAACCTAACCTAACCTAACCTAACCTAACCTAACCTAACCTAACCTAACCTAACCTAACCTAACCTAACCTAACCTAACCTAACCTAACCTAACCTAACCTAACCTAACCTAACCTAACCTAACCTAACCTAACCTAACCTAACCTAACCTAACCTAACCTAACCTAACCTAACCTAACCTAACCTAACCTAACCTAACCTAACCTAACCTAACCTAACCTAACCTAACCTAACCTAACCTAACCTAACCTAACCTAACCTAACCTAACCTAACCTAACCTAACCTAACCTAACCTAACCTAACCTAACCTAACCTAACCTAACCTAACCTAACCTAACCTAACCTAACCTAACCTAACCTAACCTAACCTAACCTAACCTAACCTAACCTAACCTAACCTAACCTAACCTAACCTAACCTAACCTAACCTAACCTAACCTAACCTAACCTAACCTAACCTAACCTAACCTAACCTAACCTAACCTAACCTAACCTAACCTAACCTAACCTAACCTAACCTAACCTAACCTAACCTAACCTAACCTAACCTAACCTAACCTAACCTAACCTAACCTAACCTAACCTAACCTAACCTAACCTAACCTAACCTAACCTAACCTAACCTAACCTAACCTAACCTAACCTAACCTAACCTAACCTAACCTAACCTAACCTAACCTAACCTAACCTAACCTAACCTAACCTAACCTAACCTAACCTAACCTAACCTAACCTAACCTAACCTAACCTAACCTAACCTAACCTAACCTAACCTAACCTAACCTAACCTAACCTAACCTAACCTAACCTAACCTAACCTAACCTAACCTAACCTAACCTAACCTAACCTAACCTAACCTAACCTAACCTAACCTAACCTAACCTAACCTAACCTAACCTAACCTAACCTAACCTAACCTAACCTAACCTAACCTAACCTAACCTAACCTAACCTAACCTAACCTAACCTAACCTAACCTAACCTAACCTAACCTAACCTAACCTAACCTAACCTAACCTAACCTAACCTAACCTAACCTAACCTAACCTAACCTAACCTAACCTAACCTAACCTAACCTAACCTAACCTAACCTAACCTAACCTAACCTAACCTAACCTAACCTAACCTAACCTAACCTAACCTAACCTAACCTAACCTAACCTAACCTAACCTAACCTAACCTAACCTAACCTAACCTAACCTAACCTAACCTAACCTAACCTAACCTAACCTAACCTAACCTAACCTAACCTAACCTAACCTAACCTAACCTAACCTAACCTAACCTAACCTAACCTAACCTAACCTAACCTAACCTAACCTAACCTAACCTAACCTAACCACTTAACCTAACCACTTAACCTAACCACTTAACCTAACCACTTAACCTAACCACTTAACCTAACCACTTAACCTAACCACTTAACCTAACCACTTAACCTAACCACTTAACCTAACCACTTAACCTAACCACTTAACCTAACCACTTAACCTAACCACTTAACCTAACCACTTAACCTAACCACTTAACCTAACCACTTAACCTAACCACTTAACCTAACCACTTAACCTAACCACTTAACCTAACCACTTAACCTAACCACTTAACCTAACCACTTAATCTAACATCTATTATCTAACATCTATTATCTAACATCTATTATCTAACATCTATTATCTAACTAACATAATAACAACCAACAACTAATCTAACATCTAAAAATCTAAACATCTAAGCTATATCTTAACTAATCTTTTCTATCTTAAAATCTACATAATTTTTTATTTTCTCTTTCTTTAATTGCAAAGTTTTTTTAATTATCTTATTTACTTACTAGTATTAGTAATCCATAATGCACTTACGAAAAAGAAAAGATCAAAAAACACAAGTTAGACAAGTTAGCTAGTTGTAGCGTAAAACACAGAAAGTGTTGCCTTTATCGGTTCTTTGATTTTTCCTATAGGCAACCTTGCTTACATTTGTGAATTGCGTGTTGCCTACCTATTACGAACAGCTTTATGTAGAATTATGGAAAAAATACCACAAGCTATCACTTCACGAAGATCGACATCTACGACTACTATGTAGTTTACTATGTACTTGTACACTTTTCGTCGTACGTTATTACAAGTCTCTGTTGCATAACATGAATTGGAAATTGCTAAATTTTTCAAACGAAAGGATCGCACCGATATTTTAAATTTGAATTTACGATAAGATAAAAATTTAAAATATAATGTGCTCACTTTCGTATTTTAATAGTACGGTTCTTTTCGTTAAAGGACATCGGTAGAACTGAGTCGAGCCCATGGTAGGTAAAGCGTAATAATGTACAGTTGTCGTAATGCTATTTCAAAGTATCGGTATAATAAGTCGGCAGTAGCTGTCCGAGTTCCTTTACTTTCGCATTCTTTGCGACAGATACTGCCGATGTACTGTTGCCGATATTTTCTAAAACATCTTTACGACACCTCCGCTAATTAATGGTTCCACTTATTCCCAGTTTGTCTGAAAAGTAAGAAACAGCTTTTGGATTGATACACCAGATTTACATAAGTTAACTGTTTATTAAAATGAAAAAATACAGAAAAACATTTAAAATAGTTAATATTTTACAAGACACGAGACAAAAGAATACATTTTGAATACGATTAATTATACGACTAATTAAAAAAACTAATTGTAAATAATTTTTATTGTCGTGTGACCCGAGTTAAATTTAAGTCCTTTTAAGGATTCGTTCCGTGATAGAAATAACAAAAACAACAATACCTTAATAAATAATAAAAATATTATTACCTTAATAATGATCCACCCCTCGTTAGATTGATTTGGAAAGATATACGACCCCTTGCGGAGGGGTTCGGAGTCGAACGGTGAGCAATCGCGGTTCGAATATTCCCTGCGTACAACTAAATTACTAATTACGAACTAATTACTCTACCGGTAATCGCCACTTGTACGATAGCAGATAGGTAGGTGGCGTCGCACGGCCCTGCTCCGCGTCGGAGAGAGTACGATGAGAGACGAACCCTCGAAACCGGTGCGGGTTGTCCTCGGAATGGTCGGCCATTGCTTCCCCTCCCTAGTCTGTAATGCGCATGCGCGCGCGTGGAGCCGATGTCAGAGCCCGGGTGTGCGATGGCGCCGGGATCCCCGCCCCCCCGCCCCCCACCCCTCCCCCCCCCCGCGGGGATCCCGGCGCCATCGCACATCGTGACTCGGACAACGAGTCCACCGTGCGCAGTCACATCAGAGACTGCGGAGGAGAAGCAACCTACGACCACTGCGAGGACGACCCGCACTGGTTTCGAAGGCTGCTTCTCGTCGTGCTTTCTCCGACGTGGAGAAGAACTGTGAGAAGTCACTTACCTAGGTGCTACGTCTTCGGTAGCGATGACCGCTTTAGAGGAGTAGCTACTCTCCTTACCAAACGATGAATTTGAATTTGAAAAAAAACGAATAAATGTAAATTGGAAAAAGGCAAATTGGTGTGGAGACGTAGCTACCCTCCTAATCGAACAAATATTGAAAAAAACATTAATTAACAAAAATACATCAATTTTGAATCTACAAATCTTTTACAAAACTAAGCTTAAACTAAATTAATGTTGTTACAACTCGTAATCATCGTGTTGAGGCCAAAATGTAAATAATAATGACGGGAAACTGAAACTAAAGAGAAACGATTTAATTTTTTGTACGTTTTTTTGAATCGTTAAAAGGACTTTTGCTTCTCAAAGTTTCGTAATTATCGCCCCGATAGTAATCGGATTATTTACAATTAGTTAATTTTAATAACAAACTAGACAGAATTTTTTTTAGGTAATTTGTTTTTATTGGTAATACTTGGTTAAATGAAATTAAATTATCAGAAAATTTAATTAGACATTAAAAATTTGTTTTTTCCCTTAACAAAATTGTATTTTTGGTGTCTCATCGAGAATTATTTTAAAACCGACGTATTATGCATGATTATGACTGAACGGTCCAAACGTCGCAAAATAAACATTATGCTAAATTAATTTTACACTCCTTTAATTTAACCAAGTCTTACCGATGAAAACAAATTATCTAATAGTTATTTACCTAACCACTTATGAAAAGACAAGTTTTATTTGGACGAACGTAATATTTACTATAAAGAGCCAACGAAGTGAGAGTTTTTTGTAAATTACGACGCGAGTTAAATAAAATTAGTCTCTTCGTAATGTGTTAGGAACAAAATTTCATCTAACCCCGCTATAAAATGAAAAATACTTATTGTAGAGTTCCACATAAATATAACAAAGCTTGCTACAAACAATTAAATACATTACAATTCTACATATTATAGAAAATTTACACATTTATAAATGTGTCAAGTTTTAAAGTTTTTTGATTACATGATACAAATCCACATATTGGACATGAGAAAATGTGTAAATTTTCTATAATATGTTGTCACAGTTTTAACCCTTTCAGGACGACCGATAAATTGCACTCTACAAAACTGTGGCCGGCGTAAGTATTGTCGTACATGTACGGTAACCGTCTCACAGAAGAAATTTTTTAGATAATTGCGTACGGTGACAGTTTGAACATGTGACTCATAACGTAATAGTACGGCGGTAGGTCATTAATTGTAGAGTATGAAAAACGTACAAGTACGGCAATCGTCACGAAAGGGTTAACTAGAAGCTCCCTTTCACATCAATTTAATTTGATTGTTGTGTGTTAGAATTCTACCATTCACTTATGTAAAATTTCATAACATCACTAGCTATGTAAAATTTAACGTTTCCAAACGTCAAAAATGCATTTAAATTTTGACATTTCATAGCGGGGTTAGATAATAGTTATTTACCTAACCAGTTATGAAAAAACAAATTTTATTTTGACGAACGTAATATTTGCTAAAAAGAGCGAACCAAGTGAGCGAGTTTTGTAAATTACGTGAGTTAAATAAAATTAGTCTCTTCATAACGTGTTAGGTACAAAATTTTATCTGACTTTGCTATGAAATGAAAAATAATTATTATTACCGAATAATATATCAAAGCTTGCTGCAAACAAACAAACAAATACATTATGTAATATTACCTCGGTTATGTAATATTTCATAGCATCACAGTTATGTAAAATTGGACGTTTCAAAACGTCAAAAATGAATTTAAAATGTGACATTTCATAGCGGGGTTAGATAAAAAAATATATATTTTTTCTGCAACCGTTTTAAGCCTCGTCTTAAAAGTAACTTTTAATACTATAATTGCAAACGAAGAGTCGATTTCTCTCATGTTGATTTTTATTATTTTAAATTCGATTCTTTCGGTTGCAGAAAAAATAGTATGTCTCGTTCGGATTTAAAGTGTCTTTGTTTGGCGCGCTAGTTTTTTTTGCTACCCAAACAAAGTACCATTTTTAATCCTAATATACTATATGGTTATGAACAAAAATAAATTAAAAACTAAACATAATGTGCTTCAAAAACACAAAGTCCCGCGAGAAAATACACAAAACACCGGTGAAGTAACTTTCTCTTGATCCACTAAGCTTCCTTGTAGTCCTCTCGTGTTGGCCGAGAAGGGCACTCTCGGTTACGACACCATCTTTCCAAATCCAAGATTGCAAAGAATCTAAAAAAACATGTTTTAATATCTATGTAAAATTTAATACACGTTTGGATGGATTACTTGGTTGTTAATTTGCAAAATAAATTAAAAACAAACAACATGCAGCGTGCAACATTCCCCACATGCGACATAGCAAAAAGCAAACCAGCAATTCAAATAACTTACTTAAATTTTTGTAGTTGTCGCCCCACGTTTACTTCCGACGAGTGAGCCATATTGAAGAATTTTTCTATTCAAAATATATTGAGAGCGCTGTCGGAAAATAAAATTAGGTATTATAACTTCAGATTGGTCCGCCAAGTTCCCTCGTAATTCTCTTGAGATCTCGTAACAGACCTTTGTTCCAAGTTGAATATTGAACAGAATCTGAAAATAGAATTGTTTTAGTATTTTTAGGTATTGCTACGATTGAGTAATTAATTTTGAATTTGCATAATAAATAATTTAAAATTACATGCAGCAAGCGGAGTGCAACCAAACAGCAAACAAACTTGTAGGGAATTAAACCAATTTTTCATTGGAGTTAAAAAATAAACTAAGTAAACATAACTTCGAGTCTTTATAACAGGCTGTTTCAAATTCGAGTCTATGCATGGGAATCTCGGAATCCGTAAGAGATACGGAGGTGGTTAAATGGGGGCAAAGTTGCGCGATCGGGCGCCCCATATTATGACGTTAAGAAATCGCAGGTATTTTAACTACGTTACAAGACATTCACAAAAAACGTAAATTTTAAAATTTCAATTTTATTTTTTCTTGACTTCCTTAGAACGAATATTTAAAATTAAACAACACATCTTCGTGGCCACTTTTTATTCTTTATCCCGGACTATTATTAAAATTTGCATAGAACGTTTCGTCTATGTGTAACCATCTTCAACTTTATTTTTTTAAATATGGCAAAAATTAACTAGTGGCATTTTTACATAGCATTTTTAATTCTCTATTCAATAATTTATCAAACTTCAAGTTTGAACTAGATTTTATAAAAAATACTTATAATAATATTGAACTAAAGCACTTTAAAATATCTGGAATATTATATCTAGGATGTAGCTGAATAAATACCAACAAAAAGAAATCGAGCTAAATTAATTCATTGACTTAACTTTACTTCACTTAAATTACAATAAGTAGTTATCAAGTTTTCCAGCCGAGACAAACGAGACATGTTAAAAGTTTTTTACCAGTCGCAATAACGCTGTGGTTGCATCGGCAAAAACCGGATAAAAATATTGCAAGTTACGGTAGTACAGGAAAACCGAGATATAAATTTGGTTACAAAACTTCCCAGAATATAAAACAAAGAATTATGAGAACGGTAACTATTAATTCTTAAAAACACAAATAAACAATAACATCTAATACACATAACTGATAATCCATCTAAATCTACACGACAAATTGCTAAAGATCTTGATTTGCCTGGTTCCGTGTGGAAAACGTTTAAAGAAAATCGCTTAAAATGTTACAAAATTCGTGTGTCCCAAAAGTTGCACCCTGGGGATCCTGAACAGAGAATGATTTTTTGTACCTGGCTGATGGAAAAAAATTACTGAGAATCTTAACTTTATAAACAACGTAATTTGGAGCGATGACGGTTGCTTTACAAAACTGTGGCGTTTCTAATCGCAATAATGAGCATATTCGGTCTGATCAAAATCCATTACAATTTAGAGAAATCAGGCCACAAGTTCGATTTTCGTTAAATGTTTGGGAGGGTGTATTGGGCAACAGAATTTTAGGCCCGTTTATAATGGTCAACGGTATTTAGGGTTCTTAAGGTCCACATTTATGGAAATCTTGAAGGAGTTCCTATAGCGTTACTATTGGGTAGATTAGGTAAAATGCAGCTTCAAACTTGTAGGGTATGTTCTCTACTACAAATGAATTTAAACAACTTACTTCAATTTTAATATTCCTTTCCCACGACTCTTTCCAATTAGTGACCGATAATCGAGAGTAATTTAATTCAAAATATATCGAAAACTCTGTCCCAAAATAACTTCCACTTGGTTCCGTAAGTTTACTTGTAATGCTCTTGATGTGTTACGAGACCGTCGTTCCAAATCCAACATTGAACAGAATCTGAAATTACAATTGTTTTAGTATCTTTGGATATTGTTCCGATTGGGTAATTAATTTTGAATTTACCGAGTAAATTATTTAAAAACACATGCAGCATGCAACATGCGACCAAAAAGTAAATAAGCTTCTAGAGTACGTTCTCTATTAAAAAATAATTCAAACGACTTACTTCAATTTTAGTACGCATTGCCCAACAATCTTTCCAATTGGTGACCAATAATAAGGAATATTTAGTTTCCAAACATGTTCAAAGCGTTGTCGGCAACATAAACTTGGGTAAAATAACTTCCACTTTCTGGATGTGGACCGAAAGGCACTCTCGGTTACAGGACCATCTTTCCAATTCCAAGATTTAACGATTTCTGAAATAAGAAATGGTTCGATCGAGGATTTCATTTTTAACTTTCAAAACAAATTAATTAAAAAGGCAGGAATTAGGCAAACTGCTTTCACAAACTTATAGGGTGTGTTGTTTGCGTAAAACTATTACAATAACTTACTTACATTTTTGTGGTCCTCGCCCCACGATTACTTCCCACGCGTCACTCATAGTGAAGAATTTTTGAATTCAAAATATATCGAAGCGCTGTCGGAAATTAAAATTGGGTAAAATAACTTCCCATTGGTCTGCTAAGTTCCCTCGTAATTCTCTTGAGGCCTTGTAACAGAGACCTTCGTTCCAAATTCAATATTGAACAGAATCTGAAAATAGAATTGTTTTAGTATCTTTAGGTATTGTAAATTGTTACGATTAAGTAATTAATTTTATAATTTTAAAAAATAAATAATTTTAATAAATAATTTAAAATTACATTTTTGACAAGCACCGTGCAACCAAAAAGTAAACAAACTTGTAGAGAATTAAAAGTATTTCAATTAAAAGTATTTCAAATACTTTTAATAGTGCTACATTCCGCACATGCGACATAGCAAAAAGCAAACCAGCTTCTACGATGTGCTAATTAATTCAAATAACTTACTTAAATTTTTGTATTTGTCGCCCCACGTTTACTTCCGACGAGTGACCCATAATGAGGAATTTTTGAATTCTAAATACATATATCGAAAGCGCTGTCAGAAAATATTCATAGGTAAAATAACTCCCGATTGGTCCGCTAAGTTTCCTCGTAATTTTCTCCAAGTCTCGTAATATACACCATCGTTCCAAATTCAATATTGAACAGAATCTGAAAATAGAATTCTTTTAGTATCTTTAGGTATTGTTACGATTGAGTAATTAATTTTGAATTTGCATAATAAATAATTTAAAAAAACATGCACCAAAATACAAGCGTGCAAACCAAAAAGCAAACAAACTTGTAGGGAATTAAAAATAATTCAAATAACTTACTTTAATTTTTGTCCTGATCGTCCCCATCACTATTTCCGGTTCATTAACTTTTAATAACCGATAATAAAGAAACTTTTATTTCAAATATCTCAAAAGTGCCGTTGGATTTGGGTAAGCTCTGGGTAAGAGAACTTGTGCTTGCTCCACCAAGTTTTATCGTCATCCTTTCCGTTCTAAAGCCATCTTTCCAATTCCAATATTTGACGGAATCTGAAATAAGAAATGTTTCCATTAAGTAATTAATTTTTAACTCGCAAATTAAATTAATTACAAATACAGGGATTAGGCAAAATGCTTCAAAAAACTTCAAAAATGTGTTCTCTACTTGCAATTATTTAAAATAACTTTTTTAATTTTTAGTAGTCATCGCCCAAATCATTATTTCCAATTAATTAAGTTGCTTTCTGGATGTGAACCCAAAGGCACTCTTAGTTACGTGACCGTCTTACTTGTAAAATAAATTGAATAAAAATACAGGGATTAGGTAAAATGCAGCTTCAAACTTGTAGGGTATGTTCTCTACTACAAATGAATTTAAACAACTTACTTCAATTTTAATAGTCGCACCCCATGATTATTTCCAATTAGTGACCGATAATCAAGAATAATTTTATTCAAAATGTATCGAAAACGCTGTCCCAAAATAACTTCCACTTGGTTCCGTAAGTTTCCTTGTAATGCTCTTGATGTGTTATGGGACCGGCGTTCCAACTCCAAGATTGAACAGAATCTGAAATTAGAATTGACTATCTTTGGATATTCTTCCGATTGAATAATTAATTTTCAATTTGCCGAGTAAATTATTTAAAGTACTTAAGAGTACTTTCTCTATTAAAAAATAATTCAAACGACTTACTTAAATTTTTAGTACGCATTGCCAAACAATCATTTCCAATTAGTGCCCATAATAACGAATTTTTAGTTTCCCAACATGTCAAAAGCGATGTCGGCAACATGAGCTTAGGTAAAATAACTTCCAGTTGTTCCACTAAGTTTCTGTATGTGGAGCGAAAGGCAATCTCGGTTATAGGACCATCTTTCCGATTCCCATATTAAACGAAATCTGAAATAAGAAATGGTTCCATCGAGTATTTCATTTTTAACTTTCAAAATGGTGTAATTAATAACACAGGCATCTGGCAAACTGCTTTCACAAACTTATAGGGTGTGTTCTTTACGTAAAATTAAGTACCATAACTTACTTAAATTTTAGTAGTCCTCGTTCCATCTTTATTTCCCATTAAAGAATTTGTAGTAACCGGTAATTAAAATTATTTGGATTCTAAACTTAGGTAAAATAACTTATACTTGGTTCCCGAAGTTTCCTCGTCATCTTCTATATTATGTGTACCAAAAAGCGCTCTCCTTTACGGGATTCACTTTCCGAGTAGACGATTGAGAAGAATCTGAAATAAGAAATGTCTGTATTAGGCGTGTTTCGATTAAGTAATCACTTATTAACTAATTTTTATTAGTTAGGATTAACTAATAAAAACTCTCTCCGTTACTGGACCACCTTTCAGAGTCGCCCATTTAAGAGAATCTGAAATCGGTAATGTTTTATTATTATGTAACTTCCGCTTGGTACAATAAGTTGCCTTGTCATCCTCTAGATGTGACCCAAAAAGAAATCTCCTGTAACTCCGACGTGGTCCTGTATCGTCTTTCCAAACCGTAGACTTGCCGGAATCTGATATAGGAAATGTTTTTATAGCAAAAAACAAAAAAATTCTAGGATGTGTTTTCATTATTTCCAATTCATTAACTTTTAGTAACCCATAAATCAGAGTATTTCGATTCAAAATATCTCTCGAGTCCCGTGAGAAATTAAAATTAGGTAGAATAACTTCCACTTGGTCCACTTCTTCTTTCCTCGTTTCTCCGTGTGGACCCAAATGCACTTTCCGTTACGACACCGTCTTTCCAAATAAAGGATTTGACGGAATATGAAATAAGAAATGTTTTAATATGTATTTGGCATGTTTCTATTGAATAATTTATTTTTAATTAGCCCAGTAAATTAATTACAAATACATGCAGCATGCAACATTCCGCAAATGCGGCATAGCAAAAAGCAAACAAACTTCTAGGATTTCTTCTCTACTTATAATTAATTAAAATAACTTACTTACATTTTTGTACTTATCTTCTTATTTCCACTTTATTTACTATTACTTCATTAATAATTAAGAATATTTTGATTCAAAATATCTTGCAAGTCTTCAGAAAATAAACTTGGGTAAAGCTACTTCAAATTGGTCTACCAAGTTTCTGGATATGGACTAAAAGGCACTCCCTGTTATAGGGCCTTCGTTCCAATTCCCAGATTTGTCAGGGTCTGAAATTAGAAATGTTCTGAGAGACTAATTTATTTTTAACTTACGAAATAAAGTAATTAAAAATACAAGGTGGTACACGGTGCTTCGACAAACTTCTGGGGTGTGTTCTCTACTTAAAATTAATTAAAATAACTTACTTAAATTGTAGTAGTCCTCGCCCGATGATTATTTCCCATTAATGAATTAATGTAGTAACCCTTAGTTAAATTTATTTGGATTCAAAATATCTTGGAAGCCTTCACAAAATAAGCTTCGGTAAAATAACTTCCATGGGTCCACCGTGGGTTATGGTTGTAGACCAAAGGGCATTCTTTGTTATAACTTATGAGACCATCTGTTTTGTCCAATTCCAAGATTCGACGGAATCTGAAAAATAAGAAATGTTTCAATTAAGTATTTCATTTTTTAATTGATTAAAAAAAGGGCGCAAGCAAAATGATACAACAAACTTCTACGATGTGTTGTTTAGATAAAATTAATTAAAATTACTTACTCAAATTATAGTGCTTATTTCTAATCAAATAATTTTTAGTATCCGATAATTCGAAATATCTTCAAAGGCACCAAAGAAATTAAAATTAGCTAAAATAACTTCAACTTGGTCCACTAAATTTCCTCACAACTTCTTTCCTCGTTTCTCGATGTGGACCAAAACGAACCCCTCGGTTATGACACCATCTTTCCAAATAGAAGATTTGACAGAATATGAAATAAGAAATGATTTAATATGTATTGGGCATGTTTCTAATCTCAACACATCCCCTTAATACGGCCCTCAAGGTATCTAAGTCTTTAAAAAATGAAATTTCAGTTAAAACAAAGATTTGCAAAAAGGGTGAAAATATACCTGCTACTTGTATTTTTACATCCACGCACCCAAAAGAATATAATCGCAACACATCCCTTAATTACAACACTTAAAATGTCCCTAACACGTAAAAACTACAAGTCTTTAAAAAATGAAATTTTAGTTAAAACAAAGATTTGCAAAAAGGGTAAAAATATACCGGCTACTTGTGTTTTTACATCCACGCACCCAAAAGAATATAATCGCAACACATCCCTTAATTACAACACTTAAAATGTCCCTAACACGTAAAAACTACAAGTCTTTAAAAAATTAAATTTCAGTTAAAACAAAGATTTGCAAAAAGGGTGAAAATATACCTGCCACTTGTGTTTTTACATCCACGCACCCAAAAGAATATAATCGCAACACATCCCTTAATTACAACCATCAAAGTGTGCTGAAACGTAAGAACCACTAGTCTTTAAAAAATGAAATTTCAGTTAAAAGAAAGATTTGCAAATAGGGTGAAAATATACCGGCAACTTGTGTTTTTACATCCACGCACCCAAAAGAATATAATCGCAACACATCCCTTAATTACAACCATCAAAGTGTGCTGAAACGTAAGAACCACTAGTCTTTAAAAAAATTAAATTTCAGTTAAAATAAAGATTTGCAAAAGGGGTGAAAATATACCTGCTACTTGTGTTTTTACATCCACGCACCCAAAAGAATATAATCGCAACACATCCCTTAATTACAACCATCAAAGTGTGCTGAAACGTAAGAACCACTAGTCTTTAAAAAAATTAAATTTCAGTTAAAATAAAGATTTGCAAAAGGGGTGAAAATATACCTGCTACTTGTGTTTTTACATCCACGCACCCAAAAGGATATAATCGCAACACATCCCTTAATTACAACCATCAAAGTGTGCTGAAACGTAAGAACCACTAGTCTTTAAAAAAATTAAATTTCAGTTAAAATAAAGATTTGCAAAAGGGGTGAAAATATACCTGCTACTTGTGTTTTTACATCCACGCACCCAAAAGAATATAATCGCAACACATCCCTTAATTACAACCATCAAAGTGTGCTGAAACGTAAGAACCACTAGTCTTTAAAAAATGAAATTTCAGTTAAAAGATAGATTTGCAAATAGGGTGAAAATATACCGGCAACTTGTGTTTTTACATCCACGCACCCAAAAGAATATAATCGCAACACATCCCTTAATTACAACCATCAAAGTGTGCTGAAACGTAAGAACCACTAGTCTTTAAAAAATGAAATTTCAGTTAAAATAAAGATTTGCAAAAGGGGTGAAAATATACCTGCTACTTGTGTTTTTACATCCACGCACCCAAAAGAATATAATCGCAAAACATCCCTTAATTACAACCATCAAAGTGTGCTGAAACGTAAGAACCACTAGTCTTTAAAAAATGAAATTTCAGTTAAAAGAAAGATTTGCAAAAGGGGTGAAAATATACCTGCTACTTGTGTTTTTACATCCACGCACCCAAAAGAATATAATCGCAACACATCCCTTAATTACAACAATTAAAATGTCCCTAACACGTAAAAACTACAAGTCTTTAAAAAATGAAATTTTAGTTAAAACAAAGATTTGCAAAAAGGGTAAAAATATACCGGCTACTTGTGTTTTTACATCCACGCACCCAAAAGAATATAATCGCAACACATCCCTTAATTACAATACTTAAAATGTCCCTAACACGTAAAAACTACAAGTCTTTAAAAAAATTAAATTTCAGTTAAAATAAAGATTTGCAAAAGGGGTGAAAATATACCTGCTACTTGTGTTTTTACATCCACGCACCCAAAAGAATATAATCGCAACACATCCCTTAATTACAACCATCAAAGTGTGCTGAAACGTAAGAACCACTAGTCTTTAAAAAATGAAATTTCAGTTAAAAGATAGATTTGCAAATAGGGTGAAAATATACCGGCAACTTGTGTTTTTACATCCACGCACCCAAAAGAATATAATCGCAACACATCCCTTAATTACAACCATCAAAGTGTGCTGAAACGTAAGAACCACTAGTCTTTAAAAAATGAAATTTCAGTTAAAAGAAAGATTTGCAAATAGGGTGAAAATATACCTGCTACTTGTGTTTTTACATCCACGCACCCAAAAGAATATAATCGCAACACATCCCTTAATTACAACCATCAAAGTGTGCTGAAACGTAAGAACCACTAGTCTTTAAAAAATGAAATTTCAGTTAAAATAAAGATTTGCAAAAGGGGTGAAAATATACCTGCTACTTGTGTTTTTACATCCACGCACCCAAAAGAATATAATCGCAAAACATCCCTTAATTACAACCATCAAAGTGTGCTGAAACGTAAGAACCACTAGTCTTTAAAAAATGAAATTTCAGTTAAAAGAAAGATTTGCAAAAGGGGTGAAAATATACCTGCTACTTGTGTTTTTACATCCACGCACCCAAAAGAATATAATCGCAACACATCCCTTAATTACAACACTTAAAATGTCCCTAACACGTAAAAACTACAAGTCTTTAAAAAATTAAATTTTAGTTAAAACAAAGATTTGCAAAAAGGGTAAAAATATACCTGCCACTTGTGTTTTTACATCCACGCACCCTAAAGAATATAATCGCAACACATCCCTTAATTACAACACTTAAAATGTCCCTAACACGTAAAAACTACAAGTCTTTAAAAAATTAAATTTCAGTTAAAACAAAGATTTGCAAAAAGGGTGAAAATATACCTGCCACTTGTGTTTTTACATCCACGCACCCAAAAGAATATAATCGCAACACATCCCTTAATTACAACACTTAAAATGTCCCTAACACGTAAAAACTACAAGTCTTTAAAAAATTAAATTTCAGTTAAAACAAAGATTTGCAAAAAGGGTGAAAATATACCTGCCACTTGTGTTTTTACATCCACGCACCCAAAAGAATATAATCGCAACACATCCCTTAATTACAACCATCAAAGTGTGCTGAAACGTAAGAACCACTAGTCTTTAAAAAATGAAATTTCAGTTAAAATAAAGATTTGCAAAAGGGGTGAAAATATACCTGCTACTTGTGTTTTTACATCCACGCACCCAAAAGAATATAATCGCAACACATCCCTTAATTACAACACTTAAAATGTCCCTAACACGTAAAAACTACAAGTCTTTAAAAAATTAAATTTCAGTTAAAACAAAGATTTGCAAAAAGGGTGAAAATATACCTGCCACTTGTGTTTTTACATCCACGCACCCTAAAGAATATAATCGCAACACATCCCTTAATTACAACACTTAAAATGTCCCTAACACGTAAAAACTACAAGTCTTTAAAAAATGAAATTTTAGTTAAAACAAAGATTTGCAAAAAGGGTAAAAATATACCGGCTACTTGTGTTTTTACATCCACGCACCCAAAAGAATATAATCGCAACACATCCCTTAATTACAACCATCAAAGTGTGCTGAAACGTAAGAACCACTAGTCTTTAAAAAAATGAAATTTAAGTTAAAACAAAGATTTGCAAAAAGGGTGAAAATATACCTGCCACTTGTGTTTTTACATCCACGCACCCAAAAGAATATAATCGCAACACATCCCTTAATTACAACACTTAGAATGTCCCTAACACGTAAAAACTACAAGTCTTTAAAAAAATTAAATTTCAGCTGCCACTTGTGTTTTTACATCCACGCACCCTAAAGAATATAATCGCAACACATCCCTTAATTACAACACTTAAAATGTCCCTAACACGTAAAAACTACAAGTCTTTAAAAAATTAAATTTTAGTTAAAACAAAGATTTGCAAAAAGGGTGAAAATATACCTGCCACTTGTGTTTTTACATCCACGCACCCAAAAGAATATAATCGCAACACATCCCTTAATTACAACACTTAAAATGTCCCTAACACGTAAAAACTACAAGTCTTTAAAAAATTAAATTTTAGTTAAAACAAAGATTTGCAAAAAGGGTAAAAATATACCTGCCACTTGTGTTTTTACATCCACGCACCCTAAAGAATATAATCGCAACACATCCCTTAATTACAACACTTAAAATGTCCCTAACACGTAAAAACTACAAGTCTTTAAAAAATTAAATTTCAGTTAAAACAAAGATTTGCAAAAAGGGTGAAAATATACCTGCCACTTGTGTTTTTACATCCACGCACCCAAAAGAATATAATCGCAACACATCCCTTAATTACAACACTTAAAATGTCCCTAACACGTAAAAACTACAAGTCTTTAAAAAATTAAATTTTAGTTAAAACAAAGATTTGCAAAAAGGGTAAAAATATACCTGCCACTTGTGTTTTTACATCCACGCACCCAAAAGAATATAATCGCAACACATCCCTTAATTACAACCATCAAAGTGTGCTGAAACGTAAGAACCACTAGTCTTTAAAAAATGAAATTTCAGTTAAAATAAAGATTTGCAAAAGGGGTGAAAATATACCTGCTACTTGTGTTTTTACATCCACGCACCCAAAAGAATATAATCGCAACACATCCCTTAATTACAACCATCAAAGTGTGCTGAAACGTAAGAACCACTAGTCTTTAAAAAATGAAATTTCAGTTAAAATAAAGATTTGCAAAAGGGGTGAAAATATACCTGCTACTTGTGTTTTTACATCCACGCACCCAAAAGAATATAATCGCAACACATCCCTTAATTACAACCATCAAAGTGTGCTGAAACGTAAGAACCACTAGTCTTTAAAAAATGAAATTTCAGTTAAAATAAAGATTTGCAAAAGGGGTGAAAATATACCTGCTACTTGTGTTTTTACATCCACGCACCCAAAAGAATATAATCGCAACACATCCCTTAATTACAACCATCAAAGTGTGCTGAAACGTAAGAACCACTAGTCTTTAAAAAATGAAATTTCAGTTAAAATAAAGATTTGCAAAAGGGGTGAAAATATACCTGCTACTTGTGTTTTTACATCCACGCACCCAAAAGAATATAATCGCAACACATCTCTTAATTACAACCATCAAAGTGTGCTGAAACGTAAGAACCACTAGTCTTTAAAAAAATGAAATTTAAGTTAAAACAAAGATTTGCAAAAAGGGTGAAAATATACCTGCCACTTGTGTTTTTACATCCACGCACCCAAAAGAATATAATCGCAACACATCCCTTAATTACAACACTTAGAATGTCCCTAATACGTAAAAACTACAAGTCTTTAAAAAAATTAAATTTCAGCTGCCACTTGTGTTTTTACATCCACGCACCCTAAAGAATATAATCGCAACACATCCCTTAATTACAACACTTAAAATGTCCCTAACACGTACAAACTACAAGTCTTTAAAAAATTAAATTTTAGTTAAAACAAAGATTTGCAAAAAGGGTAAAAATATACCTGCCACTTGTGTTTTTACATCCACGCACCCTAAAGAATATAATCGCAACACATCCCTTAATTACAACACTTAAAATGTCCCTAACACGTAAAAACTACAAGTCTTTAAAAAATTAAATTTCAGTTAAAACAAAGATTTGCAAAAAGGGTGAAAATATACCTGCCACTTGTGTTTTTACATCCACGCACACAAAAGAATATAATCGCAACACATCCCTTAATTACAACACTTAAAATGTCCCTAACACGTAAAAACTACAAGTCTTTAAAAAATTAAATTTTAGTTAAAACAAAGATTTGCAAAAAGGGTAAAAATATACCTGCCACTTGTGTTTTTACATCCACGCACCCAAAAGAATATAATCGCAACACATCCCTTAATTACAACCATCAAAGTGTGCTGAAACGTAAGAACCACTAGTCTTTAAAAAATGAAATTTCAGTTAAAATAAAGATTTGCAAAAGGGGTGAAAATATACCTGCTACTTGTGTTTTTACATCCACGCACCCAAAAGAATATAATCGCAACACATCCCTTAATTACAACCATCAAAGTGTGCTGAAACGTAAGAACCACTAGTCTTTAAAAAATGAAATTTCAGTTAAAATAAAGATTTGCAAAAAGGGTGAAAATATACCTGCTACTTGTGTTTTTACATCCACGCACCCAAAAGAATATAATCGCAACACATCCCTTAATTACAACACTTAAAATGTCCCTAACACGTAAAAACTACAAGTCTTTAAAAAATTAAATTTCAGTTAAAACAAAGATTTGCAAAAAGGGTGAAAATATACCTGCCACTTGTGTTTTTACATCCACGCACCCAAAAGAATATAATCGCAACACATCCCTTAATTACAACACTTAAAATGTCCCTAACACGTAAAAACTACAAGTCTTTAAAAAATGAAATTTTAGTTAAAACAAAGATTTGCAAAAAGGGTGAAAATATACCGGCTACTTGTGTTTTTACATCCACGCACCCAAAAGAATATAATCGCAACACATCCCTTAATTACAACCATCAAAGTGTGCTGAAACGAAAGAACCACTAGTCTTTAAAAAAATGAAATTTCAGTTAAAACAAAGATTTGCAAAAAGGGTGAAAATATACCGGCTACTTATGTTTTTACATCCACGCACCCAAAAGAATATAATCGCAACACATCCCTTAATTACAACACTTAAAATGTCCCTAACACGTAAAAACTACAAGTCTTTAAAAAATGAAATTTTAGTTAAAACAAAGATTTGCAAAAAGGGTGAAAATATACCGGCTACTTGTGTTTTTACATCCACGCACCCAAAAGAATATAATCGCAACACATCCCTTAATTACAACCATCAAAGTGTGCTGAAACGTAAGAACCACTAGTCTTTAAAAAAATTCAATTTCAGTTAACCCAAAGATTTGGAAAAAGGGTAAAAATATACCTGCCACTTGTGTTTTTACATCCACGCACCCTAAAGAATATAATCGCAACACATCCCTTAATTACAACACTTAAAATGTCCCTAACACGTAAAAACTACAAGTCTTTAAAAAATGAAATTTTAGTTAAAACAAAGATTTGCAAAAAGGGTAAAAATATACCGGCTACTTGTGTTTTTACATCCACGCACCCAAAAGCATATAATCGCAACACATCCCTTAATTACAACCATCAAAGTGTGCTGAAACGTAAGAACCACTAGTCTTTAAAAAAATTCAATTTCAGTTAACCCAAAGATTTGGAAAAAGGGTAAAAATATACCTGCCACTTGTGTTTTTACATCCACGCACCCAAAAGAATATAATCGCAACACATCCCTTAATTACAACCATCAAAGTGTGCTGAAACGAAAGAACCACTAGTCTTTAAAAAAATGAAATTTCAGTTAAAACAAAGATTTGCAAAAAGGGTGAAAATATACCGGCTACTTGCGTTTTTACATCCACGCACCCAAAAGAATATAATCGCAACACATCCCTTAATTACAACACTTAAAATGTCCCTAACACGTAAAAACTACAAGTCTTTAAAAAATGAAATTTTAGTTAAAACAAAGATTTGCAAAAAGGGTAAAAATATACCTGCCACTTGTGTTTTTACATCCACGCACCCAAAAGAATATAATCGCAACACATCCCTTAATTACAACCATCAAAGTGTGCTGAAACGTAAGAACCACTAGTCTTTAAAATATTAAATTTCAGTTAAAATAAAGATTTGCAAAAGGGGTGAAAATATACCTGCTACTTGTGTTTTTACATCCACGCACCCAAAAGAATATAATCGCAACACATCCCTTAATTACAACCATCAAAGTGTGCTGAAACGTAAGAACCACTAGTCTTTAAAAAATGAAATTTCAGTTAAAAGAAAGATTTGCAAATAGGGTGAAAATATACCGGCAACTTGTGTTTTTACATCCACGCACCCAAAAGAATATAATTGCAACACATCCCTTAATTACAACCATCAAAGTGTGCTGAAACGTAAGAACCACTAGTCTTTAAAAAATGAAATTTCAGTTAAAAGATTTGCAAAAGGGGTGAAAATATACCTGCTACTTGTGTTTTTACATCCACGCACCCAAAAGAATATAATCGCAACACATCCCTTAATTACAACCATCAAAGTGCGCTAAAACGTAAGGGCCACTAGTCTTTAAAAAAATTAAATTTCAGTTACAATAAAGATTTGCAAAAGGGGTGAAAATATACCTGCCACTTGTGGTTTTACATCCACGCACCCAAAAAAATATAATCTCAACACATCCGCTTACTACCACCCCCAAATATTAAAAGTAAATGGGGTGATCTTTTCATCACTTCCTAAAACAAATTAAAAACAAACCTCATTTATGAGGGCTTACCTTTTACTGCCCTTTGAGTTGCTTTCGTTATCATTGATGATTTGTTGTCATGTAACCGCAAGGATCCACCGATAGGGCTTCGACTTGAAGGGACGATGTCATTTTAACTTGTACTTTTACTTGTTACCATTTTGTATGTACTTTTAACCATTTTCCACATCTGAAAATAATTAATTTTTGTATTTAAACACTAAATAAATAATTTAATATTACATTTTGTGCTAAACATAACGTCCGGCACTCACAAAATTCAAAGTTTAACTAATTTATTTGGTAACTTTGCATGTTGCAAGTATCCAAGTGACGATTTGATAGCACTAACACCTGACAGATTTGAATGCCGACAGCTTATCGCATTTACGCCTCAAATTTGAACAAACTAATTTTGAAGGTCTTTATTAGAAATTATTTAACACTTTTTAATATTTTAATCTGTTTCCAACACAATCAATTCATAAAAAAAGTTGCCAGTTCCAAAAATAATTAAATCAACAGGAACTTAAACGTTCAATTTAAAACTTTCAAAAAAACATTTAAAAATGTGCACAATTTTGACTTACAAGTTCGTACTGCTGTAGTTGTTGCAAGAAAGACCGTCCCTCTACGTTTAAAATAACTAAAACTAAAACGCTGCACTATCCATAATTAAAAAGGATGCTACGAACCAAAAATACTCTATTTTAATTTTGCAAAAACCTAACAAATCTTAAAACAGTCTAATAATAAGGTCAAAAAGTAACTGCTCTTGAAATCCCTCGAAGGCGTATTCAACTTCGCCCCGCTTAAAATTAAGAGGTAAAAAGTATCCAATTAAAACTAAGGCGCGAAAAATATTTAAAACCATTCGTTAAAATAACCGGTGGAATTGAACTCAAAAATGCAATTGATACAAAAATGACGATGAACGACAACAAATCCGAGAATGTAACTGGAGATTTTAACTTCTAGGAACAAGACATGAATGGACATTATTTTTATTAACTTGTTGACGCCTAGAAATGTTCCTATAATATTTGCGGATTAAAAGGAAAAATCCCCGCAAATTACAGGGTGCCGCAGGATTGAGTTCACTATACCGGGTGGTGACCGGACCTCTCGACCTTTTTAGAAAAAAAAAATCAAATAAAAGTTTTAGAGAAACTACATGTCTTTAAAAAAATTAAATTTCAGTTCAAACAAAGATTTGCAAAAAGGGTGAAAATATACCTGCCACTTGTGTTTTTACATCCACGCACCCACAAGAATATAATCGCTACACATCCCTTAATTACAACACTTAAAATGTCCCTAACACGTAAAAACTACAAGTCTTTAAAAAAATTCAATTTCAGTTAACACAAAGATTTGCAAAAAGGGTAAAAATATACCTGCTACTTGTGTTTTAACATCCACGCACCCAAAAGAATATAATCGCAACACATCCCTTAATTACAACACTTAAAATGTCCCTAACACGTAAAAACTACAAGTCTTTAAAAAATGAAATTTTAGTTAAAACAAAGATTTGCAAAAAGGGTAAAAATATACCGGCTACTTGTGTTTTTACATCCACGCACCCAAAAGAATATAATCGCAACACATTCCTTAATTACAACACTTAAAATGTCCCTAACACGTAAAAACTACAAGTCTTTAAAAAATTAAATTTCAGTTAAAACAAAGATTTGCAAAAAGGGTAAAAATATACCTGCCACTTGTGTTTTTACATCCACGCACCCAAAAGAATATAATCGCAACACATCCCTTAATTACAACACTTAGAATGTCCCTAACACGTAAAAACTACAAGTCTTTAAAAAAATTAAATTTCAGCTGCCACTTGTGTTTTTACATCCACGCACCCTAAAGAATATAATCGCAACACATCCTTTAATTACAACACTTAAAAGGTCCCTAACACGTAAAAACTACAAGTCTTTAAAAAATGAAATTTTAGTTAAAACAAAGATTTGCAAAAAGGGTAAAAATATACCGGCTACTTGTGTTTTTACATCCACGCACCCAAAAGAATATAATCGCAACACATCCCTTAATTACAACCATCAAAGTGTGCTGAAACGTAAGAACCACTAGTCTTTAAAAAAATTCAATTTCAGTTAACCCAAAGATTTGGAAAAAGGGTAAAAATATACCTGCCACTTGTGTTTTTACATCCACGCACCCTAAAGAATATAATCGCAACACATCCCTTAATTACAACACTTAAAATGTCCCTAACACGTAAAAACTACAAGTCTTTAAAAAAATTCAATTTCAGTTAACCCAAAGATTTGGAAAAAGGGTAAAAATATACCTGCCACTTGTGTTTTTACATCCACGCACCCAAAAGAATATAATCGCAACACATCCCTTAATTACAACCATCAAAGTGTGCTGAAACGTAAGAACCACTAGTCTTTAAAAAATGAAATTTCAGTTAAAAGATAGATTTGCAAATAGGGTGAAAATATACCGGCAACTTGTGTTTTTACATCCACGCACCCAAAAGAATATAATCGCAACACATCCCTTAATTACAACCATCAAAGTGTGCTGAAACGTAAGAACCACTAGTCTTTAAAAAATGAAATTTCAGTTAAAAGAAAGATTTGCAAATAGGGTGAAAATATACCTGCTACTTGTGTTTTTACATCCACGCACCCAAAAGAATATAATCGCAACACATCCCTTAATTACAACCATCAAAGTGTGCTGAAACGTAAGAACCACTAGTCTTTAAAAAATGAAATTTCAGTTAAAATAAAGATTTGCAAAAGGGGTGAAAATATACCTGCTACTTGTGTTTTTACATCCACGCACCCAAAAGAATATAATCGCAAAACATCCCTTAATTACAACCATCAAAGTGTGCTGAAACGTAAGAACCACTAGTCTTTAAAAAATGAAATTTCAGTTAAAAGAAAGATTTGCAAAAGGGGTGAAAATATACCTGCTACTTGTGTTTTTACATCCACGCACCCAAAAGAATATAATCGCAACACATCCCTTAATTACAACACTTAAAATGTCCCTAACACGTAAAAACTACAAGTCTTTAAAAAATTAAATTTTAGTTAAAACAAAGATTTGCAAAAAGGGTAAAAATATACCTGCCACTTGTGTTTTTACATCCACGCACCCTAAAGAATATAATCGCAACACATCCCTTAATTACAACACTTAAAATGTCCCTAACACGTAAAAACTACAAGTCTTTAAAAAATTAAATTTCAGTTAAAACAAAGATTTGCAAAAAGGGTGAAAATATACCTGCCACTTGTGTTTTTACATCCACGCACCCAAAAGAATATAATCGCAACACATCCCTTAATTACAACACTTAAAATGTCCCTAACACGTAAAAACTACAAGTCTTTAAAAAATTAAATTTCAGTTAAAACAAAGATTTGCAAAAAGGGTGAAAATATACCTGCCACTTGTGTTTTTACATCCACGCACCCAAAAGAATATAATCGCAACACATCCCTTAATTACAACCATCAAAGTGTGCTGAAACGTAAGAACCACTAGTCTTTAAAAAATGAAATTTCAGTTAAAATAAAGATTTGCAAAAGGGGTGAAAATATACCTGCTACTTGTGTTTTTACATCCACGCACCCAAAAGAATATAATCGCAACACATCCCTTAATTACAACACTTAAAATGTCCCTAACACGTAAAAACTACAAGTCTTTAAAAAATTAAATTTCAGTTAAAACAAAGATTTGCAAAAAGGGTGAAAATATACCTGCCACTTGTGTTTTTACATCCACGCACCCAAAAGAATATAATCGCAACACATCCCTTAATTACAACACTTAAAATGTCCCTAACACGTAAAAACTACAAGTCTTTAAAAAATTAAATTTCAGTTAAAACAAAGATTTGCAAAAAGGGTGAAAATATACCTGCCACTTGTGTTTTTACATCCACGCACCCAAAAGAATATAATCGCAACACATCCCTTAATTACAACCATCAAAGTGTGCTGAAACGTAAGAACCACTAGTCTTTAAAAAATGAAATTTCAGTTAAAAGAAAGATTTGCAAATAGGGTGAAAATATACCTGCTACTTGTGTTTTTACATCCACGCACCCAAAAGAATATAATCGCAACACATCCCTTAATTACAACCATCAAAGTGTGCTGAAACGTAAGAACCACTAGTCTTTAAAAAATGAAATTTCAGTTAAAATAAAGATTTGCAAAAGGGGTGAAAATATACCTGCTACTTGTGTTTTTACATCCACGCACCCAAAAGAATATAATCGCAAAACATCCCTTAATTACAACCATCAAAGTGTGCTGAAACGTAAGAACCACTAGTCTTTAAAAAATGAAATTTCAGTTAAAAGAAAGATTTGCAAAAGGGGTGAAAATATACCTGCTACTTGTGTTTTTACATCCACGCACCCAAAAGAATATAATCGCAACACATCCCTTAATTACAACACTTAAAATGTCCCTAACACGTAAAAACTACAAGTCTTTAAAAAATTAAATTTTAGTTAAAACAAAGATTTGCAAAAAGGGTAAAAATATACCTGCCACTTGTGTTTTTACATCCACGCACCCTAAAGAATATAATCGCAACACATCCCTTAATTACAACACTTAAAATGTCCCTAACACGTAAAAACTACAAGTCTTTAAAAAATTAAATTTCAGTTAAAACAAAGATTTGCAAAAAGGGTGAAAATATACCTGCCACTTGTGTTTTTACATCCACGCACCCAAAAGAATATAATCGCAACACATCCCTTAATTACAACACTTAAAATGTCCCTAACACGTAAAAACTACAAGTCTTTAAAAAATTAAATTTCAGTTAAAACAAAGATTTGCAAAAAGGGTGAAAATATACCTGCCACTTGTGTTTTTACATCCACGCACCCAAAAGAATATAATCGCAACACATCCCTTAATTACAACCATCAAAGTGTGCTGAAACGTAAGAACCACTAGTCTTTAAAAAATGAAATTTCAGTTAAAATAAAGATTTGCAAAAGGGGTGAAAATATACCTGCTACTTGTGTTTTTACATCCACGCACCCAAAAGAATATAATCGCAACACATCCCTTAATTACAACACTTAAAATGTCCCTAACACGTAAAAACTACAAGTCTTTAAAAAATTAAATTTCAGTTAAAACAAAGATTTGCAAAAAGGGTGAAAATATACCTGCCACTTGTGTTTTTACATCCACGCACCCAAAAGAATATAATCGCAACACATCCCTTAATTACAACACTTAAAATGTCCCTAACACGTAAAAACTACAAGTCTTTAAAAAATTAAATTTCAGTTAAAACAAAGATTTGCAAAAAGGGTGAAAATATACCTGCCACTTGTGTTTTTACATCCACGCACCCAAAAGAATATAATCGCAACACATCCCTTAATTACAACCATCAAAGTGTGCTGAAACGTAAGAACCACTAGTCTTTAAAAAATGAAATTTCAGTTAAAAGAAAGATTTGCAAATAGGGTGAAAATATACCTGCTACTTGTGTTTTTACATCCACGCACCCAAAAGAATATAATCGCAACACATCCCTTAATTACAACCATCAAAGTGTGCTGAAACGTAAGAACCACTAGTCTTTAAAAAATGAAATTTCAGTTAAAATAAAGATTTGCAAAAGGGGTGAAAATATACCTGCTACTTGTGTTTTTACATCCACGCACCCAAAAGAATATAATCGCAAAACATCCCTTAATTACAACCATCAAAGTGTGCTGAAACGTAAGAACCACTAGTCTTTAAAAAATGAAATTTCAGTTAAAAGAAAGATTTGCAAAAGGGGTGAAAATATACCTGCTACTTGTGTTTTTACATCCACGCACCCAAAAGAATATAATCGCAACACATCCCTTAATTACAACACTTAAAATGTCCCTAACACGTAAAAACTACAAGTCTTTAAAAAATTAAATTTTAGTTAAAACAAAGATTTGCAAAAAGGGTAAAAATATACCTGCCACTTGTGTTTTTACATCCACGCACCCTAAAGAATATAATCGCAACACATCCCTTAATTACAACACTTAAAATGTCCCTAACACGTAAAAACTACAAGTCTTTAAAAAATTAAATTTCAGTTAAAACAAAGATTTGCAAAAAGGGTGAAAATATACCTGCCACTTGTGTTTTTACATCCACGCACCCAAAAGAATATAATCGCAACACATCCCTTAATTACAACACTTAAAATGTCCCTAACACGTAAAAACTACAAGTCTTTAAAAAATTAAATTTCAGTTAAAACAAAGATTTGCAAAAAGGGTGAAAATATACCTGCCACTTGTGTTTTTACATCCACGCACCCAAAAGAATATAATCGCAACACATCCCTTAATTACAACCATCAAAGTGTGCTGAAACGTAAGAACCACTAGTCTTTAAAAAATGAAATTTCAGTTAAAATAAAGATTTGCAAAAGGGGTGAAAATATACCTGCTACTTGTGTTTTTACATCCACGCACCCAAAAGAATATAATCGCAACACATCCCTTAATTACAACACTTAAAATGTCCCTAACACGTAAAAACTACAAGTCTTTAAAAAATTAAATTTCAGTTAAAACAAAGATTTGCAAAAAGGGTGAAAATATACCTGCCACTTGTGTTTTTACATCCACGCACCCAAAAGAATATAATCGCAACACATCCCTTAATTACAACACTTAAAATGTCCCTAACACGTAAAAACTACAAGTCTTTAAAAAATTAAATTTCAGTTAAAACAAAGATTTGCAAAAAGGGTGAAAATATACCTGCCACTTGTGTTTTTACATCCACGCACCCTAAAGAATATAATCGCAACACATCCCTTAATTACAACACTTAAAATGTCCCTAACACGTAAAAACTACAAGTCTTTAAAAAATGAAATTTTAGTTAAAACAAAGATTTGCAAAAAGGGTAAAAATATACCGGCTACTTGTGTTTTTACATCCACGCACCCAAAAGAATATAATCGCAACACATCCCTTAATTACAACCATCAAAGTGTGCTGAAACGTAAGAACCACTAGTCTTTAAAAAAATGAAATTTAAGTTAAAACAAAGATTTGCAAAAAGGGTGAAAATATACCTGCCACTTGTGTTTTTACATCCACGCACCCAAAAGAATATAATCGCAACACATCCCTTAATTACAACACTTAGAATGTCCCTAACACGTAAAAACTACAAGTCTTTAAAAAAATTAAATTTCAGCTGCCACTTGTGTTTTTACATCCACGCACCCTAAAGAATATAATCGCAACACATCCCTTAATTACAACACTTAAAATGTCCCTAACACGTAAAAACTACAAGTCTTTAAAAAATTAAATTTTAGTTAAAACAAAGATTTGCAAAAAGGGTGAAAATATACCTGCCACTTGTGTTTTTACATCCACGCACCCAAAAGAATATAATCGCAACACATCCCTTAATTACAACACTTAAAATGTCCCTAACACGTAAAAACTACAAGTCTTTAAAAAATTAAATTTTAGTTAAAACAAAGATTTGCAAAAAGGGTAAAAATATACCTGCCACTTGTGTTTTTACATCCACGCACCCTAAAGAATATAATCGCAACACATCCCTTAATTACAACACTTAAAATGTCCCTAACACGTAAAAACTACAAGTCTTTAAAAAATTAAATTTCAGTTAAAACAAAGATTTGCAAAAAGGGTGAAAATATACCTGCCACTTGTGTTTTTACATCCACGCACCCAAAAGAATATAATCGCAACACATCCCTTAATTACAACACTTAAAATGTCCCTAACACGTCAAAACTACAAGTCTTTAAAAAATTAAATTTTAGTTAAAACAAAGATTTGCAAAAAGGGTAAAAATATACCTGCCACTTGTGTTTTTACATCCACGCACCCAAAAGAATATAATCGCAACACATCCCTTAATTACAACCATCAAAGTGTGCTGAAACGTAAGAACCACTAGTCTTTAAAAAATGAAATTTCAGTTAAAATAAAGATTTGCAAAAGGGGTGAAAATATACCTGCTACTTGTGTTTTTACATCCACGCACCCAAAAGAATATAATCGCAACACATCCCTTAATTACAACCATCAAAGTGTGCTGAAACGTAAGAACCACTAGTCTTTAAAAAATGAAATTTCAGTTAAAATAAAGATTTGCAAAAGGGGTGAAAATATACCTGCTACTTGTGTTTTTACATCCACGCACCCAAAAGAATATAATCGCAACACATCCCTTAATTACAACCATCAAAGTGTGCTGAAACGTAAGAACCACTAGTCTTTAAAAAATGAAATTTCAGTTAAAATAAAGATTTGCAAAAGGGGTGAAAATATACCTGCTACTTGTGTTTTTACATCCACGCACCCAAAAGAATATAATCGCAACACATCCCTTAATTACAACCATCAAAGTGTGCTGAAACGTAAGAACCACTAGTCTTTAAAAAATGAAATTTCAGTTAAAATAAAGATTTGCAAAAGGGGTGAAAATATACCTGCTACTTGTGTTTTTACATCCACGCACCCAAAAGAATATAATCGCAACACATCTCTTAATTACAACCATCAAAGTGTGCTGAAACGTAAGAACCACTAGTCTTTAAAAAAATGAAATTTAAGTTAAAACAAAGATTTGCAAAAAGGGTGAAAATATACCTGCCACTTGTGTTTTTACATCCACGCACCCAAAAGAATATAATCGCAACACATCCCTTAATTACAACACTTAGAATGTCCCTAATACGTAAAAACTACAAGTCTTTAAAAAAATTAAATTTCAGCTGCCACTTGTGTTTTTACATCCACGCACCCTAAAGAATATAATCGCAACACATCCCTTAATTACAACACTTAAAATGTCCCTAACACGTACAAACTACAAGTCTTTAAAAAATTAAATTTTAGTTAAAACAAAGATTTGCAAAAAGGGTAAAAATATACCTGCCACTTGTGTTTTTACATCCACGCACCCTAAAGAATATAATCGCAACACATCCCTTAATTACAACACTTAAAATGTCCCTAACACGTAAAAACTACAAGTCTTTAAAAAATTAAATTTCAGTTAAAACAAAGATTTGCAAAAAGGGTGAAAATATACCTGCCACTTGTGTTTTTACATCCACGCACACAAAAGAATATAATCGCAACACATCCCTTAATTACAACACTTAAAATGTCCCTAACACGTAAAAACTACAAGTCTTTAAAAAATTAAATTTTAGTTAAAACAAAGATTTGCAAAAAGGGTAAAAATATACCTGCCACTTGTGTTTTTACATCCACGCACCCAAAAGAATATAATCGCAACACATCCCTTAATTACAACCATCAAAGTGTGCTGAAACGTAAGAACCACTAGTCTTTAAAAAATGAAATTTCAGTTAAAATAAAGATTTGCAAAAGGGGTGAAAATATACCTGCTACTTGTGTTTTTACATCCACGCACCCAAAAGAATATAATCGCAACACATCCCTTAATTACAACCATCAAAGTGTGCTGAAACGTAAGAACCACTAGTCTTTAAAAAATGAAATTTCAGTTAAAATAAAGATTTGCAAAAAGGGTGAAAATATACCTGCTACTTGTGTTTTTACATCCACGCACCCAAAAGAATATAATCGCAACACATCCCTTAATTACAACACTTAAAATGTCCCTAACACGTAAAAACTACAAGTCTTTAAAAAATTAAATTTCAGTTAAAACAAAGATTTGCAAAAAGGGTGAAAATATACCTGCCACTTGTGTTTTTACATCCACGCACCCAAAAGAATATAATCGCAACACATCCCTTAATTACAACACTTAAAATGTCCCTAACACGTAAAAACTACAAGTCTTTAAAAAATGAAATTTTAGTTAAAACAAAGATTTGCAAAAAGGGTGAAAATATACCGGCTACTTGTGTTTTTACATCCACGCACCCAAAAGAATATAATCGCAACACATCCCTTAATTACAACACTTAAAATGTCCCTAACACGTAAAAACTACAAGTCTTTAAAAAATGAAATTTTAGTTAAAACAAAGATTTGCAAAAAGGGTGAAAATATACCGGCTACTTGTGTTTTTACATCCACGCACCCAAAAGAATATAATCGCAACACATCCCTTAATTACAACCATCAAAGTGTGCTGAAACGTAAGAACCACTAGTCTTTAAAAAAATTCAATTTCAGTTAACCCAAAGATTTGGAAAAAGGGTAAAAATATACCTGCCACTTGTGTTTTTACATCCACGCACCCTAAAGAATATAATCGCAACACATCCCTTAATTACAACACTTAAAATGTCCCTAACACGTAAAAACTACAAGTCTTTAAAAAATGAAATTTTAGTTAAAACAAAGATTTGCAAAAAGGGTAAAAATATACCGGCTACTTGTGTTTTTACATCCACGCACCCAAAAGCATATAATCGCAACACATCCCTTAATTACAACCATCAAAGTGTGCTGAAACGTAAGAACCACTAGTCTTTAAAAAAATTCAATTTCAGTTAACCCAAAGATTTGGAAAAAGGGTAAAAATATACCTGCCACTTGTGTTTTTACATCCACGCACCCAAAAGAATATAATCGCAACACATCCCTTAATTACAACCATCAAAGTGTGCTGAAACGAAAGAACCACTAGTCTTTAAAAAAATGAAATTTCAGTTAAAACAAAGATTTGCAAAAAGGGTGAAAATATACCGGCTACTTGCGTTTTTACATCCACGCACCCAAAAGAATATAATCGCAACACATCCCTTAATTACAACACTTAAAATGTCCCTAACACGTAAAAACTACAAGTCTTTAAAAAATGAAATTTCAGTTAACCCAAAGATTTGGAAAAAGGGTAAAAATATACCTGCCACTTGTGTTTTTACATCCACGCACCCAAAAGAATATAATCGCAACACATCCCTTAATTACAACCATCAAAGTGTGCTGAAACGTAAGAACCACTAGTCTTTAAAATATTAAATTTCAGTTAAAATAAAGATTTGCAAAAGGGGTGAAAATATACCTGCTACTTGTGTTTTTACATCCACGCACCCAAAAGAATATAATCGCAACACATCCCTTAATTACAACCATCAAAGTGTGCTGAAACGTAAGAACCACTAGTCTTTAAAAAATGAAATTTCAGTTAAAAGAAAGATTTGCAAATAGGGTGAAAATATACCGGCAACTTGTGTTTTTACATCCACGCACCCAAAAGAATATAATCGCAACACATCCCTTAATTACAACCATCAAAGTGTGCTGAAACGTAAGAACCACTAGTCTTTAAAAAATGAAATTTCAGTTAAAAGATTTGCAAAAGGGGTGAAAATATACCTGCTACTTGTGTTTTTACATCCACGCACCCAAAAGAATATAATCGCAACACATCCCTTAATTACAACCATCAAAGTGCGCTAAAACGTAAGGGCCACTAGTCTTTAAAAAAATTAAATTTCAGTTACAATAAAGATTTGCAAAAGGGGTGAAAATATACCTGCCACTTGTGGTTTTACATCCACGCACCCAAAAAAATATAATCTCAACACATCCGCTTACTACCACCCCCAAATATTAAAAGTAAATGGGGTGATCTTTTCATCACTTCCTAAAACAAATTAAAAACAAACCTCATTTATGAGGGCTTACCTTTTACTGCCCTTTGAGTTGCTTTCGTTATCATTGATGATTTGTTGTCATGTAACCGCAAGGATCCACCGATAGGGCTTCGACTTGAAGGGACGATGTCATTTTAACTTGTACTTTTACTTGTTACCATTTTGTATGTACTTTTAACCATTTTCCACATCTGAAAATAATTAATTTTTGTATTTAAACACTAAATAAATAATTTAATATTACATTTTGTGCTAAACATAACGTCCGGCACTCACAAAATTCAAAGTTTAACTAATTTATTTGGTAACTTTGCATGTTGCAAGTATCCAAGTGACGATTTGATAGCACTAACACCTGACACATTTGAATGCCGACAGCTTATCGCATTTACGCCTCAAATTTGAACAAACTAATTTTGAAGGTCTTTATTAGAAATTATTTAACACTTTTTAATATTTTAATCTGTTTCCAACACAATCAATTCATAAAAAAAGTTGCCAGTTCCAAAAATAATTAAATCAACAGGAACTTAAACGTTCAATTTAAAACTTTCAAAAAAACATTTAAAAATGTGCACAATTTTGACTTACAAGTTCGTACTGCTGTAGTTGTTGCAAGAAAGACCGTCCCTCTACGTTTAAAATAACTAAAACTAAAACGCTGCACTATCCATAATTAAAAAGGATGCTACGAACCAAAAATACTCTATTTTAATTTTGCAAAAACCTAACAAATCTTAAAACAGTCTAATAATAAGGTCAAAAAGTAACTGCTCTTGAAATCCCTCGAAGGCGTATTCAACTTCGCCCCGCTTAAAATTAAGAGGTAAAAAGTATCCAATTAAAACTAAGGCGCGAAAAATATTTAAAACCATTCGTTAAAATAACCGGTGGAATTGAACTCAAAAATGCAATTGATACAAAAATGACGATGAACGACAACAAATCCGAGAATGTAACTGGAGATTTTAACTTCTAGGAACAAGACATGAATGGACATTATTTTTATTAACTTGTTGACGCCTAGAAATGTTCCTATAATATTTGCGGATTAAAAGGAAAAATCCCCGCAAATTACAGGGTGCCGCAGGATTGAGTTCACTATACCGGGTGGTGACCGGACCTCTTGACCTTTTTAGAAAAAAAAAATCAAATAAAAGTTTTAGAGAAACTACATGTCTTTAAAAAAATTAAATTTCAGTTCAAACAAAGATTTGCAAAAAGGGTGAAAATATACCTGCCACTTGTGTTTTTACATCCACGCACCCACAAGAATATAATCGCTACACATCCCTTAATTACAACACTTAAAATGTCCCTAACACGTAAAAACTACAAGTCTTTAAAAAAATTCAATTTCAGTTAACACAAAGATTTGCAAAAAGGGTAAAAATATACCTGCTACTTGTGTTTTAACATCCACGCACCCAAAAGAATATAATCGCAACACATCCCTTAATTACAACACTTAAAATGTCCCTAACACGTAAAAACTACAAGTCTTTAAAAAATGAAATTCTAGTTAAAACAAAGATTTGCAAAAAGGGTAAAAATATACCGGCTACTTGTGTTTTTACATCCACGCACCCAAAAGAATATAATCGCAACACATTCCTTAATTACAACACTTAAAATGTCCCTAACACGTAAAAACTACAAGTCTTTAAAAAATTAAATTTCAGTTAAAACAAAGATTTGCAAAAAGGGTAAAAATATACCTGCCACTTGTGTTTTTACATCCACGCACCCAAAAGAATATAATCGCAACACATCCCTTAATTACAACACTTAGAATGTCCCTAACACGTAAAAACTACAAGTCTTTAAAAAAATTAAATTTCAGCTGCCACTGGTGTTTTTACATCCACGCACCCTAAAGAATATAATCGCAACACATCCTTTAATTACAACACTTAAAAGGTCCCTAACACGTAAAAACTACAAGTCTTTAAAAAATGAAATTTTAGTTAAAACAAAGATTTGCAAAAAGGGTAAAAATATACCGGCTACTTGTGTTTTTACATCCACGCACCCAAAAGAATATAATCGCAACACATCCCTTAATTACAACACTTAAAATGTCCCTAACACGTAAAAACTACAAGTCTTTAAAAAAATTCAATTTCAGTTAACCCAAAGATTTGGAAAAAGGGTAAAAATATACCTGCCACTTGTGTTTTTACATCCACGCACCCTAAAGAATATAATCGCAACACATCCCTTAATTACAACACTTAAAATGTCCCTAACACGTAAAAACTACAAGTCTTTAAAAAAATTCAATTTCAGTTAACCCAAAGATTTGGAAAAAGGGTAAAAATATACCTGCCACTTGTGTTTTTACATCCACGCACCCAAAAGAATATAATCGCAACACATCCCTTAATTACAACCATCAAAGTGTGCTGAAACGAAAGAACCACTAGTCTTTAAAAAAATGAAATTTCAGTTAAAACAAAGATTTGCAAAAAGGGTGAAAATATACCGGCTACTTGCGTTTTTACATCCACGCACCCAAAAGAATATAATCGCAACACATCCCTTAATTACAACACTTAAAATGTCCCTAACACGTAAAAACTACAAGTCTTTAAAAAATGAAATTTTAGTTAAAACAAAGATTTGCAAAAAGGGTAAAAATATACCTGCCACTTGTGTTTTTACATCCACGCACCCAAAAGAATATAATCGCAACACATCCCTTAATTACAACACTTAGAATGTCCCTAACACGTAGAAACTACAAGTCTTTAAAAAAATTAAATTTCAGCTGTCACTTGTGTTTTTACATCCACGCACCCTAAAGAATATAATCGCAACACATCCCTTAATTACAACACTTAAAATGTCCCTAACACGTAAAAACTACAAGTCTTTAAAAAATGAAATTTTAGTTAAAACAAAGATTTGCAAAAAGGGTAAAAATATACCGGCTACTTGTGTTTTTACATCCACGCACCCAAAAGAATATAATCGCAACACATCCCTTAATTACAACCATCAAAGTGTGCTGAAACGAAAGAACCACTAGTCTTTAAAAAAATGAAATTTCAGTTAAAACAAAGATTTGCAAAAAGGGTGAAAATATACCGGCTACTTGTGTTTTTACATCCACGCACCCAAAAGAATATAATCGCAACACATCCCTTAATTACAACCATCAAAGTGTGCTGAAACGTAAGAACCACTAGTCTTTAAAAAAATTCAATTTCAGTTAACCCAAAGATTTGGAAAAAGGGTAAAAATATACCTGCCACTTGTGTTTTTACATCCACGCACCCTAAAGAATATAATCGCAACACATCCCTTAATTACAACACTTAAAATGTACCTAACACGTAAAAACTACAAGTCTTTAAAAAATGAATTTTTAGTTAAAACAAAGATTTGCAAAAAGGGTAAAAATATACCGGCTACTTGTGTTTTTACATCCACGCACCCAAAAGAATATAATCGCAACACATCCCTTAATTACAACCATCAAAGTGTGCTGAAACGAAAGAACCACTAGTCTTTAAAAAAATGAAATTTCAGTTAAAACAAAGATTTGCAAAAAGGGTGAAAATATACCGGCTACTTGTGTTTTTACATCCACGCACCCAAAAGAATATAATCGCAACACATCCCTTAATTACAACCATCAAAGTGTGCTGAAACGTAAGAACCACTAGTCTTTAAAAAAATTCAATTTCAGTTAACCCAAAGATTTGGAAAAAGGGTAAAAATATACCTGCCACTTGTGTTTTTACATCCACGCACCCTAAAGAATATAATCGCAACACATCCCTTAATTACAACACTTAAAATGTCCCTAACACGTAAAAACTACAAGTCTTTAAAAAAATTCAATTTCAGTTAACCCAAAGATTTGGAAAAAGGGTAAAAATATACCTGCCACTTGTGTTTTTACATCCACGCACCCAAAAGAATATAATCGCAACACATCCCTTAATTACAACCATCAAAGTGTGCTGAAACGAAAGAACCACTAGTCTTTAAAAAAATGAAATTTCAGTTAAAACAAAGATTTGCAAAAAGGGTGAAAATATACCGGCTACTTGCGTTTTTACATCCACGCACCCAAAAGAATATAATCGCAACACATCCCTTAATTACAACACTTAAAATGTCCCTAACACGTAAAAACTACAAGTCTTTAAAAAAATTCAATTTCAGTTAACCCAAAGATTTGGAAAAAGGGTAAAAATATACCTGCCACTTGTGTTTTTACATCCACGCACCCAAAAGAATATAATCGCAACACATCCCTTAATTACAACCATCAAAGTGTGCTGAAACGTAAGAACCACTAGTCTTTAAAAAAATTCAATTTCAGTTAACCCAAAGATTTGGAAAAAGGGTAAAAATATACCTGCCACTTGTGTTTTTACATCCACGCACCCTAAAGAATATAATCGCAACACATCCCTTAATTACAACACTTAAAATGTCCTTAACACGTAAAAACTACAAGTCTTTAAAAAAATTCAATTTCAGTTAACCCAAAGATTTGGAAAAAGGGTAAAAATATACCTGCCACTTGTGTTTTTACATCCACGCACCCAAAAGAATATAATCGCAACACATCCCTTAATTACAACCATCAAAGTGTGCTGAAACGAAAGAACCACTAGTCTTTAAAAAAATGAAATTTCAGTTAAAACAAAGATTTGCAAAAAGGGTGAAAATATACCGGCTACTTGCGTTTTTACATCCACGCACCCAAAAGAATATAATCGCAACACATCCCTTAATTACAACACTTAAAATGTCCCTAACACGTAAAAACTACAAGTCTTTAAAAAATGAAATTTTAGTTAAAACAAAGATTTGCAAAAAGGGTGAAAATATACCGGCTACTTGTGTTTTTACATCCACGCACCCAAAAGAATATAATCGCAACACATCCCTTAATTACAACCATCAAAGTGTGCTGAAACGTAAGAACCACTAGTCTTTAAAAAAATTCAATTTCAGTTAACCCAAAGATTTGGAAAAAGGGTAAAAATATACCTGCCACTTGTGTTTTTACATCCACGCACCCTAAAGAATATAATCGCAACACATCCCTTAATTACAACACTTAAAATGTACCTAACACGTAAAAACTACAAGTCTTTAAAAAATGAATTTTTAGTTAAAACAAAGATTTGCAAAAAGGGTAAAAATATACCGGCTACTTGTGTTTTTACATCCACGCACCCAAAAGAATATAATCGCAACACATCCCTTAATTACAACCATCAAAGTGTGCTGAAACGAAAGAACCACTAGTCTTTAAAAAAATGAAATTTCAGTTAAAACAAAGATTTGCAAAAAGGGTGAAAATATACCGGCTACTTGTGTTTTTACATCCACGCACCCAAAAGAATATAATCGCAACACATCCCTTAATTACAACCATCAAAGTGTGCTGAAACGTAAGAACCACTAGTCTTTAAAAAAATTCAATTTCGGTTAACCCAAAGATTTGGAAAAAGGGTAAAAATATACCTGCCACTTGTGTTTTTACATCCACGCACCCTAAAGAATATAATCGCAACACATCCCTTAATTACAACACTTAAAATGTACCTAACACGTAAAAACTACAAGTCTTTAAAAAATGAAATTTTAGTTAAAACAAAGATTTGCAAAAAGGGTAAAAATATACCTGCCACTTGTGTTTTTACATCCACGCACCCTAAAGAATATAATCGCAACACATCCCTTAATTACAACCATCAAAGTGTGCTGAAACGAAAGAACCACTAGTCTTTAAAAAAATGAAATTTCAGTTAAAACAAAGATTTGCAAAAAGGGTAAAAATATACCTGCCACTTGTGTTTTTACATCCACGCACCCAAAAGAATATAATCGCAACACATCCCTTAATTACAACCATCAAAGTGTGCTGAAACGTAAGAACCACTAGTCTTTAAAAAAATTCAATTTCGGTTAACCCAAAGATTTGGAAAAAGGGTAAAAATATACCTGCCACTTGTGTTTTTACATCCACGCACCCTAAAGAATATAATCGCAACACATCCCTTAATTACAACACTTAAAATGTACCTAACACGTAAAAACTACAAGTCTTTAAAAAATGAAATTTTAGTTAAAACAAAGATTTGCAAAAAGGGTAAAAATATACCTGCCACTTGTGTTTTTACATCCACGCACCCTAAAGAATATAATCGCAACACATCCCTTAATTACAACCATCAAAGTGTGCTGAAACGAAAGAACCACTAGTCTTTAAAAAAATGAAATTTCAGTTAAAACAAAGATTTGCAAAAAGGGTAAAAATATACCTGCCACTTGTGTTTTTACATCCACGCACCCAAAAGAATATAATCGCAACACATCCCTTAATTACAACCATCAAAGTGTGCTGAAACGTAAGAACCACTAGTCTTTAAAAAAATTAAATTTCAGCTGTCACTTGTGTTTTTACATCCACGCACCCTAAAGAATATAATCGCAACACATCCCTTAATTACAACACTTAAAATGTCCCTAACACGTAAAAACTACAAGTCTTTAAAAAATGAAATTTTAGTTAAAACAAAGATTTGCAAAAAGGGTAAAAATATACCGGCTACTTGTGTTTTTACATCCACGCACCCAAAAGAATATAATCGCAACACATCCCTTAATTACAACCATCAAAGTGTGCTGAAACGAAAGAACCACTAGTCTTTAAAAAAATGAAATTTCAGTTAAAACAAAGATTTGCAAAAAGGGTGAAAATATACCGGCTACTTGTGTTTTTACATCCACGCACCCAAAAGAATATAATCGCAACACATCCCTTAATTACAACCATCAAAGTGTGCTGAAACGTAAGAACCACTAGTCTTTAAAAAAATTCAATTTCAGTTAACCCAAAGATTTGGAAAAAGGGTAAAAATATACCTGCCACTTGTGTTTTTACATCCACGCACCCTAAAGAATATAATCGCAACACATCCCTTAATTACAACACTTAAAATGTACCTAACACGTAAAAACTACAAGTCTTTAAAAAATGAAATTTTAGTTAAAACAAAGATTTGCAAAAAGGGTAAAAATATACCTGCCACTTGTGTTTTTACATCCACGCACCCAAAAGAATATAATCGCAACACATCCCTTAATTACAACACTTAGAATGTCCCTAACACGTAAAAACTACAAGTCTTTAAAAAAATTAAATTTCAGCTGCCACTTGTGTTTTTACATCCACGCACCCTAAAGAATATAATCGCAACACATCCCTTAATTACAACACTTAAAAGGTCCCTAACACGTAAAAACTACAAGTCTTTAAAAAATGAAATTTTAGTTAAAACAAAGATTTGCAAAAAGGGTAAAAATATACCGGCTACTTGTGTTTTTACATCCACGCACCCAAAAGAATATAATCGCAACACATCCCTTAATTACAACCATCAAAGTGTGCTGAAACGTAAGAACCACTAGTCTTTAAAAAAATTCAATTTCAGTTAAACCAAAGATTTGGAAAAAGGGTAAAAATATACCTGCCACTTGTGTTTTTACATCCACGCACCCAAAAGAATATAATCGCAACACATCCCTTAATTACAACCATCAAAGTGTGCTGAAACGAAAGAACCACTAGTCTTTAAAAAAATGAAATTTCAGTTAAAACAAAGATTTGCAAAAAGGGTAAAAATATACCGGCTACTTGTGTTTTTACATCCACGCACCCAAAAGAATATAATCGCAACACATTCATTAATTACAACACTTAAAATGTCCCTAACACGTAAAAACTACAAGTCTTTAAAAAATTAAATTTCAGTTAAAACAAAGATTTGCAAAAAGGGTAAAAATATACCTGCCACTTGTGTTTTTACATCCACGCACCCAAAAGAATATAATCGCAACACATCCCTTAATTACAACACTTAGAATGTCCCTAACACGTAGAAACTACAAGTCTTTAAAAAAATTAAATTTCAGCTGTCACTTGTGTTTTTACATCCACGCACCCTAAAGAATATAATCGCAACACATCCCTTAATTACAACACTTAAAATGTACCTAACACGTAAAAACTACAAGTCTTTAAAAAATGAATTTTTAGTTAAAACAAAGATTTGCAAAAAGGGTAAAAATATACCGGCTACTTGTGTTTTTACATCCACGCACCCAAAAGAATATAATCGCAACACATCCCTTAATTACAACCATCAAAGTGTGCTGAAACGAAAGAACCACTAGTCTTTAAAAAAATGAAATTTCAGTTAAAACAAAGATTTGCAAAAAGGGTGAAAATATACCGGCTACTTGTGTTTTTACATCCACGCACCCAAAAGAATATAATCGCAACACATCCCTTAATTACAACCATCAAAGTGTGCTGAAACGTAAGAACCACTAGTCTTTAAAAAAATTCAATTTCAGTTAACCCAAAGATTTGGAAAAAGGGTAAAAATATACCTGCCACTTGTGTTTTTACATCCACGCACCCTAAAGAATATAATCGCAACACATCCCTTAATTACAACACTTAAAATGTACCTAACACGTAAAAACTACAAGTCTTTAAAAAATGAAATTTTAGTTAAAACAAAGATTTGCAAAAAGGGTAAAAATATACCTGCCACTTGTGTTTTTACATCCACGCACCCTAAAGAATATAATCGCAACACATCCCTTAATTACAACCATCAAAGTGTGCTGAAACGAAAGAACCACTAGTCTTTAAAAAAATGAAATTTCAGTTAAAACAAAGATTTGCAAAAAGGGTGAAAATATACCGGCTACTTGTGTTTTTACATCCACGCACCCAAAAGAATATAATCGCAACACATCCCTTAATTACAACCATCAAAGTGTGCTGAAACGTAAGAACCACTAGTCTTTAAAAAAATTCAATTTCAGTTAACCCAAAGATTTGGAAAAAGGGTAAAAATATACCTGCCACTTGTGTTTTTACATCCACGCACCCTAAAGAATATAATCGCAACACATCCCTTAATTACAACACTTAAAATGTCCCTAACACGTAAAAACTACAAGTCTTTAAAAAATGAAATTTTAGTTAAAACAAAGATTTGCAAAAAGGGTAAAAATATACCTGCCACTTGTGTTTTTACATCCACGCACCCTAAAGAATATAATCGCAACACATCCCTTAATTACAACACTTAAAATGTCCCTAACACGTAAAAACTACAAGTCTTTAAAAAATGACATTTTAGTTAAAACAAAGATTTGCAAAAAGGGTAAAAATATACCGGCTACTTGTGTTTTTACATCCACGCACCCAAAAGAATATAATCGCAACACATCCCTTAATTACAACCATCAAAGTGTGCTGAAACGAAAGAACCACTAGTCTTTAAAAAAATGAAATTTCAGTTAAAACAAAGATTTGCAAAAAGGGTAAAAATATACCGGCTACTTGTGTTTTTACATCCACGCACCCAAAAGAATATAATCGCAACACATCCCTTAATTACAACCATCAAAGTGTGCTGAAACGAAAGAACCACTAGTCTTTAAAAAAATGAAATTTCAGTTAAAACAAAGATTTGCAAAAAGGGTAAAAATATACCTGCCACTTGTGTTTTTACATCCACGCACCCTAAAGAATATAATCGCAACACATCCCTTAATTACAACACTTAAAATGTCCCTAACACGTAAAAACTACAAGTCTTTAAAAAATGAAATTTTAGTTAAAACAAAGATTTGCAAAAAGGGTAAAAATATACCTGCCACTTGTGTTTTTACATCCACGCACCCTAAAGAATATAATCGCAACACATCCCTTAATTACAACCATCAAAGTGTGCTGAAACGAAAGAACCACTAGTCTTTAAAAAAATGAAATTTCAGTTAAAACAAAGATTTGCAAAAAGGGTAAAAATATACCGGCTACTTGTGTTTTTACATCCACGCACCCAAAAGAATATAATCGCAACACATTCCTTAATTACAACACTTAAAATGTCCCTAACACGTAAAAACTACAAGTCTTTAAAAAATTAAATTTCAGTTAAAATAAAGATTTGCAAAAAGGGTAAAAATATACCTGCCACTTGTGTTTTTACATCCACGCACCCAAAAGAATATAATCGCAACACATCCCTTAATTACAACACTTAGAATGTCCCTAACACGTAAAAACTACAAGTCTTTAAAAAAATTAAATTTCAGCTGCCACTTGTGTTTTTACATCCACGCACCCTAAAGAATATAATCGCAACACATCCCTTAATTACAACACTTAAAAGGTCCCTAACACGTAAAAACTACAAGTCTTTAAAAAATGAAATTTTAGTTAAAACAAAGATTTGCAAAAAGGGTAAAAATATACCGGCTACTTGTGTTTTTACATCCACGCACCCAAAAGAATATAATCGCAACACATCCCTTAATTACAACCATCAAAGTGTGCTGAAACGTAAGAACCACTAGTCTTTAAAAAAATTCAATTTCAGTTAACCCAAAGATTTGGAAAAAGGGTAAAAATATACCTGCCACTTGTGTTTTTACATCCACGCACCCTAAAGAATATAATCGCAACACATCCCTTAATTACAACACTTAAAAGGTCCCTAACACGTAAAAACTACAAGTCTTTAAAAAATGAAATTTTAGTTAAAACAAAGATTTGCAAAAAGGGTAAAAATATACCGGCTACTTGTGTTTTTACATCCACGCACCCAAAAGAATATAATCGCAACACATCCCTTAATTACAACCATCAAAGTGTGCTGAAACGAAAGAACCACTAGTCTTTAAAAAAATGAAATTTCAGTTAAAACAAAGATTTGCAAAAAGGGTGAAAATATACCGGCTACTTGTGTTTTTACATCCACGCACCTAAAAGAATATAATCGCAACACATCCCTTAATTACAACCATCAAAGTGTGCTGAAACGTAAGAACCACTAGTCTTTAAAAAAATTCAATTTCAGTTAACCCAAAGATTTGGAAAAAGGGTAAAAATATACCTGCCACTTGTGTTTTTACATCCACGCACCCAAAAGAATATAATCGCAACACATCCCTTAATTACAACCATCAAAGTGTGCTGAAACGAAAGAACCACTAGTCTTTAAAAAAATGAAATTTCAGTTAAAACAAAGATTTGCAAAAAGGGTGAAAATATACCGGCTACTTGTGTTTTTACATCCACGCACCTAAAAGAATATAATCGCAACACATCCCTTAATTACAACCATCAAAGTGTGCTGAAACGTAAGAACCACTAGTCTTTAAAAAAATTCAATTTCAGTTAACCCAAAGATTTGGAAAAAGGGTAAAAATATACCTGCCACTTGTGTTTTTACATCCACGCACCCAAAAGAATATAATCGCAACACATCCCTTAATTACAACCATCAAAGTGTGCTGAAACGTAAGAACCACTAGTCTTTAAAAAAATTCAATTTCAGTTAACCCAAAGATTTGGAAAAAGGGTAAAAATATACCTGCCACTTGTGTTTTTACATCCACGCACCCAAAAGAATATAATCGCAACACATTCCTTAATTACAACACTTAAAATGTCCCTAACACGTAAAAACTACAAGTCTTTAAAAAATTAAATTTCAGTTAAAACAAAGATTTGCAAAAAGGGTAAAAATATACCTGCCACTTGTGTTTTTACATCCACGCACCCAAAAGAATATAATCGCAACACATCCCTTAATTACAACACTTAGAATGTCCCTAACACGTAGAAACTACAAGTCTTTAAAAAAATTAAATTTCAGCTGTCACTTGTGTTTTTACATCCACGCACCCTAAAGAATATAATCGCAACACATCCCTTAATTACAACACTTAAAATGTCCCTAACACGTAAAAACTACAAGTCTTTAAAAAATGAAATTTTAGTTAAAACAAAGATTTGCAAAAAGGGTAAAAATATACCGGCTACTTGTGTTTTTACATCCACGCACCCAAAAGAATATAATCGCAACACATCCCTTAATTACAACCATCAAAGTGTGCTGAAACGTAAGAACCACTAGTCTTTAAAAAAATTCAATTTCAGTTAACCCAAAGATTTGGAAAAAGGGTAAAAATATACCTGCCACTTGTGTTTTTACATCCACGCACCCTAAAGAATATAATCGCAACACATCCCTTAATTACAACACTTAAAATGTACCTAACACGTAAAAACTACAAGTCTTTAAAAAATGAATTTTTAGTTAAAACAAAGATTTGCAAAAAGGGTAAAAATATACCGGCTACTTGTGTTTTTACATCCACGCACCCAAAAGAATATAATCGCAACACATCCCTTAATTACAACCATCAAAGTGTGCTGAAACGAAAGAACCACTAGTCTTTAAAAAAATGAAATTTCAGTTAAAACAAAGATTTGCAAAAAGGGTGAAAATATACCGGCTACTTGTGTTTTTACATCCACGCACCCAAAAGAATATAATCGCAACACATCCCTTAATTACAACCATCAAAGTGAGCTGAAACGTAAGAACCACTAGTCTTTAAAAAAATTCAATTTCAGTTAACCCAAAGATTTGGAAAAAGGGTAAAAATATACCTGCCACTTGTGTTTTTACATCCACGCACCCTAAAGAATATAATCGCAACACATCCCTTAATTACAACACTTAAAATGTACCTAACACGTAAAAACTACAAGTCTTTAAAAAATGAAATTTTAGTTAAAACAAAGATTTGCAAAAAGGGTAAAAATATACCTGCCACTTGTGTTTTTACATCCACGCACCCTAAAGAATATAATCGCAACACATCCCTTAATTACAACCATCAAAGTGTGCTGAAACGAAAGAACCACTAGTCTTTAAAAAAATGAAATTTCAGTTAAAACAAAGATTTGCAAAAAGGGTGAAAATATACCGGCTACTTGTGTTTTTACATCCACGCACCCAAAAGAATATAATCGCAACACATCCCTTAATTACAACCATCAAAGTGTGCTGAAACGTAAGAACCACTAGTCTTTAAAAAAATTCAATTTCAGTTAACCCAAAGATTTGGAAAAAGGGTAAAAATATACCTGCCACTTGTGTTTTTACATCCACGCACCCTAAAGAATATAATCGCAACACATCCCTTAATTACAACACTTAAAATGTCCCTAACACGTAAAAACTACAAGTCTTTAAAAAATGAAATTTTAGTTAAAACAAAGATTTGCAAAAAGGGTAAAAATATACCGGCTACTTGTGTTTTTACATCCACGCACCCAAAAGCATATAATCGCAACACATCCCTTAATTACAACACTTAAAATGTCCCTAACACGTAAAAACTACAAGTCTTTAAAAAATTAAATTTTAGTTAAAACAAAGATTTGCAAAAAGGGTAAAAATATACCTGCCACTTGTGTTTTTACATCCACGCACCCTAAAGAATATAATCGCAACACATCCCTTAATTACAACACTTAAAATGTACCTAACACGTAAAAACTACAAGTCTTTAAAAAATGAAATTTTAGTTAAAACAAAGATTTGCAAAAAGGGTAAAAATATACCTGCCACTTGTGTTTTTACATCCACGCACCCTAAAGAATATAATCGCAACACATCCCTTAATTACAACCATCAAAGTGTGCTGAAACGAAAGAACCACTAGTCTTTAAAAAAATGAAATTTCAGTTAAAACAAAGATTTGCAAAAAGGGTGAAAATATACCGGCTACTTGTGTTTTTACATCCACGCACCCAAAAGAATATAATCGCAACACATCCCTTAATTACAACCATCAAAGTGCGCTGAAACGTAAGAACCACTAGTCTTTAAAAAAATTCAATTTCAGTTAACCCAAAGATTTGGAAAAAGGGTAAAAATATACCTGCCACTTGTGTTTTTACATCCACGCACCCTAAAGAATATAATCGCAACACATCCCTTAATTACAACACTTAAAATGTCCCTAACACGTAAAAACTACAAGTCTTTAAAAAATGAAATTTTAGTTAAAACAAAGATTTGCAAAAAGGGTAAAAGTATACCTGCCACTTGTGTTTTTACATCCACGCACCCTAAAGAATATAATCGCAACACATCCCTTAATTACAACACTTAAAATGTCCCTAACACGTAAAAACTACAAGTCTTTAAAAAATGACATTTTAGTTAAAACAAAGATTTGCAAAAAGGGTAAAAATATACCGGCTACTTGTGTTTTTACATCCACGCACCCAAAAGAATATAATCGCAACACATCCCTTAATTACAACCATCAAAGTGTGCTGAAACGAAAGAACCACTAGTCTTTAAAAAAATGAAATTTCAGTTAAAACAAAGATTTGCAAAAAGGGTAAAAATATACCGGCTACTTGTGTTTTTACATCCACGCACCCAAAAGAATATAATCGCAACACATCCCTTAATTACAACCATCAAAGTGTGCTGAAACGAAAGAACCACTAGTCTTTAAAAAAATGAAATTTCAGTTAAAACAAAGATTTGCAAAAAGGGTAAAAATATACCTGCCACTTGTGTTTTTACATCCACGCACCCTAAAGAATATAATCGCAACACATCCCTTAATTACAACACTTAAAATGTACCTAACACGTAAAAACTACAAGTCTTTAAAAAATGAAATTTTAGTTAAAACAAAGATTTGCAAAAAGGGTAAAAATATACCTGCCACTTGTGTTTTTACATCCACGCACCCTAAAGAATATAATCGCAACACATCCCTTAATTACAACCATCAAAGTGTGCTGAAACGAAAGAACCACTAGTCTTTAAAAAAATGAAATTTCAGTTAAAACAAAGATTTGCAAAAAGGGTAAAAATATACCGGCTACTTGTGTTTTTACATCCACGCACCCAAAAGAATATAATCGCAACACATTCCTTAATTACAACACTTAAAATGTCCCTAACACGTAAAAACTACAAGTCTTTAAAAAATTAAATTTCAGTTAAAACAAAGATTTGCAAAAAGGGTAAAAATATACCTGCCACTTGTGTTTTTACATCCACGCACCCAAAAGAATATAATCGCAACACATCCCTTAATTACAACACTTAGAATGTCCCTAACACGTAAAAACTACAAGTCTTTAAAAAAATTAAATTTCAGCTGCCACTTGTGTTTTTACATCCACGCACCCTAAAGAATATAATCGCAACACATCCCTTAATTACAACACTTAAAAGGTCCCTAACACGTAAAAACTACAAGTCTTTAAAAAATGAAATTTTAGTTAAAACAAAGATTTGCAAAAAGGGTAAAAATATACCGGCTACTTGTGTTTTTACATCCACGCACCCAAAAGAATATAATCGCAACACATCCCTTAATTACAACCATCAAAGTGTGCTGAAACGTAAGAACCACTAGTCTTTAAAAAAATTCAATTTCAGTTAACCCAAAGATTTGGAAAAAGGGTAAAAATATACCTGCCACTTGTGTTTTTACATCCACGCACCCTAAAGAATATAATCGCAACACATCCCTTAATTACAACACTTAAAAGGTCCCTAACATGTAAAAACTACAAGTCTTTAAAAAATGAAATTTTAGTTAAAACAAAGATTTGCAAAAAGGGTAAAAATATACCGGCTACTTGTGTTTTTACATCCACGCACCCAAAAGAATATAATCGCAACACATCCCTTAATTACAACCATCAAAGTGTGCTGAAACGTAAGAACCACTAGTCTTTAAAAAAATTCAATTTCAGTTAACCCAAAGATTTGGAAAAAGGGTAAAAATATACCTGCCACTTGTGTTTTTACATCCACGCACCCTAAAGAATATAATCGCAACACATCCCTTAATTACAACACTTAAAATGTCCCTAACACGTAAAAACTACAAGTCTTTAAAAAAATTCAATTTCAGTTAACCCAAAGATTTGGAAAAAGGGTAAAAATATACCTGCCACTTGTGTTTTTACATCCACGCACCCAAAAGAATATAATCGCAACACATCCCTTAATTACAACCATCAAAGTGTGCTGAAACGAAAGAACCACTAGTCTTTAAAAAAATGAAATTTCAGTTAAAACAAAGATTTGCAAAAAGGGTGAAAATATACCGGCTACTTGCGTTTTTACATCCACGCACCCAAAAGAATATAATCGCAACACATCCCTTAATTACAACACTTAAAATGTCCCTAACACGTAAAAACTACAAGTCTTTAAAAAATGAAATTTTAGTTAAAACAAAGATTTGCAAAAAGGGTAAAAATATACCTGCCACTTGTGTTTTTACATCCACGCACCCAAAAGAATATAATCGCAACACATCCCTTAATTACAACACTTAGAATGTCCCTAACACGTAGAAACTACAAGTCTTTAAAAAAATTAAATTTCAGCTGTCACTTGTGTTTTTACATCCACGCACCCTAAAGAATATAATCGCAACACATCCCTTAATTACAACACTTAAAATGTCCCTAACACGTAAAAACTACAAGTCTTTAAAAAATGAAATTTTAGTTAAAACAAAGATTTGCAAAAAGGGTAAAAATATACCTGCCACTTGTGTTTTTACATCCACGCACCCAAAAGAATATAATCGCAACACATCCCTTAATTACAACACTTAGAATGTCCCTAACACGTAAAAACTACAAGTCTTTAAAAAATGAAATTTTAGTTAAAACAAAGATTTGCAAAAAGGGTAAAAATATACCTGCCACTTGTGTTTTTACATCCACGCACCCAAAAGAATATAATCGCAACACATCCCTTAATTACAACACTTAGAATGTCCCTAACACGTAGAAACTACAAGTCTTTAAAAAAATTAAATTTCAGCTGTCACTTGTGTTTTTACATCCACGCACCCTAAAGAATATAATCGCAACACATCCCTTAATTACAACCATCAAAGTGTGCTGAAACGAAAGAACCACTAGTCTTTAAAAAAATGAAATTTCAGTTAAAACAAAGATTTGCAAAAAGGGTGAAAATATACCGGCTACTTGTGTTTTTACATCCACGCACCCAAAAGAATATAGGCGCAACACATCCCTTAATTACAACCATCAAAGTGTGCTGAAACGTAAGAACCACTAGTCTTTAAAAAAATTCAATTTCAGTTAACCCAAAGATTTGGAAAAAGGGTAAAAATATACCTGCCACTTGTGTTTTTACATCCACGCACCCTAAAGAATATAATCGCAACACATCCCTTAATTACAACACTTAAAATGTACCTAACACGTAAAAACTACAAGTCTTTAAAAAATGAAATTTTAGTTAAAACAAAGATTTGCAAAAAGGGTAAAAATATACCTGCCACTTGTGTTTTTACATCCACGCACCCTAAAGAATATAATCGCAACACATCCCTTAATTACAACCATCAAAGTGTGCTGAAACGAAAGAACCACTAGTCTTTAAAAAAATGAAATTTCAGTTAAAACAAAGATTTGCAAAAAGGGTGAAAATATACCGGCTACTTGTGTTTTTACATCCACGCACCCAAAAGAATATAATCGCAACACATCTCTTAATTACAACCATTAAAGTGTGCTGAAACGTAAGAACCACTAGTCTTTAAAAAAATTCAATTTCAGTTAACCCAAAGATTTGGAAAAAGGGTAAAAATATACCTGCCACTTGTGTTTTTACATCCACGCACCCTAAAGAATATAATCGCAACACATCCCTTAATTACAACACTTAAAATGTCCCTAACACGTAAAAACTACAAGTCTTTAAAAAATGAAATTTTAGTTAAAACAAAGATTTGCAAAAAGGGTAAAAATATACCGGCTACTTGTGTTTTTACATCCACGCACCCAAAAGCATATAATCGCAACACATCCCTTAATTACAACACTTAAAATGTCCCTAACACGTAAAAACTACAAGTCTTTAAAAAATGAAATTTTAGTTAAAACAAAGATTTGCAAAAAGGGTAAAAATATACCTGCCACTTGTGTTTTTACATCCACGCACCCTAAAGAATATAATCGCAACACATCCCTTAATTACAACACTTAAAATGTACCTAACACGTAAAAACTACAAGTCTTTAAAAAATGAAATTTTAGTTAAAACAAAGATTTGCAAAAAGGGTAAAAATATACCTGCCACTTGTGTTTTTACATCCACGCACCCTAAAGAATATAATCGCAACACATCCCTTAATTACAACCATCAAAGTGTGCTGAAACGAAAGAACCACTAGTCTTTAAAAAAATGAAATTTCAGTTAAAACAAAGATTTGCAAAAAGGGTGAAAATATACCGGCTACTTGTGTTTTTACATCCACGCACCCAAAAGAATATAATCGCAACACATCCCTTAATTACAACCATCAAAGTGTGCTGAAACGTAAGAACCACTAGTCTTTAAAAAAATTCAATTTCAGTTAACCCAAAGATTTGGAAAAAGGGTAAAAATATACCTGCCACTTGTGTTTTTACATCCACGCACCCTAAAGAATATAATCGCAACACATCCCTTAATTACAACACTTAAAATGTCCCTAACACGTAAAAACTACAAGTCTTTAAAAAATGAAATTTTAGTTAAAACAAAGATTTGCAAAAAGGGTAAAAATATACCGGCTACTTGTGTTTTTACATCCACGCACCCAAAAGCATATAATCGCAACACATCCCTTAATTACAACACTTAAAATGTCCCTAACACGTAAAAACTACAAGTCTTTAAAAAATTAAATTTTAGTTAAAACAAAGATTTGCAAAAAGGGTAAAAATATACCTGCCACTTGTGTTTTTACATCCACGCACCCTAAAGAATATAATCGCAACACATCCCTTAATTACAACACTTAAAATGTACCTAACACGTAAAAACTACAAGTCTTTAAAAAATGAAATTTTAGTTAAAACAAAGATTTGCAAAAAGGGTAAAAATATACCTGCCACTTGTGTTTTTACATCCACGCACCCTAAAGAATATAATCGCAACACATCCCTTAATTACAACCATCAAAGTGTGCTGAAACGAAAGAACCACTAGTCTTTAAAAAAATGAAATTTCAGTTAAAACAAAGATTTGCAAAAAGGGTGAAAATATACCGGCTACTTGTGTTTTTACATCCACGCACCCAAAAGAATATAATCGCAACACATCCCTTAATTACAACCATCAAAGTGCGCTGAAACGTAAGAACCACTAGTCTTTAAAAAAATTCAATTTCAGTTAACCCAAAGATTTGGAAAAAGGGTAAAAATATACCTGCCACTTGTGTTTTTACATCCACGCACCCTAAAGAATATAATCGCAACACATCCCTTAATTACAACACTTAAAATGTCCCTAACACGTAAAAACTACAAGTCTTTAAAAAATGAAATTTTAGTTAAAACAAAGATTTGCAAAAAGGGTAAAAGTATACCTGCCACTTGTGTTTTTACATCCACGCACCCTAAAGAATATAATCGCAACACATCCCTTAATTACAACACTTAAAATGTCCCTAACACGTAAAAACTACAAGTCTTTAAAAAATGACATTTTAGTTAAAACAAAGATTTGCAAAAAGGGTAAAAATATACCGGCTACTTGTGTTTTTACATCCACGCACCCAAAAGAATATAATCGCAACACATCCCTTAATTACAACCATCAAAGTGTGCTGAAACGAAAGAACCACTAGTCTTTAAAAAAATGAAATTTCAGTTAAAACAAAGATTTGCAAAAAGGGTAAAAATATACCGGCTACTTGTGTTTTTACATCCACGCACCCAAAAGAATATAATCGCAACACATCCCTTAATTACAACCATCAAAGTGTGCTGAAACGAAAGAACCACTAGTCTTTAAAAAAATGAAATTTCAGTTAAAACAAAGATTTGCAAAAAGGGTAAAAATATACCTGCCACTTGTGTTTTTACATCCACGCACCCTAAAGAATATAATCGCAACACATCCCTTAATTACAACACTTAAAATGTACCTAACACGTAAAAACTACAAGTCTTTAAAAAATGAAATTTTAGTTAAAACAAAGATTTGCAAAAAGGGTAAAAATATACCTGCCACTTGTGTTTTTACATCCACGCACCCTAAAGAATATAATCGCAACACATCCCTTAATTACAACCATCAAAGTGTGCTGAAACGAAAGAACCACTAGTCTTTAAAAAAATGAAATTTCAGTTAAAACAAAGATTTGCAAAAAGGGTAAAAATATACCGGCTACTTGTGTTTTTACATCCACGCACCCAAAAGAATATAATCGCAACACATTCCTTAATTACAACACTTAAAATGTCCCTAACACGTAAAAACTACAAGTCTTTAAAAAATTAAATTTCAGTTAAAACAAAGATTTGCAAAAAGGGTAAAAATATACCTGCCACTTGTGTTTTTACATCCACGCACCCAAAAGAATATAATCGCAACACATCCCTTAATTACAACACTTAGAATGTCCCTAACACGTAAAAACTACAAGTCTTTAAAAAAATTAAATTTCAGCTGCCACTTGTGTTTTTACATCCACGCACCCTAAAGAATATAATCGCAACACATCCCTTAATTACAACACTTAAAAGGTCCCTAACACGTAAAAACTACAAGTCTTTAAAAAATGAAATTTTAGTTAAAACAAAGATTTGCAAAAAGGGTAAAAATATACCGGCTACTTGTGTTTTTACATCCACGCACCCAAAAGAATATAATCGCAACACATCCCTTAATTACAACCATCAAAGTGTGCTGAAACGTAAGAACCACTAGTCTTTAAAAAAATTCAATTTCAGTTAACCCAAAGATTTGGAAAAAGGGTAAAAATATACCTGCCACTTGTGTTTTTACATCCACGCACCCTAAAGAATATAATCGCAACACATCCCTTAATTACAACACTTAAAAGGTCCCTAACATGTAAAAACTACAAGTCTTTAAAAAATGAAATTTTAGTTAAAACAAAGATTTGCAAAAAGGGTAAAAATATACCGGCTACTTGTGTTTTTACATCCACGCACCCAAAAGAATATAATCGCAACACATCCCTTAATTACAACCATCAAAGTGTGCTGAAACGTAAGAACCACTAGTCTTTAAAAAAATTCAATTTCAGTTAACCCAAAGATTTGGAAAAAGGGTAAAAATATACCTGCCACTTGTGTTTTTACATCCACGCACCCTAAAGAATATAATCGCAACACATCCCTTAATTACAACACTTAAAATGTCCCTAACACGTAAAAACTACAAGTCTTTAAAAAAATTCAATTTCAGTTAACCCAAAGATTTGGAAAAAGGGTAAAAATATACCTGCCACTTGTGTTTTTACATCCACGCACCCAAAAGAATATAATCGCAACACATCCCTTAATTACAACCATCAAAGTGTGCTGAAACGAAAGAACCACTAGTCTTTAAAAAAATGAAATTTCAGTTAAAACAAAGATTTGCAAAAAGGGTGAAAATATACCGGCTACTTGCGTTTTTACATCCACGCACCCAAAAGAATATAATCGCAACACATCCCTTAATTACAACACTTAAAATGTCCCTAACACGTAAAAACTACAAGTCTTTAAAAAATGAAATTTTAGTTAAAACAAAGATTTGCAAAAAGGGTAAAAATATACCTGCCACTTGTGTTTTTACATCCACGCACCCAAAAGAATATAATCGCAACACATCCCTTAATTACAACACTTAGAATGTCCCTAACACGTAGAAACTACAAGTCTTTAAAAAAATTAAATTTCAGCTGTCACTTGTGTTTTTACATCCACGCACCCTAAAGAATATAATCGCAACACATCCCTTAATTACAACACTTAAAATGTCCCTAACACGTAAAAACTACAAGTCTTTAAAAAATGAAATTTTAGTTAAAACAAAGATTTGCAAAAAGGGTAAAAATATACCTGCCACTTGTGTTTTTACATCCACGCACCCAAAAGAATATAATCGCAACACATCCCTTAATTACAACACTTAGAATGTCCCTAACACGTAAAAACTACAAGTCTTTAAAAAATGAAATTTTAGTTAAAACAAAGATTTGCAAAAAGGGTAAAAATATACCTGCCACTTGTGTTTTTACATCCACGCACCCAAAAGAATATAATCGCAACACATCCCTTAATTACAACACTTAGAATGTCCCTAACACGTAGAAACTACAAGTCTTTAAAAAAATTAAATTTCAGCTGTCACTTGTGTTTTTACATCCACGCACCCTAAAGAATATAATCGCAACACATCCCTTAATTACAACCATCAAAGTGTGCTGAAACGAAAGAACCACTAGTCTTTAAAAAAATGAAATTTCAGTTAAAACAAAGATTTGCAAAAAGGGTGAAAATATACCGGCTACTTGTGTTTTTACATCCACGCACCCAAAAGAATATAGGCGCAACACATCCCTTAATTACAACCATCAAAGTGTGCTGAAACGTAAGAACCACTAGTCTTTAAAAAAATTCAATTTCAGTTAACCCAAAGATTTGGAAAAAGGGTAAAAATATACCTGCCACTTGTGTTTTTACATCCACGCACCCTAAAGAATATAATCGCAACACATCCCTTAATTACAACACTTAAAATGTACCTAACACGTAAAAACTACAAGTCTTTAAAAAATGAAATTTTAGTTAAAACAAAGATTTGCAAAAAGGGTAAAAATATACCTGCCACTTGTGTTTTTACATCCACGCACCCTAAAGAATATAATCGCAACACATCCCTTAATTACAACCATCAAAGTGTGCTGAAACGAAAGAACCACTAGTCTTTAAAAAAATGAAATTTCAGTTAAAACAAAGATTTGCAAAAAGGGTGAAAATATACCGGCTACTTGTGTTTTTACATCCACGCACCCAAAAGAATATAATCGCAACACATCTCTTAATTACAACCATTAAAGTGTGCTGAAACGTAAGAACCACTAGTCTTTAAAAAAATTCAATTTCAGTTAACCCAAAGATTTGGAAAAAGGGTAAAAATATACCTGCCACTTGTGTTTTTACATCCACGCACCCTAAAGAATATAATCGCAACACATCCCTTAATTACAACACTTAAAATGTCCCTAACACGTAAAAACTACAAGTCTTTAAAAAATGAAATTTTAGTTAAAACAAAGATTTGCAAAAAGGGTAAAAATATACCGGCTACTTGTGTTTTTACATCCACGCACCCAAAAGCATATAATCGCAACACATCCCTTAATTACAACACTTAAAATGTCCCTAACACGTAAAAACTACAAGTCTTTAAAAAATGAAATTTTAGTTAAAACAAAGATTTGCAAAAAGGGTAAAAATATACCTGCCACTTGTGTTTTTACATCCACGCACCCTAAAGAATATAATCGCAACACATCCCTTAATTACAACACTTAAAATGTCCCTAACACGTAAAAACTACAAGTCTTTAAAAAATGACATTTTAGTTAAAACAAAGATTTGCAAAAAGGGTAAAAATATACCGGCTACTTGTGTTTTTACATCCACGCACCCAAAAGAATATAATCGCAACACATCCCTTAATTACAACCATCAAAGTGTGCTGAAACGAAAGAACCACTAGTCTTTAAAAAAATGAAATTTCAGTTAAAACAAAGATTTGCAAAAAGGGTAAAAATATACCTGCCACTTGTGTTTTTACATCCACGCACCCTAAAGAATATAATCGCAACACATCCCTTAATTACAACACTTCAAATGTACCTAACACGTAAAAACTACAAGTCTTTAAAAAATGAAATTTTAGTTAAAACAAAGATTTGCAAAAAGGGTAAAAATATACCTGCCACTTGTGTTTTTACATCCACGCACCCTAAAGAATATAATCGCAACACATCCCTTAATTACAACCATCAAAGTGTGCTGAAACGAAAGAACCACTAGTCTTTAAAAAAATGAAATTTCAGTTAAAACAAAGATTTGCAAAAAGGGTAAAAATATACCGGCTACTTGTGTTTTTACATCCACGCACCCAAAAGAATATAATCGCAACACATTCCTTAATTACAACACTTAAAATGTCCCTAACACGTAAAAACTACAAGTCTTTAAAAAATTAAATTTCAGTTAAAACAAAGATTTGCAAAAAGGGTAAAAATATACCTGCCACTTGTGTTTTTACATCCACGCACCCAAAAGAATATAATCGCAACACATCCCTTAATTACAACACTTAGAATGTCCCTAACACGTAAAAACTACAAGTCTTTAAAAAAATTAAATTTCAGCTGCCACTTGTGTTTTTACATCCACGCACCCTAAAGAATATAATCGCAACACATCCCTTAATTACAACACTTAAAAGGTCCCTAACACGTAAAAACTACAAGTCTTTAAAAAATGAAATTTTAGTTAAAACAAAGATTTGCAAAAAGGGTAAAAATATACCGGCTACTTGTGTTTTTACATCCACGCACCCAAAAGAATATAATCGCAACACATCCCTTAATTACAACCATCAAAGTGTGCTGAAACGTAAGAACCACTAGTCTTTAAAAAAATTCAATTTCAGTTAACCCAAAGATTTGGAAAAAGGGTAAAAATATACCTGCCACTTGTGTTTTTACATCCACGCACCCTAAAGAATATAATCGCAACACATCCCTTAATTACAACACTTAAAATGTCCCTAACACGTAAAAACTACAAGTCTTTAAAAAAATTCAATTTCAGTTAACCCAAAGATTTGGAAAAAGGGTAAAAATATACCTGCCACTTGTGTTTTTACATCCACGCACCCAAAAGAATATAATCGCAACACATCCCTTAATTACAACCATCAAAGTGTGCTGAAACGAAAGAACCACTAGTCTTTAAAAAAATGAAATTTCAGTTAAAACAAAGATTTGCAAAAAGGGTGAAAATATACCGGCTACTTGCGTTTTTACATCCACGCACCCAAAAGAATATAATCGCAACACATCCCTTAATTACAACACTTAAAATGTCCCTAACACGTAAAAACTACAAGTCTTTAAAAAATGAAATTTTAGTTAAAACAAAGATTTGCAAAAAGGGTAAAAATATACCTGCCACTTGTGTTTTTACATCCACGCACCCAAAAGAATATAATCGCAACACATCCCTTAATTACAACACTTAGAATGTCCCTAACACGTAGAAACTACAAGTCTTTAAAAAAATTAAATTTCAGCTGTCACTTGTGTTTTTACATCCACGCACCCTAAAGAATATAATCGCAACACATCCCTTAATTACAACACTTAAAATGTCCCTAACACGTAAAAACTACAAGTCTTTAAAAAATGAAATTTTAGTTAAAACAAAGATTTGCAAAAAGGGTAAAAATATACCTGCCACTTGTGTTTTTACATCCACGCACCCAAAAGAATATAATCGCAACACATCCCTTAATTACAACACTTAGAATGTCCCTAACACGTAAAAACTACAAGTCTTTAAAAAATGAAATTTTAGTTAAAACAAAGATTTGCAAAAAGGGTAAAAATATACCTGCCACTTGTGTTTTTACATCCACGCACCCAAAAGAATATAATCGCAACACATCCCTTAATTACAACACTTAGAATGTCCCTAACACGTAGAAACTACAAGTCTTTAAAAAAATTAAATTTCAGCTGTCACTTGTGTTTTTACATCCACGCACCCTAAAGAATATAATCGCAACACATCCCTTAATTACAACCATCAAAGTGTGCTGAAACGAAAGAACCACTAGTCTTTAAAAAAATGAAATTTCAGTTAAAACAAAGATTTGCAAAAAGGGTGAAAATATACCGGCTACTTGTGTTTTTACATCCACGCACCCAAAAGAATATAATCGCAACACATCTCTTAATTACAACCATCAAAGTGTGCTGAAACGTAAGAACCACTAGTCTTTAAAAAAATTCAATTTCAGTTAACCCAAAGATTTGGAAAAAGGGTAAAAATATACCTGCCACTTGTGTTTTTACATCCACGCACCCTAAAGAATATAATCGCAACACATCCCTTAATTACAACACTTAAAATGTCCCTAACACGTAAAAACTACAAGTCTTTAAAAAATGAAATTTTAGTTAAAACAAAGATTTGCAAAAAGGGTAAAAATATACCGGCTACTTGTGTTTTTACATCCACGCACCCAAAAGCATATAATCGCAACACATCCCTTAATTACAACACTTAAAATGTCCCTAACACGTAAAAACTACAAGTCTTTAAAAAATGAAATTTTAGTTAAAACAAAGATTTGCAAAAAGGGTAAAAATATACCTGCCACTTGTGTTTTTACATCCACGCACCCTAAAGAATATAATCGCAACACATCCCTTAATTACAACACTTAAAATGTCCCTAACACGTAAAAACTACAAGTCTTTAAAAAATGACATTTTAGTTAAAACAAAGATTTGCAAAAAGGGTAAAAATATACCGGCTACTTGTGTTTTTACATCCACGCACCCAAAAGAATATAATCGCAACACATCCCTTAATTACAACCATCAAAGTGTGCTGAAACGAAAGAACCACTAGTCTTTAAAAAAATGAAATTTCAGTTAAAACAAAGATTTGCAAAAAGGGTAAAAATATACCTGCCACTTGTGTTTTTACATCCACGCACCCTAAAGAATATAATCGCAACACATCCCTTAATTACAACACTTAAAATGTACCTAACACGTAAAAACTACAAGTCTTTAAAAAATGAAATTTTAGTTAAAACAAAGATTTGCAAAAAGGGTAAAAATATACCTGCCACTTGTGTTTTTACATCCACGCACCCTAAAGAATATAATCGCAACACATCCCTTAATTACAACCATCAAAGTGTGCTGAAACGAAAGAACCACTAGTCTTTAAAAAAATGAAATTTCAGTTAAAACAAAGATTTGCAAAAAGGGTAAAAATATACCTGCCACTTGTGTTTTTACATCCACGCACCCAAAAGAATATAATCGCAACACATCCCTTAATTACAACACTTAGAATGTCCCTAACACGTAAAAACTACAAGTCTTTAAAAAAATTAAATTTCAGCTGCCACTTGTGTTTTTACATCCACGCACCCTAAAGAATATAATCGCAACACATCCCTTAATTACAACACTTAAAAGGTCCCTAACACGTAAAAACTACAAGTCTTTAAAAAATGAAATTTTAGTTAAAACAAAGATTTGCAAAAAGGGTAAAAATATACCGGCTACTTGTGTTTTTACATCCACGCACCCAAAAGAATATAATCGCAACACATCCCTTAATTACAACACTTAAAATGTCCCTAACACGTAAAAACTACAAGTCTTTAAAAAAATTCAATTTCAGTTAACCCAAAGATTTGGAAAAAGGGTAAAAATATACCTGCCACTTGTGTTTTTACATCCACGCACCCAAAAGAATATAATCGCAACACATCCCTTAATTACAACCATCAAAGTGTGCTGAAACGAAAGAACCACTAGTCTTTAAAAAAATGAAATTTCAGTTAAAACAAAGATTTGCAAAAAGGGTGAAAATATACCGGCTACTTGCGTTTTTACATCCACGCACCCAAAAGAATATAATCGCAACACATCCCTTAATTACAACACTTAAAATGTCCCTAACACGTAAAAACTACAAGTCTTTAAAAAATGAAATTTTAGTTAAAACAAAGATTTGCAAAAAGGGTAAAAATATACCGGCTACTTGTGTTTTTACATCCACGCACCCAAAAGAATATAATCGCAACACATCCCTTAATTACAACCATCAAAGTGTGCTGAAACGAAAGAACCACTAGTCTTTAAAAAAATGAAATTTCAGTTAAAACAAAGATTTGCAAAAAGGGTGAAAATATACCGGCTACTTGTGTTTTTACATCCACGCACCCAAAAGAATATAATCGCAACACATCCCTTAATTACAACCATCAAAGTGTGCTGAAACGTAAGAACCACTAGTCTTTAAAAAAATTCAATTTCAGTTAACCCAAAGATTTGGAAAAAGGGTAAAAATATACCTGCCACTTGTGTTTTTACATCCACGCACCCTAAAGAATATAATCGCAACACATCCCTTAATTACAACACTTAAAATGTACCTAACACGTAAAAACTACAAGTCTTTAAAAAATGAATTTTTAGTTAAAACAAAGATTTGCAAAAAGGGTAAAAATATACCGGCTACTTGTGTTTTTACATCCACGCACCCAAAAGAATATAATCGCAACACATCCCTTAATTACAACCATCAAAGTGTGCTGAAACGAAAGAACCACTAGTCTTTAAAAAAATGAAATTTCAGTTAAAACAAAGATTTGCAAAAAGGGTGAAAATATACCGGCTACTTGTGTTTTTACATCCACGCACCCAAAAGAATATAATCGCAACACATCCCTTAATTACAACCATCAAAGTGTGCTGAAACGTAAGAACCACTAGTCTTTAAAAAAATTCAATTTCAGTTAACCCAAAGATTTGGAAAAAGGGTAAAAATATACCTGCCACTTGTGTTTTTACATCCACGCACCCTAAAGAATATAATCGCAACACATCCCTTAATTACAACACTTAAAATGTACCTAACACGTAAAAACTACAAGTCTTTAAAAAATGAAATTTTAGTTAAAACAAAGATTTGCAAAAAGGGTAAAAATATACCTGCCACTTGTGTTTTTACATCCACGCACCCTAAAGAATATAATCGCAACACATCCCTTAATTACAACCATCAAAGTGTGCTGAAACGAAAGAACCACTAGTCTTTAAAAAAATGAAATTTCAGTTAAAACAAAGATTTGCAAAAAGGGTGAAAATATACCGGCTACTTGTGTTTTTACATCCACGCACCCAAAAGAATATAATCGCAACACATCCCTTAATTACAACCATCAAAGTGTGCTGAAACGTAAGAACCACTAGTCTTTAAAAAAATTCAATTTCAGTTAACCCAAAGATTTGGAAAAAGGGTAAAAATATACCTGCCACTTGTGTTTTTACATCCACGCACCCTAAAGAATATAATCGCAACACATCCCTTAATTACAACACTTAAAATGTCCCTAACACGTAAAAACTACAAGTCTTTAAAAAATGAAATTTTAGTTAAAACAAAGATTTGCAAAAAGGGTAAAAATATACCGGCTACTTGTGTTTTTACATCCACGCACCCAAAAGCATATAATCGCAACACATCCCTTAATTACAACACTTAAAATGTCCCTAACATGTAAAAACTACAAGTCTTTAAAAAATGAAATTTTAGTTAAAACAAAGATTTGCAAAAAGGGTAAAAATATACCTGCCACTTGTGTTTTTACATCCACGCACCCTAAAGAATATAATCGCAACACATCCCTTAATTACAACACTTAAAATGTCCCTAACACGTAAAAACTACAAGTCTTTAAAAAATGAAATTTTAGTTAAAACAAAGATTTGCAAAAAGGGTAAAAATATACCTGCCACTTGTGTTTTTACATCCACGCACCCAAAAGAATATAATCGCAACACATCCCTTAATTACAACCATCAAAGTGTGCTGAAACGAAAGAACCACTAGTCTTTAAAAAAATGAAATTTCAGTTAAAACAAAGATTTGCAAAAAGGGTGAAAATATACCGGCTACTTGCGTTTTTACATCCACGCACCCAAAAGAATATAATCGCAACACATCCCTTAATTACAACACTTAAAATGTCCCTAACACGTAAAAACTACAAGTCTTTAAAAAATGAAATTTTAGTTAAAACAAAGATTTGCAAAAAGGGTAAAAATATACCTGCCACTTGTGTTTTTACATCCACGCACCCAAAAGAATATAATCGCAACACATCCCTTAATTACAACACTTAGAATGTCCCTAACACGTAGAAACTACAAGTCTTTAAAAAAATTAAATTTCAGCTGTCACTTGTGTTTTTACATCCACGCACCCTAAAGAATATAATCGCAACACATCCCTTAATTACAACACTTAAAATGTCCCTAACACGTAAAAACTACAAGTCTTTAAAAAATGAAATTTTAGTTAAAACAAAGATTTGCAAAAAGGGTAAAAATATACCGGCTACTTGTGTTTTTACATCCACGCACCCAAAAGAATATAATCGCAACACATCCCTTAATTACAACCATCAAAGTGTGCTGAAACGTAAGAACCACTAGTCTTTAAAAAAATTCAATTTCAGTTAACCCAAAGATTTGGAAAAAGGGTAAAAATATACCTGCCACTTGTGTTTTTACATCCACGCACCCTAAAGAATATAATCGCAACACATCCCTTAATTACAACACTTAAAATGTACCTAACACGTAAAAACTACAAGTCTTTAAAAAATGAATTTTTAGTTAAAACAAAGATTTGCAAAAAGGGTAAAAATATACCGGCTACTTGTGTTTTTACATCCACGCACCCAAAAGAATATAATCGCAACACATGCCTTAATTACAACCATCAAAGTGTGCTGAAACGAAAGAACCACTAGTCTTTAAAAAAATGAAATTTCAGTTAAAACAAAGATTTGCAAAAAGGGTGAAAATATACCGGCTACTTGTGTTTTTACATCCACGCACCCAAAAGAATATAATCGCAACACATCCCTTAATTACAACCATCAAAGTGTGCTGAAACGTAAGAACCACTAGTCTTTTAAAAAATTCAATTTCAGTTAACCCAAAGATTTGGAAAAAGGGTAAAAATATACCTGCCACTTGTGTTTTTACATCCACGCACCCTAAAGAATATAATCGCAACACATCCCTTAATTACAACACTTAAAATGTACCTAACACGTAAAAACTACAAGTCTTTAAAAAATGAAATTTTAGTTAAAACAAAGATTTGCAAAAAGGGTAAAAATATACCTGCCACTTGTGTTTTTACATCCACGCACCCTAAAGAATATAATCGCAACACATCCCTTAATTACAACCATCAAAGTGTGCTGAAACGAAAGAACCACTAGTCTTTAAAAAAATGAAATTTCAGTTAAAACAAAGATTTGCAAAAAGGGTGAAAATATACCGGCTACTTGTGTTTTTACATCCACGCACCCAAAAGAATATAATCGCAACACATCCCTTAATTACAACCATCAAAGTGTGCTGAAACGTAAGAACCACTAGTCTTTAAAAAAATTCAATTTCAGTTAACCCAAAGATTTGGAAAAAGGGTAAAAATATACCTGCCCCTTGTGTTTTTACATCCACGCACCCTAAAGAATATAATCGCAACACATCCCTTAATTACAACACTTAAAATGTCCCTAACACGTAAAAACTACAAGTCTTTAAAAAATGAAATTTTAGTTAAAACAAAGATTTGCAAAAAGGGTAAAAATATACCGGCTACTTGTGTTTTTACATCCACGCACCCAAAAGCATATAATCGCAACACATCCCTTAATTACAACACTTAAAATGTCCCTAACACGTAAAAACTACAAGTCTTTAAAAAATGAAATTTTAGTTAAAACAAAGATTTGCAAAAAGGGTAAAAATATACCTGCCACTTGTGTTTTTACATCCACGCACCCTAAAGAATATAATCGCAACACATCCCTTAATTACAACACTTAAAATGTCCCTAACACGTAAAAACTACAAGTCTTTAAAAAATGACATTTTAGTTAAAACAAAGATTTGCAAAAAGGGTAAAAATATACCGGCTACTTGTGTTTTTACATCCACGCACCCAAAAGAATATAATCGCAACACATCCCTTAATTACAACCATCAAAGTGTGCTGAAACGAAAGAACCACTAGTCTTTAAAAAAATGAAATTTCAGTTAAAACAAAGATTTGCAAAAAGGGTAAAAATATACCGGCTACTTGTGTTTTTACATCCACGCACCCAAAAGAATATAATCGCAACACATCCCTTAATTACAACCATCAAAGTGTGCTGAAACGAAAGAACCACTAGTCTTTAAAAAAATGAAATTTCAGTTAAAACAAAGATTTGCAAAAAGGGTAAAAATATACCTGCCACTTGTGTTTTTACATCCACGCACCCTAAAGAATATAATCGCAACACATCCCTTAATTACAACACTTAAAATGTACCTAACACGTAAAAACTACAAGTCTTTAAAAAATGAAATTTTAGTTAAAACAAAGATTTGCAAAAAGGGTAAAAATATACCTGCCACTTGTGTTTTTACATCCACGCACCCTAAAGAATATAATCGCAACACATCCCTTAATTACAACCATCAAAGTGTGCTGAAACGAAAGAACCACTAGTCTTTAAAAAAATGAAATTTCAGTTAAAACAAAGATTTGCAAAAAGGGTAAAAATATACCGGCTACTTGTGTTTTTACATCCACGCACCCAAAAGAATATAATCGCAACACATTCCTTAATTACAACACTTAAAATGTCCCTAACACGTAAAAACTACAAGTCTTTAAAAAATTAAATTTCAGTTAAAACAAAGATTTGCAAAAAGGGTAAAAATATACCTGCCACTTGTGTTTTTACATCCACGCACCCTAAAGAATATAATCGCAACACATCCCTTAATTACAACCATCAAAGTGTGCTGAAACGAAAGAACCACTAGTCTTTAAAAAAATGAAATTTCAGTTAAAACAAAGATTTGCAAAAAGGGTAAAAATATACCGGCTACTTGTGTTTTTACATCCACGCACCCTAAAGAATATAATCGCAACACATCCCTTAATTACAACCATCAAAGTGTGCTGAAACGAAAGAACCACTAGTCTTTAAAAAAATGAAATTTCAGTTAAAACAAAGATTTGCAAAAAGGGTGAAAATATACCGGCTACTTGTGTTTTTACATCCACGCACCCAAAAGAATATAATCGCAACACATCTCTTAATTACAACCATCAAAGTGTGCTGAAACGTAAGAACCACTAGTCTTTAAAAAAATTCAATTTCAGTTAACCCAAAGATTTGGAAAAAGGGTAAAAATATACCTGCAACTTGTGTTTTTACATCCACGCACCCTAAAGAATATAATCGCAACACATCCCTTAATTACAACACTTAAAATGTCCCTAACACGTAAAAACTACAAGTCTTTAAAAAATGAAATTTTAGTTAAAACAAAGATTTGCAAAAAGGGTAAAAATATACCGGCTACTTGTGTTTTTACATCCACGCACCCAAAAGCATATAATCGCAACACATCCCTTAATTACAACACTTAAAATGTCCCTAACACGTAAAAACTACAAGTCTTTAAAAAATGAAATTTTAGTTAAAACAAAGATTTGCAAAAAGGGTAAAAATATACCTGCCACTTGTGTTTTTACATCCACGCACCCTAAAGAATATAATCGCAACACATCCCTTAATTACAACACTTAAAATGTCCCTAACACGTAAAAACTACAAGTCTTTAAAAAATGACATTTTAGTTAAAACAAAGATTTGCAAAAAGGGTAAAAATATACCGGCTACTTGTGTTTTTACATCCACGCACCCAAAAGAATATAATCGCAACACATCCCTTAATTACAACCATCAAAGTGTGCTGAAACGAAAGAACCACTAGTCTTTAAAAAAATGAAATTTCAGTTAAAACAAAGATTTGCAAAAAGGGTAAAAATATACCTGCCACTTGTGTTTTTACATCCACGCACCCTAAAGAATATAATCGCAACACATCCCTTAATTACAACACTTAAAATGTACCTAACACGTAAAAACTACAAGTCTTTAAAAAATGAAATTTTAGTTAAAACAAAGATTTGCAAAAAGGGTAAAAATATACCGGCTACTTGTGTTTTTACATCCACGCACCCTAAAGAATATAATCGCAACACATCCCTTAATTACAACCATCAAAGTGTGCTGAAACGAAAGAACCACTAGTCTTTAAAAAAATGAAATTTCAGTTAAAACAAAGATTTGCAAAAAGGGTAAAAATATACCGGCTACTTGTGTTTTTACATCCACGCACCCTAAAGAATATAATCGCAACACATCCCTTAATTACAACCATCAAAGTGTGCTGAAACGAAAGAACCACTAGTCTTTAAAAAAATGAAATTTCAGTTAAAACAAAGATTTGCAAAAAGGGTAAAAATATACCGGCTACTTGTGTTTTTACATCCACGCACCCAAAAGAATATAATCGCAACACATTCCTTAATTACAACACTTAAAATGTCCCTAACACGTAAAAACTACAAGTCTTTAAAAAATTAAATTTCAGTTAAAACAAAGATTTGCAAAAAGGGTAAAAATATACCTGCCACTTGTGTTTTTACATCCACGCACCCAAAAGAATATAATCGCAACACATCCCTTAATTACAACCATCAAAGTGTGCTGAAACGAAAGAACCACTAGTCTTTAAAAAAATTAAATTTCAGCTGCCACTTGTGTTTTTACATCCACGCACCCTAAAGAATATAATCGCAACACATCCCTTAATTACAACACTTAAAAGGTCCCTAACACGTAAAAACTACAAGTCTTTAAAAAATGAAATTTTAGTTAAAACAAAGATTTGCAAAAAGGGTAAAAATATACCGGCTACTTGTGTTTTTACATCCACGCACCCAAAAGAATATAATCGCAACACATCCCTTAATTACAACCATCAAAGTGTGCTGAAACGTAAGAACCACTAGTCTTTAAAAAAATTCAATTTCAGTTAACCCAAAGATTTGGAAAAAGGGTAAAAATATACCTGCCACTTGTGTTTTTACATCCACGCACCCTAAAGAATATAATCGCAACACATCCCTTAATTACAACCATCAAAGTGTGCTGAAACGAAAGAACCACTAGTCTTTAAAAAAATGAAATTTCAGTTAAAACAAAGATTTGCAAAAAGGGTGAAAATATACCGGCTACTTGCGTTTTTACATCCACGCACCCAAAAGAATATAATCGCAACACATCCCTTAATTACAACACTTAAAATGTCCCTAACACGTAAAAACTACAAGTCTTTAAAAAATGAAATTTTAGTTAAAACAAAGATTTGCAAAAAGGGTAAAAATATACCGGCTACTTGTGTTTTTACATCCACGCACCCAAAAGAATATAATCGCAACACATCCCTTAATTACAACCATCAAAGTGTGCTGAAACGAAAGAACCACTAGTCTTTAAAAAAATGAAATTTCACTTAAAACAAAGATTTGCAAAAAGGGTGAAAATATACCGGCTACTTGTGTTTTTACATCCACGCACCCAAAAGAATATAATCGCAACACATCCCTTAATTACAACCATCAAAGTGTGCTGAAACGTAAGAACCACTAGTCTTTAAAAAAATTCAATTTCAGTTAACCCAAAGATTTGGAAAAAGGGTAAAAATATACCTGCCACTTGTGTTTTTACATCCACGCACCCTAAAGAATATAATCGCAACACATCCCTTAATTACAACACTTAAAATGTACCTAACACGTAAAAACTACAAGTCTTTAAAAAATGAATTTTTAGTTAAAACAAAGATTTGCAAAAAGGGTAAAAATATACCGGCTACTTGTGTTTTTACATCCACGCACCCAAAAGAATATAATCGCAACACATCCCTTAATTACAACCATCAAAGTGTGCTGAAACGAAAGAACCACTAGTCTTTAAAAAAATGAAATTTCAGTTAAAACAAAGATTTGCAAAAAGGGTGAAAATATACCGGCTACTTGTGTTTTTACATCCACGCACCCAAAAGAATATAATCGCAACACATCCCTTAATTACAACCATCAAAGTGTGCTGAAACGTAAGAACCACTAGTCTTTAAAAAAATTCAATTTCAGTTAACCCAAAGATTTGGAAAAAGGGTAAAAATATACCTGCCACTTGTGTTTTTACATCCACGCACCCTAAAGAATATAATCGCAACACATCCCTTAATTACAACACTTAAAATGTACCTAACACGTAAAAACTACAAGTCTTTAAAAAATGAAATTTTAGTTAAAACAAAGATTTGCAAAAAGGGTAAAAATATACCTGCCACTTGTGTTTTTACATCCACGCACCCTAAAGAATATAATCGCAACACATCCCTTAATTACAACCATCAAGTGTGCTGAAACGAAAGAACCACTAGTCTTTAAAAAAATGAAATTTCAGTTAAAACAAAGATTTGCAAAAAGGGTGAAAATATACCGGCTACTTGTGTTTTTACATCCACGCACCCAAAAGAATATAATCGCAACACATCCCTTAATTACAACCATCAAAGTGTGCTGAAACGTAAGAACCACTAGTCTTTAAAAAAATTCAATTTCAGTTAACCCAAAGATTTGGAAAAAGGGTAAAAATATACCTGCCACTTGTGTTTTTACATCCACGCACCCTAAAGAATATAATCGCAACACATCCCTTAATTACAACACTTAAAATGTCCCTAACACGTAAAAACTACAAGTCTTTAAAAAATGAAATTTTAGTTAAAACAAAGATTTGCAAAAAGGGTAAAAATATACCGGCTACTTGTGTTTTTACATCCACGCACCCAAAAGCATATAATCGCAACACATCCCTTAATTACAACACTTAAAATGTCCCTAACATGTAAAAACTACAAGTCTTTAAAAAATGAAATTTTAGTTAAAACAAAGATTTGCAAAAAGGGTAAAAATATACCTGCCACTTGTGTTTTTACATCCACGCACCCTAAAGAATATAATCGCAACACATCCCTTAATTACAACACTTAAAATGTCCCTAACACGTAAAAACTACAAGTCTTTAAAAAATGAAATTTTAGTTAAAACAAAGATTTGCAAAAAGGGTAAAAATATACCTGCCACTTGTGTTTTTACATCCACGCACCCAAAAGAATATAATCGCAACACATCCCTTAATTACAACCATCAAAGTGTGCTGAAACGAAAGAACCACTAGTCTTTAAAAAAATGAAATTTCAGTTAAAACAAAGATTTGCAAAAAGGGTGAAAATATACCGGCTACTTGCGTTTTTACATCCACGCACCCAAAAGAATATAATCGCAACACATCCCTTAATTACAACACTTAAAATGTCCCTAACACGTAAAAACTACAAGTCTTTAAAAAATGAAATTTTAGTTAAAACAAAGATTTGCAAAAAGGGTAAAAATATACCTGCCACTTGTGTTTTTACATCCACGCACCCAAAAGAATATAATCGCAACACATCCCTTAATTACAACACTTAGAATGTCCCTAACACGTAGAAACTACAAGTCTTTAAAAAAATTAAATTTCAGCTGTCACTTGTGTTTTTACATCCACGCACCCTAAAGAATATAATCGCAACACATCCCTTAATTACAACACTTAAAATGTCCCTAACACGTAAAAACTACAAGTCTTTAAAAAATGAAATTTTAGTTAAAACAAAGATTTGCAAAAAGGGTAAAAATATACCGGCTACTTGTGTTTTTACATCCACGCACCCAAAAGAATATAATCGCAACACATCCCTTAATTACAACCATCAAAGTGTGCTGAAACGTAAGAACCACTAGTCTTTAAAAAAATTCAATTTCAGTTAACCCAAAGATTTGGAAAAAGGGTAAAAATATACCTGCCACTTGTGTTTTTACATCCACGCACCCTAAAGAATATAATCGCAACACATCCCTTAATTACAACACTTAAAATGTACCTAACACGTAAAAACTACAAGTCTTTAAAAAATGAATTTTTAGTTAAAACAAAGATTTGCAAAAAGGGTAAAAATATACCGGCTACTTGTGTTTTTACATCCACGCACCCAAAAGAATATAATCGCAACACATCCCTTAATTACAACCATCAAAGTGTGCTGAAACGAAAGAACCACTAGTCTTTAAAAAAATGAAATTTCAGTTAAAACAAAGATTTGCAAAAAGGGTGAAAATATACCGGCTACTTGTGTTTTTACATCCACGCACCCAAAAGAATATAATCGCAACACATCCCTTAATTACAACCATCAAAGTGTGCTGAAACGTAAGAACCACTAGTCTTTAAAAAAATTCAATTTCAGTTAACCCAAAGATTTGGAAAAAGGGTAAAAATATACCTGCCACTTGTGTTTTTACATCCACGCACCCTAAAGAATATAATCGCAACACATCCCTTAATTACAACACTTAAAATGTACCTAACACGTAAAAACTACAAGTCTTTAAAAAATGAAATTTTAGTTAAAACAAAGATTTGCAAAAAGGGTAAAAATATACCTGCCACTTGTGTTTTTACATCCACGCACCCTAAAGAATATAATCGCAACACATCCCTTAATTACAACCATCAAAGTGTGCTGAAACGAAAGAACCACTAGTCTTTAAAAAAATGAAATTTCAGTTAAAACAAAGATTTGCAAAAAGGGTGAAAATATACCGGCTACTTGTGTTTTTACATCCACGCACCCAAAAGAATATAATCGCAACACATCCCTTAATTACAACCATCAAACCATCAAAGTGTGCTGAAACGTAAGAACCACTAGTCTTTAAAAAAATTCAATTTCAGTTAACCCAAAGATTTGGAAAAAGGGTAAAAATATACCTGCCACTTGTGTTTTTACATCCACGCACCCTAAAGAATATAATCGCAACACATCCCTTAATTACAACACTTAAAATGTCCCTAACACGTAAAAACTACAAGTCTTTAAAAAATGAAATTTTAGTTAAAACAAAGATTTGCAAAAAGGGTAAAAATATACCGGCTACTTGTGTTTTTACATCCACGCACCCAAAAGCATATAATCGCAACACATCCCTTAATTACAACACTTAAAATGTCCCTAACACGTAAAAACTACAAGTCTTTAAAAAATGAAATTTTAGTTAAAACAAAGATTTGCAAAAAGGGTAAAAATATACCTGCCACTTGTGTTTTTACATCCACGCACCCTAAAGAATATAATCGCAACACATCCCTTAATTACAACACTTAAAATGTCCCTAACACGTAAAAACTACAAGTCTTTAAAAAATGAAATTTTAGTTAAAACAAAGATTTGCAAAAAGGGTAAAAATATACCGGCTACTTGTGTTTTTACATCCACGCACCTAAAAGCATATAATCGCAACACATCCCTTAATTACAACACTTAAAATGTCCCTAACACGTAAAAACTACAAGTCTTTAAAAAATGAAATTTTAGTTAAAACAAAGATTTGCAAAAAGGGTAAAAATATACCTGCCACTTGTGTTTTTACATCCACGCACCCTAAAGAATATAATCGCAACACATCCCTTAATTACAACACTTAAAATGTCCCTAACACGTAAAAACTACAAGTCTTTAAAAAATGACATTTTAGTTAAAACAAAGATTTGCAAAAAGGGTAAAAATATACCGGCTACTTGTGTTTTTACATCCACGCACCCAAAAGAATATAATCGCAACACATCCCTTAATTACAACCATCAAAGTGTGCTGAAACGAAAGAACCACTAGTCTTTAAAAAAATGAAATTTCAGTTAAAACAAAGATTTGCAAAAAGGGTAAAAATATACCGGCTACTTGTGTTTTTACATCCACGCACCCAAAAGAATATAATCGCAACACATCCCTTAATTACAACCATCAAAGTGTGCTGAAACGAAAGAACCACTAGTCTTTAAAAAAATGAAATTTCAGTTAAAACAAAGATTTGCAAAAAGGGTAAAAATATACCTGCCACTTGTGTTTTTACATCCACGCACCCTAAAGAATATAATCGCAACACATCCCTTAATTACAACACTTAAAATGTACCTAACACGTAAAAACTACAAGTCTTTAAAAAATGAAATTTTAGTTAAAACAAAGATTTGCAAAAAGGGTAAAAATATACCTGCCACTTGTGTTTTTACATCCACGCACCCTAAAGAATATAATCGCAACACATCCCTTAATTACAACCATCAAAGTGTGCTGAAACGAAAGAACCACTAGTCTTTAAAAAAATGAAATTTCAGTTAAAACAAAGATTTGCAAAAAGGGTAAAAATATACCGGCTACTTGTGTTTTTACATCCACGCACCCAAAAGAATATAATCGCAACACATTCCTTAATTACAACACTTAAAATGTCCCTAACACGTAAAAACTACAAGTCTTTAAAAAATTAAATTTCAGTTAAAACAAAGATTTGCAAAAAGGGTAAAAATATACCTGCCACTTGTGTTTTTACATCCACGCACCCAAAAGAATATAATCGCAACACATCCCTTAATTACAACACTTAGAATGTCCCTAACACGTAAAAACTACAAGTCTTTAAAAAAATTAAATTTCAGCTGCCACTTGTGTTTTTACATCCACGCACCCTAAAGAATATAATCGCAACACATCCCTTAATTACAACACTTAAAAGGTCCCTAACACGTAAAAACTACAAGTCTTTAAAAAATGAAATTTTAGTTAAAACAAAGATTTGCAAAAAGGGTAAAAATATACCGGCTACTTGTGTTTTTACATCCACGCACCCAAAAGAATATAATCGCAACACATCCCTTAATTACAACCATCAAAGTGTGCTGAAACGTAAGAACCACTAGTCTTTAAAAAAATTCAATTTCAGTTAACCCAAAGATTTGGAAAAAGGGTAAAAATATACCTGCCACTTGTGTTTTTACATCCACGCACCCTAAAGAATATAATCGCAACACATCCCTTAATTACAACACTTAAAATGTCCCTAACACGTAAAAACTACAAGTCTTTAAAAAAATTCAATTTCAGTTAACCCAAAGATTTGGAAAAAGGGTAAAAATATACCTGCCACTTGTGTTTTTACATCCACGCACCCAAAAGAATATAATCGCAACACATCCCTTAATTACAACCATCAAAGTGTGCTGAAACGAAAGAACCACTAGTCTATAAAAAAATGAAATTTCAGTTAAAACAAAGATTTGCAAAAAGGGTGAAAATATACCGGCTACTTGCGTTTTTACATCCACGCACCCAAAAGAATATAATCGCAACACATCCCTTAATTACAACACTTAAAATGTCCCTAACACGTAAAAACTACAAGTCTTTAAAAAATGAAATTTTAGTTAAAACAAAGATTTGCAAAAAGGGTAAAAATATACCTGCCACTTGTGTTTTTACATCCACGCACCCAAAAGAATATAATCGCAACACATCCCTTAATTACAACACTTAGAATGTCCCTAACACGTAGAAACTACAAGTCTTTAAAAAAATTAAATTTCAGCTGTCACTTGTGTTTTTACATCCACGCACCCTAAAGAATATAATCGCAACACATCCCTTAATTACAACACTTAAAATGTCCCTAACACGTAAAAACTACAAGTCTTTAAAAAATGAAATTTTAGTTAAAACAAAGATTTGCAAAAAGGGTAAAAATATACCGGCTACTTGTGTTTTTACATCCACGCACCCAAAAGAATATAATCGCAACACATCCCTTAATTACAACCATCAAAGTGTGCTGAAACGAAAGAACCACTAGTCTTTAAAAAAATGAAATTTCAGTTAAAACAAAGATTTGCAAAAAGGGTGAAAATATACCGGCTACTTGTGTTTTTACATCCACGCACCCAAAAGAATATAATCGCAACACATCCCTTAATTACAACCATCAAAGTGTGCTGAAACGTAAGAACCACTAGTCTTTAAAAAAATTCAATTTCAGTTAACCCAAAGATTTGGAAAAAGGGTAAAAATATACCTGCCACTTGTGTTTTTACATCCACGCACCCTAAAGAATATAATCGCAACACATCCCTTAATTACAACACTTAAAATGTACCTAACACGTAAAAACTACAAGTCTTTAAAAAATGAATTTTTAGTTAAAACAAAGATTTGCAAAAAGGGTAAAAATATACCGGCTACTTGTGTTTTTACATCCACGCACCCAAAAGAATATAATCGCAACACATCCCTTAATTACAACCATCAAAGTGTGCTGAAACGAAAGAACCACTAGTCTTTAAAAAAATGAAATTTCAGTTAAAACAAAGATTTGCAAAAAGGGTGAAAATATACCGGCTACTTGTGTTTTTACATCCACGCACCCAAAAGAATATAATCGCAACACATCCCTTAATTACAACCATCAAAGTGTGCTGAAACGTAAGAACCACTAGTCTTTAAAAAAATTCAATTTCAGTTAACCCAAAGATTTGGAAAAAGGGTAAAAATATACCTGCCACTTGTGTTTTTACATCCACGCACCCTAAAGAATATAATCGCAACACATCCCTTAATTACAACACTTAAAATGTACCTAACACGTAAAAACTACAAGTCTTTAAAAAATGAAATTTTAGTTAAAACAAAGATTTGCAAAAAGGGTAAAAATATACCTGCCACTTGTGTTTTTACATCCACGCACCCTAAAGAATATAATCGCAACACATCCCTTAATTACAACCATCAAAGTGTGCTGAAACGAAAGAACCACTAGTCTTTAAAAAAATGAAATTTCAGTTAAAACAAAGATTTGCAAAAAGGGTGAAAATATACCGGCTACTTGTGTTTTTACATCCACGCACCCAAAAGAATATAATCGCAACACATCCCTTAATTACAACCATCAAAGTGTGCTGAAACGTAAGAACCACTAGTCTTTAAAAAAATTCAATTTCAGTTAACCCAAAGATTTGGAAAAACGGTAAAAATATACCTGCCACTTGTGTTTTTACATCCACGCACCCTAAAGAATATAATCGCAACACATCCCTTAATTACAACACTTAAAATGTCCCTAACACGTAAAAACTACAAGTCTTTAAAAAATGAAATTTTAGTTAAAACAAAGATTTGCAAAAAGGGTAAAAATATACCGGCTACTTGTGTTTTTACATCCACGCACCCAAAAGCATATAATCGCAACACATCCCTTAATTACAACACTTAAAATGTCCCTAACACGTAAAAACTACAAGTCTTTAAAAAATGAAATTTTAGTTAAAACAAAGATTTGCAAAAAGGGTAAAAATATACCTGCCACTTGTGTTTTTACATCCACGCACCCTAAAGAATATAATCGCAACACATCCCTTAATTACAACACTTAAAATGTCCCTAACACGTAAAAACTACAAGTCTTTAAAAAATGACATTTTAGTTAAAACAAAGATTTGCAAAAAGGGTAAAAATATACCGGCTACTTGTGTTTTTACATCCACGCACCCAAAAGAATATAATCGCAACACATCCCTTAATTACAACCATCAAAGTGTGCTGAAACGAAAGAACCACTAGTCTTTAAAAAAATGAAATTTCAGTTAAAACAAAGATTTGCAAAAAGGGTAAAAATATACCGGCTACTTGTGTTTTTACATCCACGCACCCAAAAGAATATAATCGCAACACATCCCTTAATTACAACCATCAAAGTGTGCTGAAACGAAAGAACCACTAGTCTTTAAAAAAATGAAATTTCAGTTAAAACAAAGATTTGCAAAAAGGGTGAAAATATTCCGGCTACTTGTGTTTTTACATCCACGCACCCAAAAGAATATAATCGCAACACATCCCTTAATTACAACCATCAAAGTGTGCTGAAACGTAAGAACCACTAGTCTTTAAAAAAATTCAATTTCAGTTAACCCAAAGATTTGGAAAAAGGGTAAAAATATACCTGCCACTTGTGTTTTTACATCCACGCACCCTAAAGAATATAATCGCAACACATCCCTTAATTACAACACTTAAAATGTCCCTAACACGTAAAAACTACAAGTCTTTAAAAAATGAAATTTTAGTTAAAACAAAGATTTGCAAAAAGGGTAAAAATATACCGGCTACTTGTGTTTTTACATCCACGCACCCAAAAAAATATAATCTCAACACATCCGCTTACTACCTACCACCCCAAATATTAAAATAAATGGGGTGATCTTTTCATCAATTCCTAAAACAAATTAAAAACAAACCTCATTTATGAGGGCTTACCTTTTACTGCCCTTTGAGTTGCTTTCGTTATCATTGATGGTTTGTTGTCATGTAACCGCATGGATCCACCGATAGGGCTTCCGGCTTGAAGTGACGTTGTCATACCTTTAACCATTTTCCCCATCTGAAATTAATTAATTTTTGTAATTAAGCACTAAATAAATAATTTAATATTACATTTTGTGCTAAACATAACGTCCGGCACTCACAAAATTCAAAGTTTAACTAATTTAATTTGTAACTTTGCATGTTGCAACGTTGCAAGTATCCAAGTGACGATTTGATAACCAACAACTGACATTTCAATGCCGACAGCTTATCGCATTTACGCCTCAAATTTGAACAAACTAATTTTGAAGGTCTTTATTAGAAATTATTTAACACTTTTTAATATTTTAATCTGTTTCCAACACAATCAATTCATAAAAATTGTTTCGAGTTTCAAAAATAATTAAATCAACAGGAACTTAAACGTTCAATTTAAAACTTTCAAAAAAACATTTAAAATGTGCACAATTTTGACTTACAAGTTCGTACTGGTGTTGTTGCAGAAAGACCGTCCCTCTACGTTTAAAATAACTAAAACTAAAACGCTGCACTATTCATAATTATTAAAAAGGATGCTACGAACCAAAAATACTCTATTTTAATTTTGCAGAAATCTAACAAAACTTAAAACAGTCGCATCGTAAGGTCAAAAAGTAAGTGCTCTTGCATCTTGCAAACCCTCGAAGGCGTATTCAACTTTCCCCCGCTTAAAATTAAGAGGTAAAAAGTATCCAATTAAAACTAAGGCGCGAAAAATATTTAAAACCATTCGTTAAAATAACCGGACGAATTGAACTTAAAAATGCAACTGATACAAATGACGATGTTCGATAACAAATCCAAGAAAGTAACTCGAGATTTTAACTTCTAGGAACAAGACATGAATGGACATTATTTTTATTATCTTGTTGGCGCCTAGAAATGTTCCAATAATATTTGTGGATTAAATTGAAAAATCCCCACAAAACAGCGTGTATTGAGTTTTTAATTAACTTACGAAGGGCATTTAAAAATCTTAAATCGTAAAAATTTTGAATTTTTCAAAAGTCAAAATTGCTTTTTGTATTAGAATAGGGCTCTAGAAGTAAAAAAAAATTGGAAAGCTAATTTTAAGGTCGCAAAAGGTCACCTGTGAGTATAATTTTTTTTTATTTAAAATAGTTTGCATAGCAATGTCAAAATGACAAGTAGGTACGTTTTGTAACACTCAATTATAATTTATGTTGTAAAATAGAAGGTTTATACGGCCCACTGAGTTTTAAATTAGTAATTCAAGAATTAAAAGTTCCTAAGAGTAATTACTTAGCTATTGAATCAACATTTGGTCCCATCGAGCCACCGAGCCAGGATTAAACCGGTGAAATCGACAGGGTAGGGTAGAGAAGTTAACGTTCCAATCGAGCCACCATATTGAAGCGGTGAAATAGAGAGGATATAAAATAATTATTATACAGGGTGTTAGGATATTCCTTGGCCAACGGCTTACACATGATTCTTCAGGTCAAAATACACTTGGGTGCAAATAAATCGGCCCACTTCAAGCTTTAAACTTTGAATGCATTTTTTCCGATATCAGACGTCAGATTTCCAAAAACTTTTAGGTTGTTCGAAAGAGTGTTTAATAACTTTAAAATGAGCCTAAATTTATTAAGATCCACTCTTTGAGATTAATTCAGGAAGCTGAAAACAACAGCAACTTGTATCTTTCTGAGTTGCCGGTTATACGCACGGTTAACAGTTTTATTCTTTAGACATCCAAAATGGCACTGTTGCACAAATTTGTTTATCAGAAACCAATCAGTGGTAGTTTGCGATAACTTGTACTAAAGTATAATGGTTTCTACACCAGAAGTTAAATTTCTTACAAACCGGGTTTTTGGTTCATTATAAAATGGGGATCTATTGAGGGGTTAAAATAGGGCTCATTTTAAAGGTGATCAAACAGTCTATCAAACAATAGGCTTGCTTTTTTAATCTCATGTCTAATTTGTCAAAAAAATGCATTTAAAAAATAAGTGGGTCGATTTATTTGCACCCAAGTGTAGTACTACAAGTTCCTATAACAAAAAGTCCAAAGCCCACTAATAACAAAGCTGTGTAGCCTCAAAGTTGAGTTTTAAAATTTTTATTTTTGTCACAGTTACTTTAGATGTTAACGAATTGTTTTCATATGTGGCACATTTATAAGTATTAGTGAAAGTCGCGAATAACGACGTCGCTTATAACAAGTCGCATATTGCGACGGGGATTTGAAAGTTTGGTTGGATTTGTATTCAACTCAATGCAAAAAAATTCGGATATAGCGACGCCGGTAGACCGGTTATAGCGACGAAGTCGCTTTTAACGTCCGCAAAAAGCGAAAAATTTTGGTTTGGCAGGCCGGGTATAACGACGTGACGGGGTAATTTTAAGACTAGCAATCTACGGCTGCAAATAATTTTCTGGAAATCATCCGGCGCGGACGGGAAAAATGACGTCGTGAAAAAGAAATGTTATGTCTATTTCATATAAATGTTATGTCTATTTCATGGTGCTTTATTAATAAAGAATTTTTGAGAATAATAAAAATGGGTAAGTTTTGATATAACGACGACCGGGTATAACGACCCTTTTTAGTCGGTCCTTTCGCCGTCGTTATATCCGACTTTCACTGTCATTGAGTATACTCAATGACATAGAAATTGCAACACCAACAAGGACTAGGAATTTTTTGATAAAATTTGACAAAACCAATTTGTAATGGTATATCTGACACACATGGTCTTGTTTTTTCGTACATTGTTTTCAGGTGCATTTCTTGCTAGTTTACCTTAATTTCATTATTAATTGTTGTGCTTGTCATTTTTCTGTTTCACTTGTTTTGAGAGTGTGCTTATGCCTAGAATACGACGGCGTGCAAATTATCGTCAGTTGAGCGAAATTGAAAGAGGTCGAATTGTTGGCTTATGTAAGGTGGTTTTTCGTTTAGAGAAATCGCCATTCATCTCAACTGAAACCAATCCACTATCACGTGATGTTACCAAGCATGAACCAGAGAGAGTTAATAAGAAGATCCGAAGGAGTAAAACGAACCAATGAGGTGCAGGACCGCCATCTTCGGCTTATGACATTAAGAGACCCATTCTCCAGTACCAGAGCAATAATTGCTGACCAATGGTTAGGTAATGAAAGTCTCTTGTAATTCTTCGAACGGTTTAACGTCGAATTAGAACTTTCGGCTTGCATTCGTATCGACCACATCTTCTGTTACCACTCACGGCTAAATACCGGTATTGGTTTATTTTCGTCCTGCAGGTCATCTTCTACGTCGTTGTTGACTCTCCCTGGTTCATGCTCGGTAACATCACGTGATAGTAGATTGGTTTCGGTTAAGACGAATGGCGAATTTTTTCTCTTAACGAAAAACCATTTTACGTAAGTCAACAATTCGACCTCTTTCAAATTCGCACAGCTGGCGATAATTTGCACCCTGTCGTATTCTAGGCATAATCAAACTCTCAAAACAAGTGAAACACAAAATGACAAGCACAACAATAACGAAATTAACAGAAAGCCGCAAGAAAAAACAAGACCAAGTGTCAGATATACCATTACCACTTGATGAATCTCATCCAAATTTTAATCAATTATTACCCTTGAGTAGTTGAACGGTTTTGCCAAATTTTATCAAAAAATTCCTAGTCCTTCTTGGTGTTGCAATTTCTATGTCATTGAGTATACAGGGTGAATCCTAACGTACGGATCAAACTGATAGGGCATCTAAAGGGGACCAAAAGATAATTTTTTTTTAAATAAACTTTTAATCAAAATCTAATAACAACAAAGTTACATGGGTTTTAAGTTCTTATAAATTAATGCCCAGCTATTGAGTACCGCTGAGCTTATACAAAATACCCTATTTAATTTCTGACGTTTAATCAATTTTGACTGATTTTGACGTACATGATTAAATTAAATAAATCTGCGGATTTCAATAGGTGGGCAGTGGGCACCCATAACTGGGTATTTTAAAGAAAAATTAAAAAGGCATAACTTTGATAGTATAAAAGTTTTACTAAAATTTTCGCTGAACTTTGTTTAAATAATTCTCAAATATTGCAAATTTGAATTCAAAACGTAAGTCATTACTCTATTTTCAATACTATAAAATGCTCAGGTTTATAAGAACTTAAAACCGTTATAACTTTGTTCTTATTCGATTTTGATTAAAAGTTTATTTAAAAAAAATTATATTTTGGTCCCCTTTAGGTATGCCCATCAGTTTGATCCGTACGTTAGGATTCACCCTGTATTATAAAGCCTCGCATAAGAAGTAGAAATTTTGAAGATATGTCATCAATAAAGAGCACTTAACCTGAAACCTAAATTTAATTTTTGTCCTAACTTTTTTGTTTGTTCTATTTTGGATTATTTTTATATGAAATTTGGAAGATTAGATAAAATTATAAAGATAAGGTACTCCTTCTTTCAAGTTAATAAAGTTAACCATTTCATCAGAAATCGCTTTCAAAAAATTTAAGTTTTAACCACTTTTACTCAATTCTTAATAATCGAGTTACCCAGATCAACTAAAAACGAATAAAACAAAATTTCCAAACCGTAAATAATCGGTTTTTAAACTTTTTTGCACCCAAAATGAATAATTATACTTCAATTGAGCAACGAGACACGATTTTTTTCTTATGGAATGGCACGAGGAAATTCTAGACTAGCTCGTCTTTTGTACGAAGAAGCGTTTCTAAATAGGACAGCACCCAACAGAAAAACTTTTGTTAACGTTTACCCACGACTTGGAGAATTTGGTTTCTTTGTCAACCCAAAAGTTTTCTGTACGTAACACAGTTGGAGCAACTGTTCATTCAAAATTTCCCAAACTGCTGCGATTGGAATATTTCCAAAATTCATTTCTACATATACTCCAGGACCACGAAGTTCTGGGTCTTCCACGATCTGTGCGTGGGTTGACAAGCAAACAAAAAAGCAGTGCAAAAAAGTTTAAAAACCGATTATTTACGGTTTGGAAATTTTGTTTTAATCGTTTTTAGTTGATCTGGGTAACTCGATTATAAGAATTGAGTAAAAGTGGTTAAAACTTAAATTTTTTGAAAGCGATTTCTGATGAAATGATTAACTTTATTAACTTTAAAGAAGAGTTGAAGAGTACCTTTTACCTTATCTTTATAATTTTATCTACAAACAAAAAAGTTAGAGCAAAAATTAAATTTAGGTTTCAGGTTAAGTGCTCTTTATTGATGACATATCTTCAAAATTTCTACTTCTTATGCGAGGCTTTATAATATCGCACCTCCAATGGAATAACGACCTAACTGCTAAATCGACATTTTTCGGATTATAATGAATTAAGTGTCACAACTAAAGTATCTTTGCAATGGAAAAACGTCACAAATATAACTTCAAACCTTAACGCTAGATGACCCAAGTGTCGCTTTTCCATTAAGCCACTTTAAATCAGAATAATGACATTATTTTGTTTGAAAAACGTCATAAGTGTTAGTTACAACATTTTTCTACTAAAAATTAACTGACCAAAATGTAAAAAAACATAATAAATTCTAACAGAGAAACGTCATATCTACATTATAACACCCTCCCCTCTAATGTGATGAAGTTTAAATAAAATCTATATCTCTCATTACAAACTACAGTACTTTCTCCATAAGAAACACCTCTTATAGTTTTTCAATGTCTTCTTACTCAAAGTTAAAATACAAATAAAGTACTTTTTTTTCTTTAAGTAGCAATATCTCAAAGTTTTACTTTTAGCAGTTATGTCATTGTTCCATTGGAGGTGCGATATGTACTTATTAAATGTGCCACATATGAAAACAATTCGTTAACATCTAAAGTAACTGTGACAAAAATTAAAATTTTAAAACTCAACTTTGAGACTACACAACTTTGTTATTGGTGGGCTTTGGACTTTTTGTTATATAGAAAGTTGTAGTACTATTTTGACCTGAAGAATCATGTGTAAGCCGTTGGCCAAGGAATATCCTAACACCCTGTATAAGGTGAATTTAAAAAGTTATAAATAGGCTAATATCAGCATCAAATTTCAAAGAGGGGGTTATTAAAAGCCAAAATAAGCAGGAATCAGACATTTTTTAACAAACTAAATATGGATGATATAAATGGAGAGGTTGTTGGTGAATTAAAAGTTAGATTGAGCAGTTTGGAGTCGGCATTGCGGGAATTTACTGATATTCAAGATGAGATTGAGTATGAATTACAAGTCATTGGTGCGAGTGCTCAAGTAATACAGGAGGAAATAACAGAAAGAGAGGGATTTAAAACTAACTATTTTAAGGTATTTTCAAAATTGTCTAACTTGATTTTTAAGTTTGAACAAAATACTGAAACACTCGTCCCAGAAACAACATCGATTCCTCAATTTTCAATGTCAGCAAAGTTGTCCAATTTAAAGCTTCCGACGGTTGCACGTTGCAGGTTCATTTGACAATTGGTTGGAATTTAGGGATGGGTTTTTATCATTAGTTACTGGGTAACAATGCAAAACTTGATAAGGTTCAAAAATTCCATTATTTGAAAACGTCATTACAAGGTGAAGCGGCGAATCGAGTCGATTGCTGTGACATCGGACAATTATGACATGGCTTGGTTGACATTAATGAAAGATTCGAGAATAAAAAGTTAATTGTTTTTAATTATGTAAAATCCCTATTTGAAGCACCTGTATTGATAAAGGAAGCATTGATAGATATGAGACAATTGTACGACGTACTTAATAAGGGTATTAGGTCCTTACAAACGTTAGGACAACCGGTAGATCAATGGGATGTTATGTTAATTTATTTGCTAACTTCTAAATTTGACTATCGTACCAAACGAGATTGGAAAGCATTTAAGATTGCCTACTATGAGCGAAATGAATATTTTTTTAAAAGAAAGATGCGAAATACTGGAACAATTAAAATTTTCAAAGCTAGAAAATAGGGGTAGTAATAATTTCAAGTTTAGACCAAGAACCACACCCATCATTTGTAACAAATTCAATTGTGAAGAATTTTTGAAATTAAAATAACAAAGATCGGTATTATTATGTAAGAAGGAATGGTTGGTGTGCAAATTTTTTTCAGCCAGAGGGCACCCATCCTTCAAATGTTTTAAATGTAACATGAAACATAATACTATTTTGCATTATGAAATGAATCGCAAGCATCGCAAGTAAACGAAAATCCAATTAATGACAATATCAAAGTTTCAAAGTGCAAAATGCAGATGATAGACGAAATAAATAGTCACGTATCAACAACACCAGTTGATATCACAATGGCGAATTGTGCTATTCCGAGAGGTGGAGAAGTTAAATGTAAAAATGCTTGTCGTCCAGTTTTAACAACAGCGGTAGTGTTTGTAAAAAATAAGAAAGGAAAAAATATTACGGCTAGGATATTATTAAATCCAGGGTCATAATAGTAATTTTATTACCACGTCTTTAAGTGAAAAATTAAATTTAGATAGAATTCCAATAAATTATACAATCATGGGAGTAGAAAATAATTCTGCAACCCAGACAAATTATAAAAATAATGTAAACATTATTAAACATTAGTAAACAGAAAAGGGTGAAATTGATATGTTATGTGGTATGTGGTGTAGGAATTTTTTATCAAGTAATGTAATATTAATGAATCAAATAAAATTAAACAGTGGGCTTACGGTTCAACAAAACTAGGTTGGACACTAGGAAGTGACTTAAGTTATCCATTTATCAATAATAAAAAGAGATTGCTGCTTATCATTGTATAAATGTTGAAAGGCCCTTGGAAGATCTTGTAAAAAGATTTTGGGAAATTGAAGAATGTGATAAACGAGGGGTGAAAGATTATTATTGTGAATCACATTTTAAAGCATCAAAAATGTATCGACAGATTTTAGTAGATCCAGAAGAAACTATCATTTCAAGGTTCATATACGTTGCTATCAGAGAATATTTTGGAGAAGTAATAATCGGAGCATATCGATGAGTCGAAACATTGATAGAGCGAATCATCGTTAGATCGAAAATGCGCCCACTACTAGTACTGCTATCTCTCTTATTTTCTTAGCGTCTTTACCGCTTAATATTTTTGAACGAAAATACCCCCACTATGACACGCACGACAGAGACAACTTCTAGAATTGTCAGTACCAGTAGCGTACTAAAAAAATTAGTTTTAAGCAGATGATTTTGAATTTTATTTATAGACAAATATTTTTTATTAAAATAAATCGATAAACGTAACTGAAAAATTATTTTTAAGTTGAATTTTTTTATTAACAATTAGATTAACAATTCCAAGGAAAAAGAATGTCATCTTAGAAATGTAAAGAAGATGATACTTAAAACAATAGATTTATTTTTTTAATCACAAAAACTTTATTTTGTCACGTTAAATTTACGGAGACTTACTACATAGAATTTTGAATTTCCAAAAACGAATTTCAAACGAGATTCGATGAAGGTAGGTAAAAGGTACAATATTAATGTATTAGAAATTAAAAAAGATCAGAAATTCTTAGAAAATTAAAAATGTAAAAGAAGTGACCAAACTTGCAATATGAATTTGTTATCAGGTATAACTTCCTCAAGTTTCATACCATAACATTAATTAAAACTAAAGTTCTCTACAAAAAACTGCGACCCACCAATAACGGCAGTTTTAAATTTTTTTTAGGTTAGAAAATTAACATAAAATATTTTAACCCGCGATCGCTATGCAGGTTAGCAAAACCCTAACATTTCTTAATTTTTGCTAATATCTTTTTATTGACAAAAGCATGGTTGTAGATCTTCGAGATATGCTTCCCTCAGTGGTATGATCTTCTTAGAACATACCGAGTTTGAAAGTGGGTAGACGGTAAACAGCCCTAAATGAGCATTTTAGTTGAAAAAATGTAAGATTTACGTGTTAACGGGTGATGACATAGGGACTACTTTCGCGTAATTTTAATAATTTTTTTTTATTTAAATTAAAATAAATATCAGTTTCAATGCTTTAATTGTTTAGATATTTTTTTGTATGTAATATACTTACTAGTTAAGTATAAAAAAATTAATTTCGTCAGCAAAAATTGTAATACAATAAGTACATGTTAGCGAAATGCTCGCACGATAGTGATCACGTAATAGTTATTTACGAACCATGTGTGGGAACACGATTTTCCCGCGTGAACGCTGTTTGAAAACACGAGCGACGTAGGAGCGAGTGCTTTTTTCATTGCGTGAACGCGGGAAAATTGTTCACGCATGAGGATCGTACAATATTTTTTGTAACGAACAAAACCGTTATCATAATTCTTAAATAAAAGTTTTATTTGATTAGTTTTGACAATTTAGGTATACAAAGCAACCTATGACTTCATAGTCAAACTTCATTCTTACGTCAAACAAATTCGTACTTTGACAGTTAATTGTTCTAAAAGTTGTTAAATATTGTTATTAGATGTAACGAAATAGTTTAGTTTGCAAATTTAAATGTTCTAAAATATGTTCCCTTACATTAATAAATACACATTACTTTATTTTATTACCATTTATTAGTGTTGTTTTGACAGTTTACTTCCCGGTGTAGTAGACCGGGAAATACTGTTTCCCAGTCGACCACAGAGTGCATCAAACGTCACTTTCGAAGCAGTGAGTACAAAAATAATTTAACGATAGTGATCGCGGGTTAACTTTTAAACAAAACGAAAATTTTTTAGTCTCCATCCGACCAATACAAGCGAATTTATTAAAAAAATAGTGAAATAGAAACTTTTAATAAAAATTTCAACTTCATAAAACAATGGAATCAAAAAAAACTCTGAAATAGGTACAATATTAATATAATGGTAGGTACGTAAATGGTTTCGAGTCCAACAATAGTATTTATTTGCTTATTTGCCTATATTACACCATCAAACGTATAATAGTAAATACTAAAAATTCCATTCATTTTCTTTTTTAATTTTAATTTTTGTAAATTTAAATAAAAATTTTAATAATTAATAAAACAAAAAAGTTTTTAGTAATAATACAGTTTAGTTAAATTTCTTCAAAAAGAAACGTAAATTTTAACTAACACGAGTTTGGTGCGCTACTGAACACATCTAGTTATGCTACTTGTAGTGGGGAGTACTTTCTTTATAACCGTATGTGGCGACAAAGATGCTAAAGCAACTAACTGAGGGATGGGCATATTTTCGATCTAACGATGATTCGCTCTATCGACTTTTCGCTCCAAAAATAGTGACCCGTAATAATGTTGATAAAATTAAATGTTTTCAACTATCCACAGTAACTTATGGTCTAGCGGCGTCTCCATATTTGGCAATTCGATGTTTACAAGAATTATCAATTATCAATAAGGATAAATTTCCTCTAGCTAGCGAGATTATTAAAAACAACTTTTCTGTTGATCTGTTAGCGGGTAGTGATGTTGAATCAGAAATTCTTAAAATCCAGAAGGATGTTACCGACATATTAGCTGGACGCAGGTTTTGAGTTACGAAAGTGGATATCTAATAAAAAGGAATTATATGACATTGACAAGTTCAAAGTATTAGATGTAATTAAATTAAATTTAGGAGAAAACAATGAAATCAAAACACTAGGTGTGTATCGGAATGCCCAATTAGATAGCATACAATATCATATTAGGAATTTTAATGAACAAAGTAAAATAAGTAAACGAATTATTTTATCAGTAACAAGTCAGATTTTTGACCCGTTAGGATTAGTTGGTCCTGTGGGTTATCAATGCAAAGTTAATATTACACTTATTGTGGCGCGAAAGGATAGACTGGGATGATCCAGTTTCTGACGAGCTCACTAAAAAATGATTAGAATTTTGCAGACTTGCAAGAGTTAAATAATATTAAAATAGAACGCCGACTATTGTAGGCTCTAGCTCGTGTCTTAAGAACAAAAGTTGGTGTTTTAAATTTTAGTAAATCAACAACCCTTAAACCACTTAAACGTTTATTTGAACGGATAGTGTTTCAAATTTTGAAGAACGTTCCTAATCATTAATCAAATTTTTAAAAGAGGACGACACACAAAATTTTTGATGGAATTTTAGATAGAAATTAGAAACCTAATAAATATAAAATTTAAAAATCCTACCTTTACTCCTGTGTCGGTTCATCTTTATATCCAATAATACCATAACAACGAAAGTTCATAAACACTAATTTTAATTGTCCTAATACGAGACACGATACGAAATTTTATAAATCAACACTTTTACAAATCCACATAAATTTAAGCAAAAATTCCGAATTTATTTTAAAAGCTCCATCAGCTTTATTACGGACTCGTATAAGAAACCGATCGCGGAGTACGAAACGAATCGCGATTTCCTTCTTTTAGGATACAACTGAAACTCATAATAAAATTTTAGTTACCTTATCTTTCTTTTGTTATACATAACAAATAAAAGAACAAGAGAGTAGCAGTTAAGTAACAATTAAAGTGCATGTAAGATGTAAACAACCGCAATGATCTCCGGCACAAATTAACTAAGAATTGTTGAAATTATATACCACCTGAAACTCTTCTAATTTACATTTTTCGCTCTTTCAAGGTGGCTATTTGACTTGTTCAAAGATCGGTTCAAGTTGAGGATTCTCTTGTCTCCACTTTCTACTCCATATGACCAGAGTCTTCTTACTAATGGCGACGAGGAACGATTCTTAACTTGTTCAAATCTGTAAAGCCGTCTCACTACTCCTGAATTTGGAGACTGGCAAAAATTAGGTAGTTGTTCATGTCAAAGCAGGTGATATGTAATGACAAGCCATGTATTAAAATAAAATTAATTAAAAAGCTAAAGAGGCAAATTTTGACTAATAATAATTCTAGATTGACTCACCTCTGCATTCTACATGTTGCAAGTTCAGTCTCATATTAATTTAAGGGTTGCTTTCTCTTCAATTTACAATCCACTTAATAACAGTCGTCTCACTGCTCCCGATGGTGTCGACTTGGGAACATTAGGTGGTTTTGAGGGTTCATGTCGAAGCAGGTGATCTGAAAAGACAAGCCACACATTAAAATAAAATTAATTAAAAGGCAAATTTTGAATAATAAAAATCCTAGATTGACCCACTTCTGCATTCAACATGTTGCAAGTTCAGTCTCGTATTAATTTAGAGGTTGTTCTCTCTTCAATTTACATATTCACGGTCGTCCCGCTACTCTTGATGATGGTAATTCTTTCTCTCCTCTCACTCGATGTTTTCAAAATTCAAAAAATGAACATTTTGTTAAACGAAGAAAGGGGCTTAACCAATTGTCTTTTTCCAACTATAGGTTTTCCTTAAGCATCTTCATAGTGTTGATGTTGTGATTACTAGATGCTCATTAGGTGATTTATGTAAAGTTTTTGAACTTCCATTTTGAAAATCTGTAAAGAAATTAAAATTATTAACAAAGAATTTGTTCACAATAAACGGACCTTCGCCTTTTATAAGAATAAAGTTGTATTCACACACAACCGTGATTGATCCGTCACGTCACGTCTCCGGTCAGTCAAAAATGGTATAAAAATTATCGGAAGCGTGCTTTTAAATGACTTCATTGACACTCATCAGTCATGGTTCGGAGATTTTGCTTTTGACGCCGTCACGTCTCCGGTCAGTCAAATAAAATATCGTCGACAACGATATTTTTATAAATCCTTTTATAACTAAAGGTAAATGACGGATACATGACTGATGTGTGTGAATGGTACTGTCCGGTCAAAATAAAATCACTGTCTCAGTCATTTGACTGACCGGTGACGTGACGGATCAATCACGGTTGTGTGTGAATAGACCTTAAGCAAAAGAATTTACTTTGTAATTTTAAAAAATGTTTAATTTTATAAATACGATTAAGAGCGTAACTTAACCAAAAATTTTATTATATTTGCTTTAAAATTGTAGGTACCGACTCGTTAAAGGTCTATTCCCACACAACCGAGATTGATCCGTCACGTCACGTCTCCGGTCAGTCAAATTTTTTGTGATTTTATTTTGACGGACAGCACGATTCACACATCGTGCGGATACATCAGTCATGTATCCGTCATTTACCTTCAATTATAAAAGGATTTATAAAAATATCGTGTCGACGATATTTTATTTGACTGACCGGAGACGTGACGGCGTCAAAAGCAAAATCTCCGAACCATGACCGATGAGTGTGAATGGAGTCATTTAAAAGCACGCTTCCGATAATTTTTATACCATTTTTGACTGACCGGAGACGTGACGTGACGGATCAATCACGGTTGTGTGTGAATACAACTTAAAGCTCAAAATATAACTAAACTTTTAATAATTAAATGTAAACCTGTGATTTCCAGGTGAATTTTGTCAAATTATCGCAACTGCTTATCTTATCATGCAGATGCAGGTTTATTTTCTCAACTCGTTTATATATAAAATATATTTTTCTACTCCCATATGTGAAACTAAGCATTTCGTCATCACTTACTCGTTACGAAAATAGCATTTTCGTCTCTAGTGAGAAAAAGTGTTATTACAAGCAGATGTTATTTACAACATGAGGTGAAACCAGTTTTTTTGTGGTCGGTTCACATTTTAGTAAAAAGAATTATTTTTTTAAAATGTACTAATTATCGTCGTAGAAAAAATAGCATTTACGACTCGAGATGAAATCCGTTTTTTTCGTTCGAAAGATTAATTCACTCGCCCCTACGGGGCTTGTGAATTAAATTCTATCTCACGAAAAAAACGTATGTTTCATCTCATGTTGTAAAAAATACTATTTTTTAATTGTTATGCATTACATACGTCATCATTGGAAAGATGTGTCATGTCCTATTACTTATTAACTTTAATAAATAGAGGGCGGCCCAAAAGTTAAAAATAATTTCAAAAAATTTGTAACTTCTTCAAAATTAATTTTAATTTTTAAAAGCAAAATCCAAAAGCTGGAGTTCTATTTTGCAGATCGTCACAATCCCTAAGGAAAAGAATTATTCGACAATTTTGTTTCCAAGACGACTATGGCGATGCCGTAATTGGTCAAAAATTTTAAGGCCACCTCTGGCAGACAATCCAGAGGTGTGATTCCAATTCCAACAGCGGGGAGTCATTACAGACTGTTCGAACAACCCTCGATTATTTTTTTGAGGACAGTTTAAAGATAGAACGCGATATAATAAAATAAGTTTATTTAAAATCAAAAGGGCTTTCTTTATAGGCTTTTGCAAAAATTTATGTAAAAAAACTAAGGACAAAAGAAAAGAGAAATAGAAATTCTATAATGACTCACCTTCAAAATAAACTTGCATAAAGTCCAGTTTGACTTGGGGTTGCTTTCTCTTCAATTTATAATCCACATAATAACAGTCGTCGCACTGCTCCTGATGGTGTCGACTTGGATAGATTAGGTGATTGTAGGGTTCATGTCGAAGCAGGCGATCTGTAAAGACAAGCCACACATTAAAATAAAATTAATTTAAGAACAAAAGTTGGTTTTTAAACTTTAGGAAATCAACAACCCTTAAGAAATTGGGCGTGTTGTATTTAAATATATTTAGTTTAATTTTATTGAATATAATATTGGGTTTAAGTTATTGGCCTTGCGCAGAGTTTAATTAAATAAGTACGGGGTGTACGGAAATTCTTGGGGTTCCGTAACCAATCGTAAACGAAATGATAAATCTCTTGAAATTTTCTTCCCCTTGCAACATACGTTGACCAATGGCCAATAATATAATTCAAAAATAAAAATGAATAATGACATAATGAGATTTGTTCATATTTTTTTATAAATTACCAAAAAACAGTAGAACGTGCATTTTGGTTGGGTAAACATTCTAACAATTTAAATCGCGGGTTGAGTCACCCTGTATAGTATAAGACCATAAGACGTTATACTAGGGGTGATAAAAATAGTAACATTTAACAATAATTAGCAAAAAACAGTAAAACGTGTTTTGCTTTGTTAACATGTTAATAATTTAAATAAACAGCATAAAAAGAAGCAAGATTGAAATTTCAAAACTTTCCTTAAGCGTCATTTTTAATGTTCTGTCTTTTTCCAAGTAATTTGTTGTAATGATAAACACAAAAATTCAACTTCATAACAGGTATGCTAAATATTCAATAAAACTTAAAAAAACAAAATCCTCCGGTACAATTTTAGGGTTTTAGTAAGCAAAGATTATAAGAGTTAAAAAACAAATTAAATAATTTTAAATTGCCATCCGTGTCTTATTGTAAAAATTAAATTAAAGGTATCATTAGCAAAATATTTAAATAAATAAAAACGGCAAAAAAATTTAATAGTCACTTACCCTTATTACTTGTAATGAAAAGCAAAAACATCCAGATAATTACAAGATGGCCCACTATGTTCCTTTCAATTGCCGTTTAAAAGTTTTCCAACACCTAACCAAAACACAAATTTTTAATTAAAAACTAAATTTCCAATTTATTTAAATTTAAGTTTTAACCATCACAAACACAAAAGTAACAACTTTATATTACACATAATTATTTTAAATAAAAAGGCCTAAATATATTAATTGTTTTAAACTTTTAATTAATCGCATAATGGACGCAATTAATTTGTAAACGCGTGCTTTCAACAAGTCCGCGTTGCATCGTCTTAGCGCGACCACGTGAACGCGCCGAGTAGAAAATGTGTTGGGATCTGCACGCAAGTTAAAACAATATTTTGTTTTTCACTATTAAAATCGGATTTTTATGTAAAACTGATTGCGTGCAGTTTTTGAATAACAAGCCGAAAATAATACACGTTGAATGCTCACGTTCGGCGATGCCAAATCTCTTATTAGACATTATTACAATTTTTTTAAATGAATTAAATGTTAAATAATATTATTTATTTGTTCTTTAACCCTGCAGAGCATACGTTAGGCTTTTAAAGCCTATGCCGTTTTATTTTTGTTGTACCATGTATATTTTTTAAACTAGATTTATGAAACTTAATATACCTTTCGAATTTGATTGTAAGTGTAAGATTATACAGGGTGATTTTGAAATACACGTATACAGGGTGATTCATGAGGAAGTGCAAATATTTTGGGAGGTTGTAGTATGGATTATTCTGAGTAAAAAATGTCATATGAACATGTGTCCTATTGTCAATAGATACAGAGATACGGTCATTTTAAGATGTATTAAAGTATAAAACAAAAAATAACTTATTGTTCATTTTCAATACTAACAATTAAAATTAAACAAATTTACAGGATGGTTCAAGAAAAGGTAAACACCAGAGACGAATTATTGTTCACTCGAATTGTGAATTGTGCGGCGCTCCTAAAGGAACGCCAAGATGATATTAGAAAAGTAACAGTAGTATTACAAAGTGCATTGAGGTTGGCTGTGGCATTTTTGAACTATTACTGGAAATTTGTTTATTTTAATGGTTAGTATTAAAAAGCAACAATAAGTCATTTGTTTTATACTTTATTAAAACACCTTAAAATGACCGTATCTCTGTATCTATTAACAATCGGACACATGCTCATATGACATTTTTGACTCAGAGTAATCCATACTACAATCTCCCAAAATATTTGCACTTCCTCATGAATCTATATTGATATCCACCGTAGACTATGAAAAGTTAAAGGCATCAGCAAATTTTTTTTAGAGCAAATGTTCTTCAGTTCTTAGTAAAATAGTGTTAAAGTTTGACCCTCCCAGTTTGATTACTGCATGGTTTACGCAGCAACCGGTAGTAAAACATGTGCCTATTGGTTTATGCAAAACAAGATAGCGCTATTCTATAATTTAAATAAAAGTAATTTTGGTTAACTAATTGTCAAAATGACAGTTCCTTGAAAAAATGTTTAAATCAGCCAATGAGAAACAGCGTTTAAACAATCGTTCCATGATTATGTAAATTATACGTGTCGTTTTCAAATGGCGCGGGTCAAAGTTTAACACTACATATCTAAGAACTGGTCAACATTTTACTGAACATTTTTTTTGCAAAAACGTTTAACTTTTCGTAATCTACGAGGGGTATCATTATATACGTGTATTTCAAAATCACCCTGTATAATAAAAACAATTAAATAATTATTGCAAGTACCGAGTGTAAATCATCAAAGTTGACCATACAGATTTACATTGTTTTGAACATTTAAATGATTACTGCATAGTAAAGTTTACCTATAGGAATAATATTGGTGCCAATACAAACATAAAATTATCTTTATAAAAATTAAGATAAAAATTTCTATTTTAACTAAATATTAAGTTTTAGGGCAACTAGTGCTGGAATAAATAGTAATTAGTAAAATTACTAAAAATAGTAATTTTTTTTCGTAATATTTTAAGGAATTTAATGTGTTTGTTTTTATGAATCATAAAATTAAATCTACATTTAAAAATTTTCGACTTCTTCATCAATTTTTATTCGCATAGATTAACTTTACTATAACAATAATTTACCTAAACGTTCAAAACAACGTAATTCTGTATGGCCAGCTTTGATGGTTTAAAGCCTAACGCATTCATTCCCGGGATTTATTTTAGCTGAGTGTCTGTTAGTTTATTATGAGTTTAAGTGTTTATTTTATTCAAATTTATTTATTTTTTTGTCACGTTTTAGATTTAAACAGAGGTTAAAAAGTTAGGGCAAAAATTAAATTTAGGTTTCAGGTTAAGTGCTTTTTATTGATGACATATCTTCAAAATTTCTATTTCTTATGCGAGGCTTTATAATACTTATTAAATGTGCCACATATGAAAACAACAAACTCGTTAACATCTAAAGTAACTGTGACAAAAATAAAAATTTTAAAACTCAACTTTGAGGCTACACAACTTTGTTATTAGTGGGCTTTGGACTTTTTGTTATAGGAATTTGTAGTACTATTTTGACCTGAAGAATCATGTGTAAGCCGTTGGCCAAGGAATATCCTAACACCCTGTATACAAAAGTCCTCCTTTACAAAGTTACAGCCCCTCAAAGAGGCTACAGAATAATAAAAAAAATTGTTTAAAACGAAATCGGTTTGAGATCAAGTGTTGAAATTTAGTATACGATGTTTATTTATCACTGGAAATAAGTCATAAAAATTACAAAACGATTGCTTTAAAAATGGCGGATTTGGAAGGGGTGAGGAGTAGTTTTTTATTCAAATTTTTTTGGAACGTAGCAAGAACGAAAAATTGAATTTAGGATAATAAATCAAATTTCAAATCTTCATTTTTGTATCGCTTGGTTTCTTTGCCTAAAATTAGTGGTTTACGAGCAAAATTTAAAAAACAACTAGCTTTTGTAAGTGGAAACTAATGTCGACATAGCATATAATTATGTCATCCGTTATAATCTTATTATGAACCTTTGTATTATCAAAACGGTTTCAGTCAAAGTTCATGAAATTTTGGTAAGTTGTAGATCTTGACTTTCTGAACAAAAGTCTCCATGGCAAAAATACTTACGACCTCACCCTTCTGAGATACGGGTCAGCAAAGTACTTAAAATAGATGGAAAATAGTCAAATAGCGTACCTATGTAGGTTGGTACCATTGCTTTTAAATTCATGTTTGTCAAAGTCAAATTTTATAGGTTAGCAATATTTATTTGATCAAAAATGGTTAAATAGAATAAAAGACTTATGTATTTCATTTTTTAAGTAATATTAATTATATTTAAAAGATAATGTTAATTAACACAAAAACTAGATTCTAACTATCTAAAAGTTTACTATTTAAATTGATATTTGGCGTTTATAACGGCGTTGCCATGATTTACTCACCCTAACTTTTATTTTGGAAAAATACTGAAATTTTATTCTATAATTAATAGCGTTCTTATACCGGCTGTTGAATGACTTACCGATACATCATATGGCAATAGCACGTAAAATCACGGTTTTATAAATTCCTGGTTCACTAATAAATTGTTTTAGAGCAAATATGAAAGAGCCAAAAATAACGCAGAATTAAAAATTAGAAATGATAAAGATGATATTACATTTCATCATGCTTTTACTTAAAGAGCAAAAAAGACTTTAGACCATTGTTAAAATTTTCATTACGCAATCGGGATAGCAGTTTGAATAACATGCAACAATTTCATTGCGTATCGTAGCAACATTTAAATCAGAAAAACGGTTAAAATGAAAAAATTTCCATTAGGTCTGGAGATTTCTGAAAAAAATCGAAAAGGCAAATCTCTGATATTTTTTTAAGTTATTTTCAAAGATATCAAAAAATTTAAAACACATTTTCATTTCATTTTTTTTTCTTTCTTCAAGATGGCAGTTCTAGATTCCCAAAACAACGTTTCGGTTTTGAATTGTGTACCATCACCAGCTCAAAAATTTTAAATAAAAAACATTTTTTTGCACATCATTGCATCTATAATAACAAGCCTTAAATCAAAAATAAAATAAAAAATGTAGGTCCGTATTTAAAATTTTTGAGTTGATGGTAATTCAAAACCGAAACGTTGTTTCGAAAATATAAAATTGCTACCTTGTAGAGACAAAAAAAGTGCAATGAAAATGTGTTTTTGGTTTTCTGATATCTTCGAAAATAACTTGAGAAAAAAATAAATAAGATTTTTTAAAATTTTCGATTTTTTTCAGAAATCTTGGGATCTAATGCAAATTAAAAAAAAATTTTTTAAATATGATTCGCTACCCAATTACGTAACTTTCCCCATATAAAACCAATTTCGTATCTCTTACAGTTTCCGAGATCCCTATGGTGACCCTCGAATTCGAATACCAGATAAATATAAAATAGGAAAAGAAATTTAATGCTATAAAACTTCTTTTCTGAAGACTTGTACTGTAAAACGAAGGGCTGAGGTGTTAAAGATAGAAGTTGGACGAAAAATGTGAGGCAAACATTTATTTTTGTATAATATTAACGATTCTTGTAGGAAATTTTATAACCTTTTATTTTGCCAAGAATATAAGTTTTTCACTGGGACACATTGTTTTCGAGATATAAGCGAAAACTCTAAAGATGGGACCTTCCCCCTCCCCTCTCATTGGCCGTATAGTTAGAGCCGGGGACTTTTTTTAACTCCTAGCTACTCTAAATACACAGTGTCACATTTAAGATGAAGACATCTCCATATTTTCACTATTTGAAGGAGTACAGGTTTGAATTTTTGCATCGTGATACAGATTGACGAGTCACATTTTTTAAGGTACGCAAATTAAATGTGCACTTTAAACCCAGCCTACTACGACCTCGCAAACAGAGCCAATTCTCGATATTTTGTTTCGCGTTGGAGATACGGAAAAACGTTATCAGGTAAAGTTGTTTAGAACTCAATTTTGGCCCTCATTAGCAAGTTTCATTACAAAATTCCGATTTTTATTTTATTAATATTTCTCTGTAAAATACGGTAAAATGTTTTAAATTGAATATGTGTCAAACTAAAAATGCGAATTTTGTTATGAAACTTGGTGATAGGGCTCAGAATTGAATTCTAAACAACTTTTGCTAATAACTTTTTTCAGTATCTCCAACCGTATTCTCTGTAGAATGTTTTAAATTAAAATCGTCTCAAACGAAAAACTCGAATTTTGGCATGAAACTTGGTGATAGGTGTCAAAACTGTATTCTAAACAACTTTTCTTAATAACTGTTTTCCGTATCTCGAACGCGAAACAAAATATTGAAAACTGGCTCTGTTTGCGAGGTCTTAGTAGGCTGGGTTTAAAGTTTACATTTAACTTGAATACCTTAAAACATGTGACCCATCAACCTGTATGACTATGCAAAAATTCAAATCTGTATTTCTTCAAATAGCAAAACTATGGGAGTGTCTTCATCTTAAATGCGACACACTGTATGTATTTCTGAAGAAAAAAATTGCACCCTCTTCTTCCATGTGCTGTATAACTCCTTCGTTACTAACTAAGTTTTTAAAACCACGAAATTGGACAATGGGTGTATTATGTATCGGCGGTTATTTTGTTTTAGAATTTAAAAATTTGAAAAAAATATGCATTTTAATGAAGTCAACGAACCAAAATTTATCAATAAATTTCCTACATTTCAAGAGAAGAATTATTGCAACACCACCAATTGCCTACAACAACAAATATGAAAATTTGAACTAAACTGAATATTTTAGCCGTTGTTTTTAATATTTTTGGACTAAACTTGTAATATGGATTTGTTAGTATATCAGCTGTAACTTCCTAAAGTTTCATACCATAACATTAAATAAAACTAAAGTTCTGTATAAAAATTTACGACCCACCAATGACGGCAGCATTGAATTTTTTTTAGGTTAGGAAATTAATATAAATTATTTTAACCCAAAGAGTTTTAAAGAGAGATTCATTACAAACAAAACGAAATTTTTTTGGTCCCGATCCGAGCAACACAAGCGAAGCTATTCAAAAAATAGTGAAACGGAAACTTAAAAAACTTGGTTAAAAAAAATTTTACACTAAAGTCGAAGAATGAGTGCCTTTTGATCAAAATTGGTTTGAGACATTTTATACACAAACTCACAGGAATGGTTTCGAGGTTTCTTCGACCGATTAAGAAAAAAAAATTGCTGTTACAAAAAAAAATCCAAAAATTAGGATTAAATTTGGTTGTATTAGGTGAAGGAAAATAACTCGAGTCTAAATTTGCTAAAATGAGCCCAAAATAACACCCTTATTTTCGGCCAGTCTGTTATAGATTTTATTTAGAAGTTTAATTTGTGGATGATATTAAAAAAAAATTAATTTAAAATTAATTCCTTTATAAAAACTTTATAAAAATTATAAAAACAATAATTGGACGGGTTGTAGTAATTTTCAATATTTGTGAAAGTTCAAAAAAGTGTTGAAAGGTCTTTTTTGGGAGCACACCACCGCACAAAAATATAATAGAGAATATTAAATTGGAAGGCTAGTTTTAGTTTTAATTTTATAGAAGAAAACCTCAAACAGAGGACCTACCTTAGTACTGATGCAACAAGTTGTTGTTGATGTAGGGTAGGTACTCAAAGATCTCATGTCCATGTGCATTTTCAAAATTGTATACCTACGTAGGTAGGTACTCTTCTTTTTGCCTGAAACTTCTTATTGAAGTTGCCCCACATTTATCCACCATTGTTTCGTGCTGTGCTCTATAGATAAGAAAAAGTATTAAAGACTATATTGTCACACAAAATCGCAAAATAAAACTTCACCTTGATGAAGAACAACTTTTAATAATGCAGGCACACATTAAATTGAACACTTTCATTATTATTTGCTGTTCAACTAATTTTCACATAATTACGATTAAATTTATATTTATCAACCTCGTTTATTCGAGTTTAAAATGGAACTGAAGATTACTAAAGTTAAACATGTGTACAAGTTACCATGGTTACAACGTTGTCTGTGATAAGTTTTATAGAATTTTTGTTTGGCATATGCAACCCACTTAGCAGTACAGTTTAATGTGTTGCGTAACGTTAAAGGGGCTTAATTAATATAATACAAAAAATAAACCAAAATAATCAATTCTCTTTTAACTAACTTACAAAGGGCTTTCAAAATCAAAAAACGTAAAAATGATTTTTCTAAGAAGTTAAAATAACATTTTCAAGTTACTATTAAATTTGAGGCTTGATTCTATACTTATATCATAATAAAATGGACAAGATTGCTTTTTTCAATTAAATTAAGAAAATATCCAAATTTTTAATTGAAAAAATATTAAAAATTAAAGAAACAAAATAAAAGTATAAAGATACTTATTTAATACGTCTTTAATAGTCAATACATAATGGACCCAAAACACAATAGTTACAATTTAAATTACCATAATTATTAAAATAATCAAATTATTCCTCGTCAGGGATGAGGCAAGTTACGTGTGTAATAATAATTCTTAAAAATTAATTGCATAAGTCATCACAGCCTGCTAAACTATTTTGCACTCCAACTAATGTATTACAACAACGTGGTCTGTACGAGTATTAAATAACATACCTACCCACACCATGTGATATCCATTATCCATCTCCAAACTTTGCTATCTCCTGAACCAATCCTTCACGATGGAGTTGGCCTATGCGTGCATAAACTGGAAGACGACTATAACAACGAGTTACCCGAAATCTTGACTCATTGCTGAAGAGCAACAAAGACCACTGCCCGATTCTCCAATTCACTCGTTCTTGCTCGAAAGACGGCAGATTTATTTTGTGCTTTAAAGTCAATTGTGGCATACGAACCGCCCTTCTCGACCTCAAATTGCTTTCTCTCAATTTTTTTCTTATGGTTTCAGTACAAATGTTAACTCCGGTGGCTCTTGTAAGGGCAATTCGCAGGTCTTTGGCAGTACAAGTGCGACGTCTAAGCGCACAATTACGCAAAAATCCAACCCTGACCAGCTCTTCTACCATAACTGTCAGTCTCTAGGTACCGATTCAAAACTCATTCGATAACAGAAGGCCTCACATTAAGTTGTCTCGCAACATAACGATAGCTGTAGTCTTCTTTGATTAATGTTACCGCTCTTGCTACTTCAACTTGACTTTAATGGCTCATTTTAGTAGCAAACCCTTTAATGACAAGTCGGTCTAAGGTACCTGCACCAAATAAGGCCACGTTAAGGGTTTAATTATTATTTACTCTAAGATTTGATAACCAAGTGATTCAGAAGTTAGCGTAATTTGTTACTAGGGCTTTGAGTAGGTACGTATATTTACAATTGTATTTTTTTTAATGTTACTCATATAGAAGTTATAAAAAAAACAGTGAGGTCACAGGTATTGGCCTTATTGGGAACAGTGTGTCCATAATAAGGCCAACAGTGAAATAAGTACCAAAATGCATAGTAAACTTGAAATTTAATAGAAAAAAATGAAATATAAACTTCTTTAAACATAAAAATATAAATTCCACCATTAAATGTCATAACAATACCGAGACACTTATGATTTATGATGAACAATCCCAACATTTTTGTGTTTGGTTTTGTGGCTTTATTAAGAACAATGCGATTTTGACAAAAAAAATTTCTTATAAAAATTTTTACGTGTTAAATTATTGTTTACTTACGTCATGAATTAATAGATATTTAGTACACCTTTTGGCAATAAAACGAAATTTAAAATTTTTTTATAACAACGTACAACACCACCAACTAGAACTTGCAATGTTATAAGGGGAAAGTACCGATAATGCGTTTAGATGCCTTGCCATCTAGCCATTATCGTACAAACTTGAAAATATTCTTGAACATTGTACGACAGATGTCCTTCCATCTAACACTCACAAATTCAACATATTAATTTAAACTTGGCTGTAATAGCGTACTGGCCTTATTAAGTACATGACCTTATTTGGTACAGGTACCTTTTACAATAACCGCACGTATGCGTTATTTTTATAGATGACTGAAAAAGTGGGTTCTTTGTCCATAAAAGTGGGTTTTTGAGCCCCAAAAATCGATTATGTTTTTGTTATTTTGTGAGAAAATGTTTTTCTTTCGACTAATGTAAAATAAATAGTAAGTTTGAATAATTTTCTGTATTTAAATTTACCTTCAAGAATCCATAACCCATTTGTTTTGTGCTTCTCAAACCAATATCTTCTGATATTGGTCTACCAATCGCATCTGCCCATTTCACAGCCAATTCTCGTGAGAAAGCTCGGTGATCTTGTTTAATTAGTGTACGAAAAGCACAATTATCTCTTGTTGAAATTTTTGAAATACTGTAGCGTGGCGATTTTCGTATAATCATTCAAATTCCCCGATGAAGTGATTCATCTCATTTTAAGTCGAAAATAATTCTCCAAGGCATTATAACTTTTACAGTAGGTAAATTTCGTTGGTCCTATCCAGGTAGCAGTTATAGCCTCTTACATCTAAAATTGACATAGTTAATTCCAATATTAATTCTCCCGCAGAGGAAAAAAAGAAGGGTTTCTCAAACACAATTATAAAACTTGTTTCGCGTTGTAGGTGTTAATATCAAAATTTTTGATTAGTTTTATAAAGGAAAGTTGTTCTCAATTTGATACTGTTTACAATTTTAATAGTTATTATAAACATTTAATTCATAAATTATATAAATAACTAATAAATCAAAATGCTTCGTCGATGTTGTGTTCCCGGCTGTAAATCAAATTATTCTTTTAAAACTTATACTTCTGTATTTAGATTTCCTTCAGAAAAGGCATTGTTAAATCAGTGGGTACAAAATATACATAGAAAAAACTTTGCCCCAAAAAAAGATTCATCTTGATAAAAGATTTGTAATTAAAGAAGATCGCATGAAAAGGCTCTATATTAACGTTATCTAGGAAATGTCCTAAACTTACCAAAGATGCTATTCCTGCAATTTTCAAAAATCAACCCAAATATATGTCAAGACATCTTCCACCACAAAGAGAAAAACTCCAGAAGATAGGGAGAAAGAATACAAAGTGAATGAAATTAAAGTACAAGAAGAGTACAGAGATCAAGAAAGATCTGCAGACTTATTTGAGAATTTTGAGGATTTTCAATTTCATTTTAAATCAAAATTACCACTTACTAATTCTATATTCATATCTAGGTACAGATCCAGAAATAGTTTCGCATATTACTACAATATTTTAAATTTACCGTGCCGCTATATCAATAACACTTATTTGGAAAATAAATTTAATTTTGAGAGAATTGGAGATTAATAACTTGCTTGAGATGCGAGTTTTACAAGATTTTAGCTTTTATGAACAACATTTTTTCCAAGTAAAATTATACTTGTGTAATATGATTAAAAATATAAAAAAACATGTATCAAATAGGTACGACTAAAAAAGAAGTTGGCTTTTATTTAAAAAAATAATAATAACGCGCTTCCAACATGGGTAAAAATAAAAAAATTAATTTTCAGAAAGCTAATAATTTTTTGAAAAACTTTTATTCGAATTTTTTTTTGTTAAAATCAATAATAACGCCTCAATAACCATTATTCTATAATGCTCGCACTGCTTGTATGCAGTTTATATGACTCCGGTGGCCGCTATTAAAAACCAATGCGGTGGCCTGATAGGCCACGGTTGAAGCTTCAACATAAACAGAACCGTATTCCGGAAATTTGATAATTTTGTTATTTTTATAACAACTATTGTTTATTTCATTTTTTACATGTACGTATTTAAAAACATTATACTTTTTTATTTTTCATAGTCGATTCTTTTATTCAAAAGGTTAAAGGAACCCGGACCTCACGATTGAGGTGCTTCGGGAAAGAGTAATTACAAATTTATTTGTCAGCCAGGGAAACGGGCTTTATATAAGCGTAAGGCCGTTTGGCTCGGGCAGTTTTAACGTTTGACTCAATATTTCCGGTATATTTAAATTGAACCATAATGTTTCTCGTTGTTCTTCGAGGAATATTGAGATTTAATGCAATTTCATGTTCAAAAAGTCCACGGTGTGGGCAGCCGTAATAGAATTTTGCAAATCATAGGATGACGGCTTTCCAGGAACCATTTTGACAAATAATAAGTGAGTTATTTTAATCGATGTTAGCATTTGATTCTTCGATGCATAGGTATTCCATAAAATAACAGTCAAAAAATTACGCATAAGTAAAAATAGCACTTATCTGTGCGCTCCAGTTTTGGTCCAATTGAAATGCGCCACGTATAATTTAGTTTTTGCTATTATTTTTAAGGTTATTGTAATTCCAATTTATATTAAACGTTATTTATTTGTTGCTAATACTCCACGATATCAAATACACTTAGTTGCCTTTCTTAAAGTTAAATTAGAAAAAATCTTTGATTTAGAAAAATTAAATTTTATGGGGCTCACTATACAGGGTTAGTTAGAAGCTCAGACCAATAAGCTTATTGGTCTGAGGTTAGAAGTAAGGAATATTTATTTTAACAAATAATGTTCCATTGTTTTATGATATTTTTATCTACATTTGAGAATGATAATTCGTTCGGTTAAACTCCATGTCAAAATATTAAGTATTTGATATCGTGTAACAGCTAATTGTAGGTACGAGCTTTAAAATATTCAAAAATATACAGGGTGTTTTTAAAAATCCCTAATAAAAGTGTGGACTTTGGAAAATAGATTATTATTGTCAATTTCAATTACGCTAACTTATAGGTAATTAAATTTTGAATAATTTTCATCTGAAATAATTTTTTCTCACGTCAGATATCCATCTTCAAAGTTCAACTCACAAACGCTTTAATAAAAATAGCCCACAATTGCGTAGGCTTTGAGAAATAGATTATTATTGACAACTTTTATTACACAAAATTATGGCTAATTGACCCTAAATCCTTTATTTATGTAACCACGGACTACCAGGACCGTTGCATTATCTCTGTTGTTGAAAGTTAATCGTCGACCATTAATTATCGATTCTCATATCGATCTTAAAAAGTCAGTTTAAAATGTAATATTTTATGGTTTGTTTATAATACAATGTAGTGCACAAATTTAGCTATAAATACACCTATGTACCTACTTATTTACATAAATTCTAAAAAAAAATACAAATTGCATTTAAGCTACAAATATAGATTCCGTTAATTATTCAACTTTTTTGTTTTTATGTACACATACCTACAATAAATATTATTTATATATATTTGAAAATAGAGGGACACATTTTCTTGTTAGGAATAACATCAGTTCGATTTTTAATACGCGAGTCGACAAGTTTTCTTTTCTACGTTTAATCGTCGGCTAAACGCTACTCACTTTTATCTATAAATTGGTAAATAAGGAGGTATATTTGTACGCATTAATTTTCGTTCAACTTCTATTTACATTTATGTATTTACTACTCGATTCGGTAAACATGGGATTTATTTACGACGCCAGATACTTTTTGTCTTTTTACTTGCTTTTTTGCGTTTGTGAAGTAGCTTATACAGTGTGTCCAAACATATTTTGAAAAAAAGCCCGTACATGTCGATTTAGATTTTTAATTGCGCATTTTATGACACTTTAATAATTTATACAGGGTCATCTATTTCGGAACTACAGCATCATCGACTGTTTTTTTTAAATGGAACACTCTGTATATTTTATTATTTTTAGAATCAGGTCTGGAGGGAGATTCCAAAAATAATAAAATATACAGGGTGTTCCATTTAAAAAACGGCCGGTGATGTTGTAGCTCCGAAATGGATCACCCCGTATAAATTATTTTAGTGTCAAAAAATGCGCAATTAAAAATATAAATCGACGTGTCCGAGCTTTTTTTCAAAATATTTTTATATGTCGAGAAGCTTGGGGACACCCTGTATTTAAAAGTGATAGCAACGCAAGTGTGCGTTTAACCGATTTAACTCGTATTTGGGCGGTGGACGTATTAAAAGAATTTTAAGGGTAAATGTATAAAGTAAAATAATTGTAATATAAAACACGAGTACATTCGAATATGCTTTTATACACATTTTTTAAGACACGCAATAAAATTAATAAATCAAATACCTAATATTAAAAAGTTATTTTATTATATAGTAATAATTGAACTAACTAATTAACAAGTTTAATAATCGGCACTTGAATTTTCCTAATAGTACATAATATCTGAGTTAATCACAGATATTTCTTTGAGTTGTGTTTCGTTTTTTTAAATCTTTGTAGCGATACATCCTTGAGATAAGACTTCAAAGTATATACAAACAATTTTTTTGAAGAACCCATTTTGAATTACTACAAATTTAGGCTGACCCAATATGGCACACTTTAACCCTACAGTAAATACGTGGAAAATAATCCCACCAGTGCATATGTTAGGCTTTTAAAGCCCATAGTTTATTAGTTTTTCCCGTCATAGTTTAATAATTTTTTAAAAACTTTTTATGTATAAAATGATCATTAACATTTAGGAACATAAAATGTTTGTAATATTTGTGATCAAGTAACTACAAATTAATAAAAATGGCATTATTACATAGCATACGCATAACTTACACTTTTTTTTATTTTAGGTATAAAAAGCCACTTTGAATTTTCAAAACTAAAATTTTTTTCGCACAATCAGCACAAACAAAGGTAGAATGTTCCATAGAAATTCAAGTTATACACATTTTATTGTAATTACGACTTTTGTGCCTATTCCAAAAAGAGCAATATTTTCCCTTATTTCCTATCTTATTTCCAATAAGTAACTAAAATAAAAAATTTTAAGGTTTGAATTAATCGGTAATTAATACTCATAAACTAATCATGCACTCTGTTTAAATCTAAAACGTGACAAAAAAAAATAAATTTGAATAAAATAAACACTTAAATTCATAATAAACTAACACAAACTCAGCTAAAATTAAATCCCGGGAGTGAATATGTTAGGCTTTTCAAGCCTATTTGCTGTTCTATACGAAATTTAATATACTTGCAATAATTATTTAATTGTTTTTATTATATAATCTTACACTTACAATCAATGTCGAAAGGTATATTAAGTTTCATAAATCTAGTTTAAAAAATATACATGGTACAACAAAAATAAAACGGCATAGGCTTTAAAAGCCTAACATATGCTCTGTAGGGTTAAGTAATCTCAAAATTTGAAAAAAAATAATAAAAAGCGATGTATAACTACTTTAATTTTATAAATGTATAAAATGGTCAGTTACGCTTACGATACGTACATTAAAAATTTTTAAATTCATTATAACAAAGTATAAAATTTATTATGGTAACTACAACTAATAATAATCGTAAACTTCGATCATATAAAAAAATATTTATCCAAGTTAATTTTTCAAGAGTATTTACTTTTATAAGCTGTACTAAAAAAAATCTTACAACATTCGTTATAAATTTATGTATAGTAGATATTCGAGTATATCACAGATTAACAATGCATAGGGTTTTAGCTTATAAAAATTGTATAGCACACGCAACGTATCCCAACAACTTAATTTACATTGCATCTACTGTATTTTTGTTTAAAAAAAATTTTAAAAGTAATTATATCAACAATTAAAAAGGATATAATAATCCAGTCAAAGAAGGGTTTAACCTTGGAACAAAAGGCACAAAGCTAAATATTTGCACAAACCTATGTTTTGACGTTCCAAAGACTTGCTCAAAAGTCTCATATAATCTCGTGTCAAGATATTCAAGGTCAAAGATCACAAAAATCGTTTTTTGCAAATATGTCGTTTACTATGCTTCATACGTCATTAGAGGTTATTATAAAACTTGTAGATCATAAAATTCTCTACAAATTTGATCTCATTCATTTTTTTGTGCGATCAACGGTTCTCGAAATATTGCGCGACGAGTACTTTTTTATTTTAAACATTTTATTTATACTCGTGGATTCTACGAAAACAGGAGTTACGTAATTTTCAGATAGTTTTCTATCTGACTATCAGGCTAAGCTCTGATGATACAATTTCTCTCTAATAATTTACAGGGTGTTCAAAAAGTGCCGACTTTTAGAGGAAATTTAAAACCTAAAATACTTTTTAATTTTAAATGGAACACTGTATTTTTTTAACACTTTTGGATGCAGAAATAAATTTACTACCGTTTTGCATTACCATTCCCTATACCTATCGTCGACGCTTTTTACATTATCCTATATACGCTTGCGAGCACCCTTCCCCAATGCTTTCCCCAATTTTCAAAGCATTTGAATCAGCGGTTTGCGTAAAAACTACTTACATTTCCATCTACCCTCTTTTTCACTCGATTTTCACTAATTATTCTACTTTAAGATTTTCTGCCACGTAAGCTAGAAGAGCGAGTGGGCTAATATTTTAAGATAGTGTAGGAGCACCCTTCCCCAATGCTTTCCCCAATTTTCAAAGCATTTGAATCAGCGGTTTCCATCTACCCTCTTTTTCACTCGATTTTCACTAATTGTCCTACTTAAAGATTTTCTGCCACGTAAGTTAGAAGAGCGAATGGGCTAATATTTTAAGGTAGTGTAGGAGCACCCTTTCCCAATGCTTTTCCCAATTTTCAAAGCATTTAAATCAGCGGTTTCCATCTACCCTCTTTTTCACTCGATTTTCACTAATTGTCCTATTTTAAGATTTTCTGCCACGTAAGCTAGAAGAGCGAATGGGCTAATATTTTAAGGTAGTGTAGGAGCACCCTTCCCCAATGCTTTCCCCAATTTTCAAAGCATTTGAATCAGCGGTTTCCATCTACCCTCTTTTTCACTCGATTTTCACTAATTGTTCTACTTTAAGATTTTCTACCACATTAGCTAGAAGAGCGAATGGGCTAATATTTTAAAGTAGTGTAGGAGCACCCTTTTCCAATGCTTTTCCCAATTTTCAAAGCATTTGAATCAGCGGTTTCCATCTACCCTCTTTTTCACTCGATTTTCACAAATTGTTCTACTTAAAGATTTTCTGCCACGTAAGTTAGAAGAGCGAATAAGCTAATATTTTAAGATAGTGTAGGAGCACCCTTTCCCAATGCTTTTCCCAATTTTCAAAGCATTTGAATCAGCGGTTTCCATCTACCCTCTTTTTCACTCGATTTTCACTAATTGTTCTACTTTAAGATTTTCTACCACATTAGCTAGAAGAGCGAATGGGCTAATATTTTAAAGTAGTGTAGGAGCACCCTTTTCCAATGCTTTTCCCAATTTTCAAAGCATTTGAATCAGCGGTTTCCATCTACCCTCTTTTTCACTCGATTTTCACTAATTATTCTACTTTAAGATTTTCTGCCACGTAAGCTAGAAGAGCGAATGGGCTAATATTTTAAGGTAGTGTAGGAGCGCCCTTCCCCAATGCTCTATCCAATTTTCAAAGCATTTGAATCAGCGGTTTCCAGCTACCCTCTTTTTCACTCGATTTTCACTAATTGTCCTATTTTAAGATTTTCTGCTACGTAAGCTAGAAGAGCGAATGGGCTTATATTTTACGGTAGTGTAGGAGCACCCTTCACCAATGCTTTCCCCAATTTTCTAAGCATTTGAATCAGCGGTTTGCGTAAAAACTACTTACATTTCCATCTACCCTCTTTTTCACTCGATTTTCACTAATTGTCCTACTTTAAGAATTTCTGCTACGTAAGCTAGAAGAGCGAATGGGCTAATATTTTAAGGTAGTGTAGGAGCACCCTTCCCCAATGCTTTCCCCAATTTTCAAAGCATTTGAATCAGCGGTTTCCATCTACCCTCTTTTTCACTCGATTTTCACTAATTGTCCTACTTTAAGATTTTCTGCTACGTAAGGTAGAAGAGCGAATGGGCTAATATTTTAAGGTAGTGTAGGAGCACCCTTCACCAATGCTTTCCCCAATTTTCAAAGCATTTGAATCGGCGGTTTCCATCTACCCTCTTTTTCACTCGATTTTCACTAATTGTTCTAATTTAAGATTTTCTGCCACGTAAGCTAGAAGAGCGAATGGGCTAATATTTTAAGGTAGTGTAGGAGCACCCTTCCCCAATGCTCTATCCAATTTTCAAAGCATTTGAATCAGCGGTTTCCAGCTACCCTCTTTTTCACTCGATTTTCACTAATTGTCCTACTTTAAGATTTTCTGCCACGTAAGCTAGAAGAGCGAATGGGCTTATATTTTAAGATAGTGTAGGAGCACCCTTCCCCAATGCTTTCCCCAATTTTCAAAGCATTTGAATCAGCGGTTTGCGTAAAAACTACTTACATTTTCATCTACCCTCTTTTTAACTCGATTTTCACAAATTGTTCTACTTAAAGATTTTCTGCCACGTAAGCTAGAAGAGCGAATGGGCTAATATTTTAAGGTAGTGTAGGAGCACCCTTCCCCATTGCTTTCCCCAATTTTCAAAGCATTTGAATCAGCGGTTTCCATCTACCCTCTTTTTCACTCGATTTTCACTAATTGTTCTAATTTAAGATTTTCTGCCACGTAAGCTAGAAGAGCGAATGGGCTAATATTTTAAGGTCATGTAGGAGCACCCTTCCCCAATGCTCTATACAATTTTCAAAGCATTTGAATCAGCGGTTTCCATCTACCCTATTTTTCACTCGATTTTCACAAATTGTTCTACTTTAAGATTTTCTGCCACGTAAGCTAGAAGAGCGAATGGGCTAATATTTTAAGGTGGTGTAGGAGCATCCTTCCCCAATGCTTTCCCCAATTTTCAAAGCATTTGAATCAGCGGTTTCCATCTACCCTCTTTTTCACTCGATTTTCACTAATTATCCTACTTTAAGATTTTCTGCCACGTAAGCTAGAAGAGCGAATGGGCTAATATTTTAAAGTAGTGTAGGAGCACCCTTTTCCAATGCTTTTCCCAATTTTAAAAGCATTTGAATCTGCGGTTTCCATCTACCCTTTTTTTCACTCGATTTTCACTAATTGTTCTAATTTAAGATTTTCTGCCACGTAAGCTAGTATAGCGAATGGGCTAATATTTTAAGGTAGTGTAGGAGCACCCTTCCCCAATGCTTTCCCCAATTTTCTAAGCATTTGAATCAGCGGTTTGCGTAAAAACTACTTACATTTCCATCTACCCTCTTTTTCACTCGATTTTCACAAATTGTCCTACTTTAAGAATTTCTGCTACGTAAGCTAGAAGAGGGAATGGGCTAATATTTTACGGTAGTGTAGGAGCACCCTTCACCAATGCTTTCCCCAAGTTTCTAAGCATTTGAATCAGCGGTTTGCGTAAAAACTACTTACATTTCCATCTACCCTCTTTTTCACTCGATTTTCACTAATTGTCCTACTTTAAGAATTTCTGCTACGTAAGCTAGAAGAGCGAATGGGCTAATATTTTAAGATAGTGTAGGAGCACCCTTCCCCAATGCTTTCCCCAATTTTCAAAGCATTTGAATAGCGGTTTCCATCTACCCTCTTTTTCACTCGATTTTCACTAATTGTCCTACTTTAAGATTTTCTGCTACGTAAGCTAGAAGAGCGAATGGGCTAATATTTTAAGGTAGTGTAGGAGCACCCTTCCCCATTGCTTTCCCCAATTTTCAAAGCATTTGAATCAGCGGTTTCCATCTACCCTCTTTTTCACTCGATTTTCACTAATTGTTCTAATTTAAGATTTTCTGCCACGTAAGCTAGAAGAGCGAATGGGCTAATATTTTAAGGTAGTGTAGGAGCACCCTTCCCCAATGCTCTATCCAATTTTCAAAGCATTTGAATCAGTGGTTTCCAGCTACCCTCTTTTTCACTCGATTTTCACTAATTGTCCTACTTTAAGATTTTCTGCCACGTAAGCTAGATGAGCGAATGGGCTAATATTTTAAGATAGTGTAGGAGCACCCTTCCCCAATGCTTTCCCCAATTTTCAAAGCATTTGATTCAGCGGTTTGCGTAAAAACTACTTACATTTCCATCTACCCTCTTTTTCACTCGATTTTCACAAATTGTTCTACTTAAAGATTTTTAAGTTAAAAACGCCTTAAATTAAATTAAAAAAAAAAAAAAAAAGATTTTCTGCCACGTAAGCTAGAAGAGCGAATGGGCTAATATTTTAAGATAGTGTAGGAGCACCCTTTTCCAATGCTTTTCCCAATTTTCAAAGCATTTGAATCAGCGGTTTCCATCACCCTCCTTTTTCACTCGATTTTCACAAATTGTTCTACTTAAAGATTTTCTGCCACGTAAGCTAGAAGAGCGAATGGGCTAATATTTTAAAGTAGTGTAGGAGCACCCTTTTCCAATGCTTTCCCCAATTTTCAAAGCATTTGAATCAGCGGTTTCCATCTACCCTCTTTTTCACTCGATTTTCACTAATTATTCTTCTTTAAGATTTTCTGCCACGTAAGCTAGAAGAGCGAATGGGCTAATATTTTAAGGTAGTGTAGGAGCACCCTTCCCCAATGCTTTCCCCAATTTTCAAAGCATTTGAATAGCGGTTTCCATCTACCCTCTTTTTCACTCGATTTCCACTAATTGTCCTAATTTAAGATTTTCTGCTACGTAAGCTAGAAGAGCGAATGGGCTAATATTTTAAGGTAGTGTAGGAGCACCCTTCCCCAATGCTTTCCCCAATTTTCAAAGCATTTGAATAGCGGTTTCCATCTACCCTCTTTTTCACTCGATTTTCACTAATTGTCCTACTTTAAGATTTTCTGCCACGTAAGCTAGAAGAGCGAATGGGCTAATATTTTAAGATACTAATGTATTACAACAACGTGGTCTGTACGAGTATTAAATAACATACCTACCCACACCATGTGATATCCATCTCCAAACTTTCCTATCTCCTGAACCAATCCTTCACGATGGAGTTGGCCTATGCGTGCATAAACTCGAAGACGACTATAACAATGAGTTAACCGAAATCTTGACTCAAAGAGGGTAGATGGAATTCTAAGAGGTTTTTACGCAAACCGCTGATACAAATGCTCTGAAAATTGGGGAAAACATTGGGGAAGAGTGCTCCTACACTACCTTAAAATTTTATACCATTCGCTCTTCTAGCTTACGTGGCAGAAAATCTTAAAGTCGAACAATTAGTGAAAATCGAGTGAAAAAGAGGGTACATGGAATTGTAAGAGGTTTTTACGCAAACCGCTGATACAAATGCTCTGAAAATTGGGGAAACTATTGGGGAAGGGTGCTCCTACACTACCGTAAGATTTTATCCCATTCGCTCTTCTAGCTGGTAACTAAAATTTTAGTATCATGTCATACAGGAAATTTGCATTTAGTACTAACTTTCGACTGAATAACCGCGCGCCGATTCAGTAACTAACTAGTTAGTAAGATAGTTAGTTCATGTAATACGGCCCTTATAGTGTAGTCAACGAACCAAAATTTATCCTGATTTGCGGACTTTTTTTGTAACAGCCAGTTTTTTTTCTTAATCGGTCGAAACTATTCCTGTGAGTTTGTGTGTAAAATGTCAACCCAATTTTGACCGGAAGGCCCTTATTCTTCGACTTTAGTGTACAATTTTGACTTTTTCAAGTTTCCGTTTCACTATTTTTTCAATAACTTCGCTTGTATTGGTCGGATCGGGACCAAAAAATTTTCCTTTTGTTTGTAATGAATCTCTCTTTAAAACTACCTGGGTTAAAATAATCTATATTAATTTCCTAACCCAAAAAAAAATTCAAAACTGCCGTCATTAGTGAGTCGTAGTATTTTATAGAGAACTCGAGTAATAATTAATACTACGGTATGAAACTTTAGGAAGTTGTAGCTGATATAGTAACAAATCCATATTGTAAATTGGGTCCAAAAATATTGAGAACAAAGACTAAAATTTACATTTTGGTTCAAATTTTCTAATTCATATTTGTTGTGAGCAATTGGTGGTATCGTAATAATTCTTCCCATGAAATGTTGGAAATTTAATGCTCTTTCAGATGAAACCAAATACAGTCACATTAGACCACGTTTTCTTCCGATTTCGTTGAAAAGAAAAATAAAATTTTTATTTTTTTTTGGGTTTAGGAAATTAATATAGATTATTTTAACCCAGGTAGTTTTAAAGAGAGATTCATTACAAACAAAAGGAAAATTTTTTGGTCCCGATCCGACCAATACAAGCGAAGTTATTCAAAAAATAGTGAAACGGAAACTTGAAAAGTCAAACTTTTACACTAAAGTCGAAGAATAAGGGCCTTCCGGTCAAAATTGAGTTGAGACATTATATACACAAACTCACAGGAATCGTTTCGACCGATTAAGGAAAAAAACTCGCTGTTACAAAAAAAGTCAGAAAATCGGATAAATTTTGGTTCGTTGACTACACTATTACGTTTTACGCGTTAAGTCTCATTGTGTGCCAGCCTTTAGTTGAAATAAATGAACTTTTGACGTCAAAATCAAGAACGGTCGTCAAAGCAGCGACTCTCTAGCGCAACGCGACATTTTCATCCTAAAATCGAGTTCTGCATTGTGATTGGTTAATATAGGAAACGCCACACAGCTATAACGCCAAAACGTTGGTATGGGAACTTACCATAACGATTTTATTTACCGTTGCCGTCTACGGAGCCACTCCCAAATACGTCATCTGTCAATGTTGGTATGGTCCGCTTGGTTATGTATATTTTTGTAAATATTTTAATAGCACATACGTACTTTTCAAATTAAATTTAATCCGTTTATTTGATAAATTATGGAATACACCAAAGAGAATATAGAGAAAGCGGTTAACTTATTTTATACGAGCGAAACTAGGCAACAAGCGCAAGTCCACGAATGGCTCACCGAAGCACAAAATTCTTCTCAAGCGTGGAGTTTTGTTTGGGAACTCCTAAATCCTCAACAAGTACCGTACAAAATTCAAAAACGTATAATAATAATTAAATTAATTCAATTTTAGACTTCGGAAGTACAGTTTTTTGCTGCGACAACTTTACACACTAAGTTATTAAAACATTGGAAGGAAATACCGGAGGACTATTACGAACTATTGAAAAATCGTATTTTACAAACCATAATTACTTACGCCCAAGGGCCAAAGTTAATTTTAAATCGCCTGTGCATCACCGTAAGTTACATTACTAATATCGACGGTGGTTGATGTTGCCCAATTTTAGTTGTCCGCCTATGTTATTCACACGATTCCGGTTCATTGGCCAAACGCAATTCACGATCTAGTCAATAGTTTTCAGCCGCATAACCTTTCGCACGTGGAACCGGAGCGCATTACGTGGATATTATTGGAGATATTATCGGTCGTACCCGAAGAAGTAAAGATTTGTTATAGATTAAGCTCGTTATTCGTCAATTAAAAGCCTCGCGTTTTAGTTTCAAGGCACCACGCTAGCCACCAGTCGACGTGTCGCTGTTCGTAGCGTTCTCTGCGAATCGAGCAAAAGCATCATCGAATTTGTAGAAAATTGTTTTGTACAGACCTCGGATTCGTTAAACGTAAAAACAAATTTAATAACCTATTCGAACGCCGTTAAATGTATTTACGCTTGGGTGCAGTTGGGCTTTTTTACCATCCAAGATTGCTCGTACGTTCTCGACGTAATAGTGGACTCGGTTTATCGTCTCTATTGGTTCGTATATTATATATTTAGAGGGTAGTTAGCTATCGAGAGCTGCGTCCTCATCCGTACGTTGTAATACTTGGAATAACGGGAAGTTTTTAGGAACAGAATAGAATATCCTAATGCGGAATCGACGGAAGAACAAGAGCTTATCGAGGTGGCCTTAGAAACGGTTTCGTCTGTTATGCTTCAACCGCAAACACACAAATATCCTAATCACGTAATTAAGCATCTGACAGATATTAACTCCAAGTTTGGGAAAATTTTAGAAAACGAAAAATCCGTCGCAAATCAAAATAAGGTGAAGCTGCGGTAGTTATCGATACATTAAGGTAAATAATAGGTAAACATTTGCAGGACATGGTGGAAGGCATATACGGATTAATAATAAACGTGGCCGACGCGCATTCTAAGATTATATTAACTCGACTGAGATCGAGCGACGCCAAAGAAAAGGCGATAGGCGTCGAAATTCTTAACCGTATATTGGATTGCTCGAGTATGCCAGGTAAATATCCCGTAGACGAAACAAACAGCAGCTTACCTTTTGGATTTTGGTACACTTTGCAGGTAAGTATCTCTTTTATGTCCGCTTTTAATATTTTTTAGTGGGAGCTGTCCTCGCCACCTTATTAACGACTTCTTTTTAATTTAGGAAGATATGTTTTCCATAAGTGCTCTCGAATGCGCTCATCTTTGGGAAGCCGTTAAAGATTACTATCGAAAATTAATCGCAATTATGTTAACTAAGTCGGCGTATCCGATACGCTCTAATCCCAAGTGGTCTCTGGACGACAAGGAACTATTTCGCTGCTACAGACAAGACGTTGCCGATACCTTCATGTATTGTTACAACGTACTCAATAGCGAAATGTTGGCCATTTTACAAAACGAGATGGACCGATCTCTGTACAAGTTGAAAATTGATTCGGACGTTTACTGGAATACGGTCGAGGCGTGTTTACACGCATTCGGCGCCGTTTCGGAATGTGCAGAAACGGACAACTTGTACCTCCCAAAGTTAATGTCCGACATAACGAGTATACCGTTTTCCGACGTTCACGTAAAAGTTCTCGCGACCGCTTTAAATACCGTCGGCGCTTATTCCGAATGGTTGAGCGATCGTCCGGATATTTTAATGAACGTCGTGCCGATGTTACTTCTAGGACTCGAAAATACCCGAACGACTCCTAACGCGACGTTGGCTTTAAAAGACGTGTCTCGAAATTGTCAAAACATCTTACATCCGTGTGCGGATCATTTGTTATTAACGTGCCACGTAAGCGCCTATTAGTATGTGCACGTTGTGTTTGCTCATTTGAAATCATTTGTAGTCACGTTTACAGAGTGGCGAATTGAAATTAGCCGAACGTGTCCGAATAATGCACGTTATGGGCACCGTTATAAGTGTGGTGCCTTCAAACTCCATCTTGCAATATATGAATTTGATATTGGGGCCGTCCATCCAAGAACTCACAAATCTAAATAATTTTGTATCGGTAAGTGTGGGATAAAGAGAATAAGATGAATTAGTGTCGACGCTTTTTTAGAACGTAGGCGTTGCGGCTTCGATAGCGACCAGGTTGAAGATGATATCCGCTTTATTCTGCTCCCTAAACTTGAAAAGCGACTCTTCTCAAGAACCTATACTGCTCGTCGTCCAGACTCTCTTACCGTTGTTAGGACAAATAAGCGAAAAATACTGTAACAACGACGAAGTAATGTCGATAATGTGCACTTTGTTCAAGCACGTCCTCACCTCTTTAATGAACAGTTGTAAACCCGTCGTCCAAGATATCTTACGAGTGCTGCTAAATGCGTATTTGCGAGTTCCCAATGCCGGTGTATTGCCTCTCGTTAAAATGGTTAGTATCGAAGCGAGAGCTGCAAACAATTTATCCATTAAACGAGAGCTCCTACTCGGAGCGCTTACAAAACTAACTTTTCAAAAGTTAATGTGTAACCACAATAAACAGAGTAGAGAGAGAGACCATTTTCCTCATCCACGTCCTAATTTTGTTAGAAAGCGCTGCAATTTTTGCACTTTAGGCACGGTCGATGAGATTGTCTCGTCAAATCTTTACGATAATTAATCGAGTTAATTAACGAGGCTCATTTTAGATTATGGTGATGTTCGGAAAAGACGAAACTATGAATTCGCTTTTATACAATTTTTTAAACCAAATAGTTACCTACACTTTACAGTTATTTTCCGAATTAAATGCTGGCGATAAATTATCGGAAAAATCGGACATCGTGGAAGCCTTTTTTTCCATGTTGGCTCATTTGTTGAAACGTAACAATCAAACGAGCGATATCGCCGGCTTAGACTTTACCACCTTATTTCGATGTTGTAAGTTAAGTTTGCTAGCACCGAGAAGCGTATTAACGGAATGTTTCAGCTATCGTTTGCTTAGCGTTACCCGAAGTACATACTTTAAAAGCTTGCGTAGCGTTCGTAGTGGCTTTTATTTCGCTAAGTCGGGAAAATGGACATGCCGATATAGTGCAATCTTACGGAGAAACTTTAGTGAATAAAATTTTAGCGTGTTTGGGTAATTTCAAACAAAATGAAGGTTTAAAACGTAATAATACCCGTTGGACCTTTTTTAGGTGGCTTGGCGCCTAGGTCGGCCACCGATATAATGACCGAAGTATTTTTAATTTTAAATAAAAAGTATTGCGACGATTTTACTCGCTGGTTATACGTTCAATTAGCTCAAGAAAATTTTCCGTCGTCGTTGGTAACCGACCGACAGAAGCGGCACTTTGCTATGTGCGTTTTAAGGTAAACCCACAAATGATACATTAATTTACATATTTGACAACTTTTATTTTATTAAAGAGAGAAAGCTAGTAAAAGAAAATTGTGCGAATCGATAACGGAATTTACTTTAATATGTCGAGGAATTATAAAGTTAGAAGACGGAGCTTAAAATAAAATTTAATTAACTTGCGTAAACATGAATTTATTCGTCGGCGCCGTATTTATTTAGTAATTCTCGCTTTCTTTTCGACAATAAGGCTTGTTCGACATCGTGTCGAGAGGGAACCGCAACATGAACAAAAGTTCTTCGCAATGTGGCATCTGTGTCGTCTACCGTCTCTTCTCGAATGTATATATTTCTGTCCTCGTCGTCATTTTTGTTTTTAGAATCGCTCTTTCCTAACTCGGCTTTCCACTCTTCTATCTCCTTTTCTATCGCTACAAAATTAAAAGCGTTTAAGAAAATTAGCGCTTTTTATCGACGTACCTGCTTGTTGAACGTGTTGTTCGAGAGGTGTTAAGATTCCGTCGTCGTCGTCTCGATAACCGTAATAATCTGCGTCGATGTCTTTCATCATTTCGGCGCGGGTTTTACGAGGAGGAAGAGGTGGTTCTTGTTCAAACAGGTCTCGTACGCCTGAAAATTAATAGTCGGTACCATTTTTAAGTTGTATTTTAGCCTTACCCGGTAATTCTTTAGCCGCTCCGAAGTATTTATAGCCTCGATTTCCCGGCACTTCTCTTCCTTCGTGATCTAACATTTTTGGTCCCACTCTTTGATAATCCGGTCCTCCCAACTCTTTAATTTGAATTTCCCAATGTCGTTTTTCCCTAAGTAATTTGTTAATTTCGTCGTTGAGATCTCGAATTCTGAATTCTCCTAAACCCGCATTTTGTATTTGCGACACTTTTTTTGCCACCTCTCGAATTATTTGCATTCTCCATTTTTCGCACGCGTATAAACTTTTACACTCTGACGCTAGATACGGTCGCCTTAATTTGTGTTTATCGATTTCTCCTAGCTGAGCTGCTCGCCACCGAGCTAAAGTTGTCCTTAAAAAATAAAAGACGGGCATATTACGATAAGATGAGCAAATGTTGACGGAAAATTGGGAGATAAACGTTAATACTTATGCGCGTAAATGTAAATCGGCTTTAATAGGAAGGTCCGATTTAAAAAAAAAATTAGTAGGGCGTCCAGGACGTAGGTACTTACATAGCTTTCTCTGCATTTCGTGCCTATAAAGTAAACGTTAAGTATCCGTCTAATATAACTTTAATAAACCTACGTACCATAATTCAGGAATTAATTTGGGAAATTGAAATCATGAAATCCAAACAAGCTTGCGATTGCTGGTGCGAATTAGTTAGGTTAGGTTATGTTATAAAAGCAAAAGAATTGACAGCAAACGAGCGTGCGCACAAAATTGTAAAAAGCAACCGAGGTCCGTCTCGTTGTATTGTAAAGACGCTACGTAAAGGTGGATTACGTCACATTTCCTACCTTTTTTTAATGTAATATAAAAATTTAGAGCCAAGGTTTATTTTAAACTACAGGGCATAAATTCCATAAATTTAAGAAATTTGTAGGTTTTACAATATGAGATAAAAGAAAACATCAGTTTTTAGAGTATTTTAGAGTTTTTAGAGTATTATAGGTTTAACTCTATGGGCGGAGTGCATATCATGGGAATTAGCGACTCGTAGTGGTCAAATTTGTAAGTTACGTTGTTACAAATTCAAATAATTTTTTTCTAAATATTGATAAATACAAAGAAATGTTAGATTTTTATAATAATTGATATGGAAGGAGTTTAGCAATAAGCCTGTCTGTACATTTTACATAATTTAACTTTTCCTTATGCTTTGATAAAGTCATATGATCGAAAAAATAAGTTATTTTGTTATTTAATTTTTGGACGTTTTTAGACTCCTCGAGTCCAAAATAGCAACGAAAACCCTAAAACAACTCTTTCTGATTAGTATAGCATATATTTCGTTAGAAAAAAATAGTTTGTAACTCCATATCTTGAGATTTGCTTTTAAGAGTATTTTCGCGCCATTAGTAGTAGTATGGGGTTTTAAGGACTTTTCAATTGCGCCAAGTAATTTAAATTTTAATTACCTATAACATATTTATTAAGTTGTAAGTGCCATTTAGTAGATTTATCAATTAAAACAATTAATTAACTAAAATCGCAAACTTCGAGCTCATCTTACTTGGGTCATTTTACGCCATCTATCAACATCCGCTTGTAATATTACTTTTCCTCTCTAGAAAAGAAAACACTATTTTCGTAACTAGTAAAGGTAAACTTTTACCTCCTAGGAGGTAAAAGTAAATTCTAACCCTAAATATTTACAACAAATTGTAACGTAAAACGATATTTCTAAGCATTTGTAATGTAAAAAGGTAATGTTTTTATAAATTTTCTGTGATAATTTATTCGTTGCGTTTAATAATTAGCTTCTTTTTACAAGTTAAAGTTAATTTTTAAAAATATTTGACAATTGAACTACACATAATTTTCAAGAGATGGCGACACTTGAAAAAATTTTATTTTTGGTTTTTCTAAGTTTTACGTTTGAAGAAAAAATTAAATGTTCAATACGGAGTAAAAATACTTTTTTAAAAAGTGACATTTTTATTCTTAATCAAACAATCTACTATTTCTAGTTCAACTTTAAGGCAGTAATAAATTAAAATTTTAAAAAAAGTCCGAAATGTGACGTCACGAGATCAACCTACTGACATTACAACCACAGCGCTTTAGTTCACCTGTAAAAGTATTTTACGGACCTCGAACAACAATATCGCTTTTGACGTTTGTGGTGACAAAGAACGTGAACATAACCTAAAAACGATAAATAAATTTTTTATTTGTAAACTTTTTAATAAAATAAAAGCCGTCTTATCGTAATGGAAGAGAAGCATAAACTTGCCATTCAAAGTCATTATCTGGATCTGGTAAATCGGTGCGATGTACGACGGCTCATTCCTGCGCTCGTTCAAAAAAATGTTTTTTCCGCGGAGATGATGGATAAGTTGACGGTGATTTTTAACTCGATACCCATAAAAATTATGACTAATTTCTTTGGTTTTAGTCGACATCCGAAAGAGAAGTTAAACAATGGCTTTTTTTAGATGTACAAAAACGAGGACCGCGAGCATTTTCGCAACTCGTTACTTCGTTACAAGAAACTAATCAAGCGTATTTAGCCAACTTGCTAGATCCCAATAATAACAGAAACAGTTTAAAAAAGCACACGACGCCTTTTATGCTATCGGTCGATAGAGAGGTAGGAAGAAACGAATCGGAACAAATTCAAAATTTAATACGTTCTATGCCTTCTAACGCTTGCATTAATTTGGACATCGATCCTATTAGCATTAAAGTTATACCGAGCACAGTATTTTACGATAACGTTACAAATTCTAGTATACCGACTTACAGCACACATTCAAAAAATCGAGGCGCGGTTTTAATAATCAATATCATAAAATACGATAAAGACGCTTACATATTACGTCGAGGAGCCGAAGTGGATAGTAGAAATTTAGAAGAATTATTTCTTCAAATGGGATTTTTCGTTCAAAGCTACATAGATATAACGGGTTCCGTAAGTCGCTATTATATATTTTGCCTATTAAAGGATACAAATAAGTTTTTTTAGGAAATTATGAACGCCATTAAAGAATTTAAATCGTATTTCGTTAATACGGAAGTGGATATGGCTTTTGTGATAGTGATGGGTCACGGTAAACACGAAGAAGAAGGAACTAAGATTATCGGTAGGGATAATGTAGAAATCGAAGCTCACTGGATAGAAAGACAATTTGATAACAAACGTTGTAAAGCGCTTCAAAATAAGCCCAAAATTATCCTGTATCAAACGTGTCGGTAAGTTTAAATTTTTTGTTAGTAAAGCTCGACATAAATTTTACCTATTTGCAGAGGTATCATGCCCGATTTTGGCACTTCTCGAGTTGAAATGGACTCTGCCGTGCAAAGTTTCGAGCCTTCAATAAAGATGAGGACGTGTAACGACTTATTAATTGCTCATTCTACCGTACCAGGTATTTACTCCCTATTTAACCAAAGTTGTTGTATAATACTTTTCCCATTGCCCGTAGGTTTTGCGTCACATCGTGATATTCAACTAGGTACTTGGTACATCAGTATATTTTGTAGCGTAATGATGAAACACTCCCATAATACTCATTTAGAAGATATTTTTAAAATAATCGACAACGAGTTGTCTTCACAAAGATCCGCAGAAAAAAGTTTACAAACTTCCATGTTCATTAATTTAGGATTTAAAACTTGCTACGTTCACCCGGGCATATATTTAGAAAACGGTTCCGTTAAAAACATTAACGAGAATTAATTAATACCTATTGTTAGACAATATGTACCGAATAAGCACTTTTTACTCTAATTTAATTTTTATACTAATACTTTTAAGGTTTAACGTTGAATAAAGTAACCTTTATTAAAAAAAAAGTTGTATTTTAGCTCGTAATGTATGGGTGGCTCTATTCTTTGTTCTCTTATCTTTTAATAGAGATAAGCGATATCTCCGTCAATATTGTAGTGCGGGATAACGTGGGTATTAGTAAGTGTGTATCTTAGTACACAAAAATTGGCTTCAACATGTTCGGTTTCTTTGGAAATAAGAAGAAAAGCGGCGCAACATTAACTTTAAGGTACTGTTCTTCTATATTAAACATTTCTCGCTTACGATAATCGCTAACATATCGACTATGATGGATTTGTTTTCCATATCGACATGTTACTGATAAAAACTTTTTATTTCGCTCGAGATTAATTTTTCTCAATATTTACCTTTCAAATTTAATATCGTTTTTATTATAATTTAATAACAATCTACACTTATAAAATAAGTCCGTTTAACATATTTTAGTACAAATACAGAAAGCCCGCACTCGAGAACTACTTCGAGTACTTTTGTTTCCGAGCAGTTTTCCAGGTGAGTCGAGTTATACTCGTTAACGCTCGAATTGGCTCCCATTATTATTTCTAGTACCGCGTACTCTAGGAAACAAGTGATGGAGAAAACAAGTACAATTACGTCATTTAGTCCTACGACAAATGCTACAAGATTAAGAAATATCCGTAACGGCGATATGGAATTAGATATTACAGAAATTAAAATAGACGCGCTTCCTTTATTTCCGAGCCCTTTTGACGAGCAACGGAGATTTAATATCAAGTCTCCGCAGAATTCGAGGAACTTGTCGTCTTCCGTAAATAAAGCAGCTTTGCCTGTTACGACGAAGGAAAAAATGCAACACACGCCGACAACATTATCAAAAAGAGAAAGTGTACCTTTTAGTACATCTAACGAAACTTTAAGACACAAGTTTGAAATTAAAGTAAAGAAAAATGGAAAGTTATACGACGATCCCGGGGACTCTAAAGTGCCCATTTATAGCACTCACTCAAAATATCGAGGTCAATTGTTGCTCATTAATAATATGGAATTTCTCAGTCTAAAACAGTACCGTAAAGGAGCAGAATTGGACGAAATACACCTCGTAAAGTTATTCAAACAATTGGGATTTAAAATTGTACAATACCGAAATTTAGGAAAAAAGGTAACGGCTAATGTTTTTCGAACCTACTCCCTTAAGTACATTTATCGTCTATTTGTTTGTAGGAAATGGAAAGTAAAGTTGTAGCATTTCGTAATAATAGTTATCTTAAGAAAGTCGACGTAGGCGCTATTATAATTATGAGCCACGGAACCGGTGGAGAAAGCAACGACAGTACCGAGGTGGCTTGTACCGACGGACAAAGATTGCACACTCATTGGATAATAAATCAGTTCGACAACGAGCTGTGTCCAAACTTGAAGGGAAAGCCCAAGATTTTTATATTTCAATGTTGCAGGTAGTTAAATATGTTAAGGTGTTTTACACCGTTACGGATCCAATATTATATACGCAAAAGGTAGTGCCGCTATTTACGCGTCGTTTTTACTGTTTTAGAGGTAGTCAAACAGACATCCAACACGATGCCGTACCGTGCGGATTACCGAGAAGATTATCGGATATATTAATAGCTTATTCTACGATCCCCGGTTGGTTAGGTAAGTTGTTGGAACGACCACAAAATGTACACCTTGTTTTTAGGATTCGTTTCTCATAGAGATCCAAATACGGGGACTTGGTATATTCAAGCTATATGTAAAATTTTTATGAACCACGCTTGCGATACGGACGTTGAAAATTTGCTAAAAATGGTAGATTACGCTTTATCGAAACTGGTAACGGAATTTGGATCGAGACAGACCTCCAGTTTTGAAAATAGAGGATTTAAAACCTGTTACTTCCACCCTTAGCTTGTCATAATATCAAAATGTATATGTTCGTCTAAACTGCAAAACCTCGTATCTGCAATTTACTTAATTTTACACGGGAAACAAAAAATCTTAAGAAATGAGGACCTGGCTTTGGCGGTAAAAGTAGATTCTAACCTTAAATATTTACAAAAAATTGTAACGTAAAATGATATTTCTAAGCATTTGTAATGTAAAAAAGTTAATGTTTTTCAAATTTGATTTTATAATTTGTTAATTGCGTTTAATAATTAGCTTCTTTTTGCAAGTGAAAGTTAATTTTTATAAATATTTGACAATTGAACTACAAGTAATTGACAAGAGATGGCGCTTTTTCAAAAAAAATCTTTATTTTTGGTTTTACGTTTGAAGAAAAAAAATTAAATGTTTCCTACGGAGTAAAAGCATAGTTGGGCAAGATACTTATAAAAAGTATCTTTGATACAAGATACATGATAATTCAATTTCAGTATCTTTGATACAAGATACAAGATACTTTCATTTTTTGATCGAAAGATACAAGATACTTGATACTTTTTTCATCATTCTATTTTTCCGTGGTTTTATTTAAAAATAGATTAACTAATAGTATTAGAAAAGTCAAACACAAGCCATGTTAACTAACTGATAATGTAATAACTGAACCTTTTCGAGATAAAAAGGTAAATGAAAGTTGAGCCAAGGATTCAGAATAGTTACAGTGTCTGTCTGAATACAAGAGCCAATCAGAATAGAGGAAGGCCATGGGGAAGGGGTTGTTTTATTTAGAAGAGAAATTTGATTTTCCAAAAAATAACCTTTCCCTTGTTAATTTTCAAAAAATCTAAGTAGATACTTATACAATCTAATGTCCTACCTGGAAATATTACCCTGGGAGTCGTATTATACCCCTTTTACACAGTACAGAGTCATTAGTCGTTACCGTTATCGCCTGAAATTTTAAAGAATTTAAAATCCGCGCCAGAAAGGTCTTAGATTTGACAAACCTGTACCAGCTTTTTTGTCTTTAATTTTATTTTATTTTCTTTTTTTCTATTGATTTTTGAAAGTGTTAAAAAAAGTATCTGGGCACATTGAGACTAAAAAGTATCTTTGATACAAGATACATGATAATTCAATTTCAGTATCTTTGATACAAGATACTTTCACCTCAAGTATCATAGATACAAGATACAAAAGTATCAAAGATACGTATCAAAGATACATGTATCATTGATACTGCCCAACTCTGAGTAAAAGTACTTTTTTCTTCAAACGTCAGAAAAAGTCGCCTTTGTGTCACTCAATAGGTAACGGTGAAGTTTAACTTTCCCGCCGAGGCAGGAAAAATTGTCAGAAAAGTAATTTTTGTCTGTCTAGGAGGGAAAAGTAAAATCTTAACCGCACATTATTTTTATTTTTAACGTAAAAAATGTTTTTTAAGCATTTGTAATGTAAACAATTTAATGTTTTTTAAATTTTCCTTTATAATTAGTTCGTTGCTTTTAATAATTGGCTTTTTTTACAAATTTAAGTTAATTTTAAAAAATATTTGACAATTGAACTACAACTAATTGACAAGAGATGGTGCTCTTTCAAAAATCAAAATTTTCAGTTTTACGCTTTACGTTTGCAGAAAAAATTTAATGTTTTATACAGAGTCAAAGTAGTTTTGTGTGACTTGCCTGTATTGCCTGACTCGCTCGCTGCGCGCTCGCTCTTCAGCCAATCACAGTCTTGTCACACAAAACGTCACTTTGTCTCCTTATAAAACAAATAACTATTACTCCTAATAAAATATACTACCGGTAAATAACATTATTATGTCAAACCCTTGTTTTGTAGCTGTACAAGTGCAATTAAAGTTGCCTACCTTTCAGGAGCTCTTTCGATGTCGTTACGACACGCCGAGCTCATAAACCATTTCAAGGAAACGATTGTATTAACGTCCTCTACTACCGTTTTAATTTTGTTCCCGCCATTCGCTAACACCCGTTCACAAGGTATATAAAAGATGGTCAAATAAACTTATTTATATTTAATATTATAATTTCGCCAACTTAAAATTAAAGTAATTAAAATCGAGTTTACTGTGATTATAATACGTTCCAAAATGAATAAAAATGATAATTATCGAAGAAAAACCTCCCTAAAAAATGAAATTGGTGGAATAAGTACGAGTGTTTACGCACCTTATTTAATCTCGTCTTTATACCTCTAGATATTGTGGTCGCAACACTTTTTACGAAATGAACGCCAATTTCTTTTATGTAAAAGACGATTCGTAAAGAGATCTTCCTTCGACAGTTGCATTCTGTTCTAAATTTTGCAATTCTAAATTTGCTTTATCGACAGTTACGATCTTAAATAGATCTCTAGATTTTTGGTAAGTGTATTTACTGCTATCTAATTTGAATTTCAATCCTAATATTATGTTCAAAGCGGATGCGTCGTAACTGTGACATCCCGAATAACGGTACTGGGGTTTCTTGTTAAAACGACAACCTCCAGATTGAGCTCCTATCGGATGTACGCAGTCTTGAGTTAACGCACACTGTACCCAAGGCAACATCACTTCGCGATGAGTGTCTTCGCTATTAACGATTATAATAACATTGGCGGTAACCATTTGGACGAATAAAAAGTTATCCGCGTCCGTATGAAAATAATCAAACATTTTCTTATGAGTTAGGCTAGAAACTGCATTTCTTAATGGCATTTCCCAAGTTAAAATGCCGCTGCCTCGTACGACCGCATCGTACATGTTTAGCAAGAAATCTGTAGTTACGAACCTTTTCGATCGAAGATTACATTCGACAAAAAAGATGGCGCCAGTACGATGCAAGGCATCCTGAAATTTAGAACATTTCTAATTACTCCGACTAGCGGTTTTACGAGCTTACTTGAACTACTAAAGGTCTATATGCGTGCAAGCTTCGATCTTGGACGTGAGACGGAAATTCGTATAAATTGAAATTTACGACCTGGCATCGACTACTATTACAATAGTTTAACAACTAAAGAATGAAAAAATTAACGTCGTTGTTAAATAAACGTATCTGTATTACCGTTCTGAGTGCGAAATTTCCGAGACCTAAATTGTAAATTAAAATAGTATTATTTGGCAAAACTTTTCCGAAACTATTTATAAAACCGATAGCTTGACTTTCTTCACCTTCCGTAACGTAAGTAACTATGACGGGTAAAGTGGTGTTGCGCCATACATTTTTGGGATAAAGCCTGGGATTATCGACGAAGCCGAGTCTTTTCAAATATTTCTCGTCGGCTACGAGTTTCTTGGTTTCAGCATCTCTCAAATTTTCCTAAAAACATAACCTTAAATTAAGCAAAACGTTTCCTACAGCTATGCAGCACTTTAAAATTTTGCAAATGTTGATGGGTACTAGAAACTATGTTTTGTATGGTAGAAGGTTTTCGCTGGCCGAATATTAATAACAAACTCACAACTATCACAGAACATAGAAATATAAGAAAATTTTTCGTCCTCATTTGTAAGGAAACAGAAGCTATTAATCCGAGTCTTCACTTCATCGTATTTATCTTCGTGTACCGCATACTTCAAAATCGCTTTGGCCTTTTCTACATTAATCATTTAAATCCTCCTTATTATAAACAAACCATCGAATTTGTATTTTATTAACATAATTATTTTAAAGGAACATTCGCCAAAACATTTGGCTATTTCGATGCGCACGCAGATGCGGACGCATTTCGCCATAAATGTGGCGCCAATTTTTAAATATACCGCCGCAATAATTATTTCCAGTTTGGATCTTTTACAAACAAAACTCGTAGTTTTAAAGAGACGCTTGCGTTATTTATTCTCTGGCTATCGATTACAATTTGTAAGGTTAGTGTTTATAACTCTTTTCGGCGTCACCCGTGACCTAACCTCAAATTAGACTAGTGTTCTTGGATATCTTTTGGATTCACCTCAGAATATTTCGTTCCAACTCCTTTTTACTCGAGAGTACTTCGTTATCGCTTAAATTTTACACGTTATGATTGTCTACGACCACCTCGAAGAAGCTACTCAAGTTTGGAATAAGCGTTCGAATAAGATCGACTTGAAAGAATTAACATCTAAATATGCTAAAAGTAGTGAAGAAAAGAATGTAACTTTAAGTGCTAAAGCGCGTATGCGAAACGATTTCAAACGCTACTTCTTTTTAAATTTCAATGGTATATTCGATTCGGCAAACATTAACAATGTACCGTATATCTCGTTGCAGACTATAGGATTAATCAAGTTGCAAAATGGTGATCTCAAATTGTACGCGATAGACGGCAACGATACAACTTCTATGAAAGTTGTGTTTAAAACATCAAAGATTGTCGAGGACTACTTACAATTTTACGCACAAGTGTACGGATTTTGCAAATTTTACGAGACGGAAAAGAAAGTTTCTTTGATGCATCCTAACGATTGTAAAAGTCGACCGTACGTAGAAATGTTGATCGAGCACTACGTAATTTTGCCAAATTATAATGAAGCCAGGCGGTTAGAACAAGTATTAAGTAGGATAAATAAATAGAAGAAATAATAAAGCTTACGTTAATTTCAATATTTTATTACAACTTGGTCTGTATCGCATTTTATAAAATACAGTATCCGACACTAAATAACGTTCAATTATTAACAAAAATCTTTTGCATGTCTTGGGTAATAGTATTTGTGTCTGGTCTATTTGAACTCGGTAGAGTTTGACTAAGTCTCGCACAAGCTTTCTTATGAATAAACCAATGTAACCTTTGACACTCACGATCGCAATATTGCACCGCCTTACATTTTGAACATTTTTTGGAAGGTTTTTCGTTACCGCAAGTAACACATAATGGAATAGAATCGACAAAACCTCTTTGACCGTTAATAATACAAGTTACGACGTTAAGAGCTAAAGGTGGATCGCTTACAGCCAAAGTGGTAACCATTTGTCTAAATATTGTGGAATCGTGGCAAGGAAAATTGCGTATCTTTTCTCTTAAAAATGCGTCTAAATAATCTAAATTTCCCTCTTTGCCCACTTTTAATAGTTTACGAATAAAAAACTCGATAGGATCGACTTTTTTTTCATTTGCTTCGTCGTTTTTGCTATTTGTCACATTCGCTTGCAGCTTTAAAATCTCTTTAGTTATACAACTCAAATAGTAATATTTAAACGCCATTACTTCGTTAGAATCTGCACCTCGTTTCATTTCTCTCGAACTCATTAAAGTTAATACTTGGCTTACTTCTTCTAGATGTTTGATAAGCCCTACATATTTTTGTACATTTAAAGTTACTCTAACCGGATGTACGTTGACACGGGTCACAAACTTATGAAAGCTGTCGATTAAAAATGGAGGCAGCGAAGGTCGGCCTTCCTCTTGTTGACTAATAGTGTAGTATTCTAAATCGGATTTCGGTACAAAATTATTAATTACCGACACGCAATTATGATTGCCTACAAATGCGGCCATTTGAGACGGAGTTCGGCCCACCGTATTGATAACGTTCGCTTTAGCGCCGGCTAAAAGCAACAAGCCGCATACATCTATGTTACCGGATAAACCTCCAAAGTGTAGAGCGGTGTATCCGTGCTCGTGTTGACAAATATTTACGTTTGCGCCCTAAAACAAATCATTTCAAGCTTTTGACGCAATTACGTGGCCGCTTACTAACTTGATCGAGTAATAATTGTATCATTTCTTTGTTGCCTTTATATGCGGCATGTTGAAGAGGAGTCATCGAATTTTCGTCGAATATATTAACGTTTTGTTTATGTACTAATAAGCTTTTCAACATATTAGTATCGTTTTTTTCTATGGCCGAAAAAATTAACATTTCGTTACTTAAATTAGTCGCACCTTCGTTTTCGCTCATGTTGGAGTTTTTCGAGAAATAAACATAAAAAATAAAATCAATGTGATTTCTAATTAGTTTGACAGTTTTGACAACACAAAATTGACAACACATGTCATGTCAATTTTGAACGACGTGGTGGCCATTTTTGAAACTAATTAATAAAATAGTACAGCTTGAGGAAAACAGATGGCGCCACTAGTACAAAACGCGCAGTTTTTAAAAAGTCAGTTTATCTTTAACGATTTTTGTTTATATGGCTTATGAAGCTAGTAATTTATATAAAATATATTAACTTATTAAAAATAGCGTATTTTATTAGAATTTCGAGAAAGTAAAGCGGGTTTGATGGAGTAAATTGTCGCAATATTTTTACCCAATTAATTCTTACAACAATTAACGATTCCAACAGTTGTTATTATATACAAAATACTACTCCTCTATTTATTAGCTACAGTTTGAAATTCATAAACCGAGACGACGTTATACTAGTATATTTTGATAGGCATAATATACGGTCGTTTTAAACTAACTACATGGTTTTCTACTACTGTAGAGTCATTAATCAAAAGCGAAATGTCGCCATTTTAGCTTAAAAGAATGCCTAGTCGTATATTTTATATTAGATTTATATTTGCGATAACTTTTTGTCTCAAAGACTTAAAAATGGAGTAATAGCATCTCGGGCCAATTATTTATTCGAGACGATAATTTTCGAAAGCGCTAATTATAATTATTTTACAATTTTTGGATTTATTGTTAGAATTAAAGGTAAAATTTGCAAAATGACACGCATGCTCCTTTTCATATCGAGTCGAGAATTTGGAAGAGTGAAAGATACCGTGTTATCCAGAAGAGATTGTTTGTTGCAAGAGTCGAAATGGGTCAGAGTGACTCGAGTTTTGCGCTTCTTTATACGCTCTGGACTTAGAGCAGAGAGATGTGGTTAACAACACCGATCAATTATCAAAATAACTGTAAAGGTAAGAAATTTTTTTAAATATTTATAATTTGCTATTGTTTTATCGGTCTTAGCTTAGCGCCTATTTAAATCAATTTCCCAAACCTTTAAATTTAAACAAGTCAAATAAATTTTGCGAGCTTTGATTGACGTCGCCAAAGTTTTGTTTGCTTTAACTGACGGGGATTTCACGAACATTATCAAAAATCTTTATAAACTATTTATTACTTATAAAATACACCCATTAATTATTATTAAAATTATACGTCGTTTTTCTTATTACGTATAAATAAATATTAATTTTAAAAGTAGGTAAACGAAAGGAAGTAGGGGAGACTGGGGCAGGTTCGGACGCGGGGCACATCCGGACTTTTCAAAATTTCCGTCAAAAGTTCGTGTTATTGCGCTCAGGAGGTAACAGTAGGTTGTTAGTGTGAAGCGTGTTTGTTGACGGTAGTTTCGCTTGTCTAGTGCAAAAAACAACATTTTTAGTGAAGAAAAACTGTTTTCCAACATCCTGATGCAATAATTTTTGAGCTAAGTAACATAAGCTCTCCCGTTTTAATTCCTCAATTAAATTTACTGGCCATTGAAATCTGGTAACTGCCATACATAAACTATAAACGCGTAGTAGTTTCGTTTCACCTAACATCGAGGAAATTTTTTTCTACCGTTTTAATGAAACTACGTGCAAGTGGGGTACGTTCGGACAAGCTATGCGGGGCACATTCGGATAGTGAATTTACGTATTCATTTCCAGTTTCTGCATTAACTCGACTTTAAAAATTTTTCTACGTAGAACCCTCGCCTTCTGAGTCCCTCAAATAGAAAAGTATTGTTTATTTTATATACCGGCATTGTTTTTTATCAGTTTTATGAATAAAGAGTTTTTCGCAATGTTTCAATGCTTTACTAGGTTTGTCCGAATGTACCCCATATGTAGTCCGAACGTGCCCCAGTCTCCCCTATAGGTACTTAGACAGTGAGCTTTTTGTGAAAAGTTAAATTATTCCACGTATATCTAGCACTAGCTATATTCGTAAGTAATTAGGTAATTATTTTCAAGTAATAAGTTGTTTTTCAAGTTTTAAATGGGCATTTGTCATAAGCGGTTGACATATGAATAACCCTGTATATACAGGGTTATTCAAATTCGAGGGTCACTATAGGGATCTCGGAAACTGTAAGAGATACTAAGTTGGTTAAATGGGGGTAAAGTTGCGTAATTCGATAGCGAATAACAATTAATAAAAAAAATTGAAAAATTTCCATCAAGTCCTGAGATTTCTGAAAAAAATCGAAATTTTGGAAAATCTTATTTATTTTTTTCTTAAGTTATTTTCAAAGATATCAGAAAACTAAAATGACATTTTCATTGCACCTTTCTTGTCTCTACAAGATGACAATTTTCGATTTTTAAAACAACGTTTTGGTTTTGAATTACCATCATCAAAATTTTTAAATACAGACCTGCATTTTTTATTTTATTTTTGAGTTTAGCTTTTTATTATAAATGCAATGACCTACAAAAACAGAATTTTTTTATTTTTAAAATTTCGAAATTTTCGGAAATCTAATTTATTTTATTTTGAAGGTATTTTCAAATATATCAGAAAAATAAAAACACATTTTCATTGCTCTTTTTTTAATTTATTCGTACCTAGTGCCCATAGGAGATGTAAATGAAATTTGTATACCTATACCTATTAGATATGGAAAAACATTTTTATTGTTAGGTATAGGTCAATCGACATATTGCAAAATACGAATTTAAATTATAAAATTAATAGACCATATCGAGAGAGAATTAGAATGTAAGGGCTCTTAACAACGATGGAGTGTTATGTCCACGATTGTTAATGAAAACGTCCGTCAAATCATTTCATCCAAATAACAAGATTGATATGATCTGTCCGATAAACTACTCCACTCTTGACTTTTCCGCATTTTTCATTTATGCCCTAATTTATATCTTTCTTTGTCGGTTATTTATAAGTAACATTTTATTGTTTAACTTGTGCCATGGAAAAGTTTCTCTTTAAATACCTCGACAACGAATAAAGATATTAATTTAGACCGAACGCTCTTGTAACTTATCACGAAGGGGGAACTTATTTTGTAGAAATTATACCATTTCAACAAGTTGCATTTCTAATAAGCGTCAGTCGCTCCATCCCTAACATTTTAAATCGCATCAACATATCGTTGAAAAGTTCTCGGAAAGTAATAGAAACCATACAACACCTACGTACAAACCTAAAATGTTATTTATTTTCACTTTAGTTCAAATTTTATTCGAAATAGGTCAAAATTTAAGAGCAACAATGACGGTTTATCAGTCCAAATTATATTTGAAAATCCATTTTAGCCGTTCTCGATGTATTTTGAAAGTTAAAACAATTTGCACTAATAAAACTTGGCAGTCTCCCCTTCGTGTTATTTACAAGTTAATATCTTTATTGGTTGACGAGATATTTGAGGTGAAAATTTTGCCCGGCACACCCTGTATGCGGTTATGACTACTTAGATATTACTCTCCGTAAAGACATAAATTTTTTAAATAATATTTTAACGCTATTTGATTTTAGTAATTATTTCCACATAAAAATTAATCGTTGGATCGTCGAGATGTCATCGAAAGCAGTTACCAAATGCATCACTCTTCGAGGTATGGAATCACCTGTTACGGACGATCGTGAAACATGGGGTAAAAAAGTAGATTTCCTTCTATCTGTTATTGGATTTGCGGTAGATCTAGCAAATGTGTGGAGGTTTCCTTATTTATGCTATAAAAATGGAGGAGGTAATTTTTTTCTATTCTACTTAATCATTTATTACAATCCAAAAAATGTACAAATTCTTTTACATCAAAAATATGTAGTGAATTTCACAATTTCTTGTCCGAAGAGTTGTTTTAAAAAAAAGAAAAGGGATTTAGAGGATATTATAGAAGTTTGCGTTTGACAGTTTTTCGATTATTGTCCGTTATAGTCATTTTATATTAAATTTCAATTTTCTGGGGGAATATTTCTGTAACTTACAGCCGAGCCGGAACTAAAGGGTCCTGGATTATTTTAGTTGGAGAAGTAAAAATCACAACTTTTGATTTGCCTTTTTAAAAAATAATCGATCGATAGGTATAGATGGTTATCCACTTATCCAAGTATAACTATTTTTATACGAAAAGTAAGATTTGACTTTGACATCCCTCTCAGGTGGCTTTCCCGCCCCTCTTATCAATCCAAAATTAATTGTTAACAGTTTCGAACCCTAAAGCTAGTGCCCGATGCGCCAACTGGATTTTTTTGTCCGATGGCACTCAAATAGCGGATCCCCAAATTCCCACTTTTAAAAACCAAAAAGTTTCTCTTATTGGTAGAAGATTTTAAATAAAAAAATAAAAGTTTATGAAAAATCCTCAACTTTGAAGACTTACCTTTGATGAAGATTCTGCCTGGATAGCAAAATAACGCTCCGCTCCACTTATCTGTGAAACGAAACCAAAAGATGTTAACGTTAGTCGATGGTTTTCCATCTTTTTAAAGTAATAACTCGGTAGTAAGTTAAAAGTACAAAGCTTTCAGATACCTCGTTTAAAGACGCATTAAATTTTTGAAAATGCAACAAAATACCCTAATTAAATTCGCGAAATTAAAAATAAAAACTTTATAAGTATAGAGATTGTGGATTGCAGGTGTGAAGATAAAGTTAAAAAGTTCCAATAGCAACAATTTGGCAATTATCAATTGGCATAACTCGAGGTTTAACAAAATTTTATTACTCCTTTCGTTCATTTGTATTTACCGATTTTAGAAATTCTTTTTATATTTAATATACCTACCTACAACCTAGAAATTGTTTACCGCAGCTAAAATTAATTTAAAAAAATTTAATTTGAGAGAAAAGATGGCAGCTCGCGGGGGCTTTTTAGACGGGGGCTCTCGTGCTTCGTACCCCTCTAAGTACGCCCCTGGGTACCTACATAAATGTTATCCATTCGCAAATAAGAAAGATATAAATCCAAAGAGAAATAGGTAAACTTTAATCCTAACTTATTGGATGAAAAGAAAAGATCTATAATCTCCCGAAGGATTTCAGAAGCTTATTATCTACTATAGTAGGTTATAGAAAATTAATTTTGCGACGAGTCGCTTTTAAATACCCGTTAAATGCCCTCCGAGTTACGTTAAAATAAAAATTAATTAAACGGGCGGCTCCGTTTTGTTTCGATAAATTTTATTAATAGGTAGATGGAATATTTTATAAAAATATGGAGGACCTTTTAAGAGGTTCGAGTAATAGTATTAGATCGTGTATCCGAGTCAAACGAGTAAGGAAAGTGCCAGAAAGTGCTACAAATTGAATTTGCTCTTTATAGGTGTAGTATTATAGAGAGTAGGAGGGTAGGTGTTTAAAAAGAAATCCGATGGCGCTTTACATAATGTTTTTTAAATGCCGCTATTTTTGATAGGTGCCAACTAAATTTATTGGAATTTAAGCTAAAAGCGCCGTTAATTGCGAGTTTTGATTTATTAAGTAGCGCGAGTGCTACATCAATTAACTTAGACGGTAGCTAATGAAAGGCAAGAGCCAATCGCTACCACTTTCTATGTCAATAATCGAGCATAATTCAATTTCCAAGCCATTAGTGTAGATAATTCTTGTTATTATTACGATACAGTTACTATACCTAATACATATTTTCACGTTAAAGGAAAATTGACAGTCGCTTAGACGAGAAAAATTTACCTCGCTAAATCTTTTTTTTTGCAGGAGCGTTTTTGGTACCGTACTGCATCATGCTCGTGGTTGGCGGAATACCCCTCTTTTATATGGAATTAGCTTTGGGTCAATTTCATCGGAAAGGGGCAATTACTTGCTGGGGTCGTCTCTGTCCGTTACTTAAAGGTAATACTTATTCCTCGTTGCTCATTCTTTATTGAACCGAACCGCGTTAAGGGTGCCGTCTTCCCATGTTATTCTTCCATAAGAGCTAGGTACATACTTTTAAAGAGAACGGCTTAAGCGATTGCACTGAAATTTTTTCAGAGTTAATATAACGGTACATAGTTTCTAATGAAAGATTTTGAAAATCTTAGTGCCTATAGTTTTTCCAAAAAACAAATAAAAAGTATCGAAAATTGAAGAAAATTCATGAGCTTGTCTCCTATAAGAAAGGGTCATATGCTGATGCCGGATCCGAAAACCGGAATAAATTTTGACTATTAGTTTTCTTTAAAAGTAAGTCCAAAGAAAATTTTGGAAAACGCAAACGTGGGGCGTTGCTTTAAAGATACTAGGTAACATTTTCCAACCAATGGGCATCCTGCTTCATCCATCGATGTTATTTATGACTTGTGCCTTTTGAATCACAAAAGGTTCGAAATTGTGGGTGTATCCAATTCTGGATTGTAATTATTGTTCCGTCCACGGATATTTTTTGAGACGTATACGACGTACTATGTACGAATTAGAACAATAGTAGATTATATACTTAGATTATATACTATACTTATATATATATTATTATATACTTAGAGTACATTATTGTACTCCTTCAATTATTTGGAACTTGGAAGCAATGCATATCAGTTTATTTTGCTTGAAAAGTAGAAGTAAGCGTAGGCCAAGGGTTTTTTACAGTGTCGTATTTTTACTTTTACTATTTTTTATTACCTTTTAAAGGGTGCAATAATTTGAACAAAAGGATTTTCAATGATGTTTACTATAAGAACTTCTTTTGACTTTTTCTACTTAAAAAATTTGGTTAGTAATGTTTATTGCTTGGTTATTTAAAATGTATTACGCAATGTTTCTTTGTCTGTTGACACTAGTTTTGTTAATTATGGAAAGGTGTAGTTCAATAAAAATAATTTTTTTATAGGCCGACACATTTTTATTTTTATTATTCTGTTTTTTTTATAAAGAAAAGTTTCAAAAAGTTAAAATAATCCGAACTAAAGGATTTTTTAAATTGGGTTAGCAAAGGTTTATTCTTTGGTTATTAAAAATGTCTTATGCAATTTTTTATTTTCTAGGAAGGAGCTTACTTTGCCTTCTTATTATGATGCATCATAAAACGAACCTTTAGGAAATTAAAAAAGACTAGAAAAAATGACAACGAGTAGGTAGTGAAGTATAGTATACATTTTTAGTTGACCGATCAAAATTGGGTAGCATTATTCCTTGGTTACTAAAAATGTATTATGCAATTTTTCTTTGTTTGTTGATACTAGTTTTGTGTCCCCCTGATTCCAAAAATGTAAAAAAATATCAGTTCATTTTGCTCACTGAGTTATCAATTATAAATATTTACAAAATGTCTTTAATTTAGAATAAATTGAACTAAGGGGAATAAGGAAGTCTTTTCAATGTCATTTTCTAGGAAGTAGCTCACTTTGACTTCTTATATGATGCATCATAAAACGAACCTTTATGCAATTGAAAAAACTGGAAAAAAGAAAAAAAAGTAATATACAATTGTGCCGAAATCCAATAATAGTTACGATTGGCATGTGAATATTTTTGTATTGCGAGTATTTCCCAACAAATAATAAAAATACGTCAATTTATGTATTATAAGTTTAATAAAGATGCAAAATAGCGATGTGACGAATGTAAATGTTAGAAAGATACTAAACTAAAGATACCTCACAAAAGGTATTTAAAGGGTTTAAACAGGTAAACATTGACAATTGAACATTCTTAAAACTAAATTACAAAGGGCACAACTTAAAAACCCACATTTGGTCTGCAGATTTTAGACCTTTAACAATTCTAAACAAACACGTAAAAACCGACATTTGGTCTCCAATTTTATCGAATTCTAATTTTTATACTTTTATGAATAAAAAATAATTTTTTACACCTATATTATATTCATTGTATTATATTTAACATATTTTAGTGCAATTCTCATGTTAATTGAATTGTTACTCGTAATTAAATAAATAATTTATTGTTAAGTTTAATTTTTATTTTATTTTTTGCTATAATTCTAACTTTTACAATTTTATGAATAATTTTTTTTCAAACGTCAACAAAATATTTACTCGTTTTATTTTTTTACAATTCTAAAAATAGATCCCAAATCTTTTACCCAGATTTTACTATGAACAGTGGTTGAATAGTTTAGATGTTTTTATTTATGGTTCCTATTTTAGAAAGTAATACTTCTTCACTACATTCATTTAGGTATACGTAGTAGCAAAAAAAGGTTCAATGGGAGGATCTTAAAATCCCTTAAATTTAACTCAGTAAAAATTCGATCACAGCTCCATCTACAGAGTCCCATTAGCAATGCGAGGCGTGGACGCCAACCTTAAAGCTAAAATGTGTTCAAAATTACGCAAATGCCTCTCTATCCACGGAGTCGCGACAAGTTAATGTTACCCAATCCTTGTTTGTGTTTCTGACTTTTTATACCCGTTCCCTTCATAATTCCCAGCCCGTTTTCTATAATTTTGTAACAAAAACAAAAAAATGTAAACTTTTTTCCATTTTTGTGATCGAGACCGTGGTCTATGTACAGTCAGCCTCAAAATTATTGGCCACCCTGGCTGTACGCCAGGGTGGTTATTAGCCAACAACGACAAAAGAACAGAAGGGGAGGTTGTTGATTTACTACTTGTTAACAAAATAAAGTTACCCCTCAATTTAAATAGGGAGTGTTATGATGGTTGCATCCACAATTCGTGCTAGAATTATAACAGGGTGGCCAATAATTGTGACGCTGACTGTATATGTATAGGTATTTTTAGATACGATTTCTAAAGTAATTACCCGTCAGAAATGACGATTGTCGCTATTATCCGTTCACGGTCCTGTTGCGTTACGGAAGGTCCAGACCCAGACCAAGTGTAACCCGAACCTGATGTTCGTCCCCATCAATGATCGCTATGTTCTTTTGTCTTATACTATAGGTAATAATTGTGGTGACCTGTCAAATCCACCTGAATAACTCCGTGGGCTTAAATTCGTCATTTTTGTCTCTAGTGCTGTATATAAAGCGCTCTTTCAAAAGTCTAGTGAGGCATTGTTTATGGGTATTTTTTTGATCTCATTCTCATCGGACCACAATTTCTCTATATGGTCCCAGTGAACTAACTAGAGAGTTTCATTCCATTAACCAAAAGTGTAGTACCTATTTGTGGTCGAGACCGTGGTTTAGGTATAGGTATTTATTGGACCCCTCTTAAAACTTTTGAAAGAGCGTTTATACAACGCAAAAGAGGAAACTAACCATTTTGCGCCTAGGGATACTCAGACAGATTCGGCATGGTAACATATCGATTCGGCACCCTCGTACTATACCTAGGTGAGCGGTATTTTTAACGAAAAAGTACGGCCAATATCTTATTTAAAAAAAAACACATTTGTACATTTGTACAACGCTCCCTCGAAAATTTCTCTTTCATCTCATAGGACCAGATATGATCCCAGTAAACTCAGTTAATCTCCATTGCGACCAGAATCACGACAGTATCGCTTTGCAATAGTGCGAGCCTCTCTAAGAAACGTTGGACACCATATTGACAAGTAGCTATATTTTTATCGTGTAAAGCCGAGGTTTGTAAAATCTTGCTATCTTCTTTCATATGTCACCATCAAAGTGAAATAAATTCCCACATTTGCCTATATTTTCTTTTTCATTTTCTATTCATAAGACTTTTTTCTCTAACTGAAAGCTTTTGTGATCCTGGCCATATATAGCTGACGAAATGGAGTCAACGCCCGATAGTCGATTACACCGGGAGTCTCCCACAATTTCTTTTAAATATTTTTGAGGGAAATTAAGCGAAGAATTATCACATACCTAGTGAGAAAGAGAGAGAAATGATAAAGAAGGATCAGACAAGTGCGTGCGAAGTGATCCAAGAAAAGCGCCATCGTATGTTATTGGGAGTTTACGCCGCTCCTTTAAAATTGAAAGATTTGCATTTACGATCTTTGTCGGTTTTTGAAATTATTTAAAAGCGAATGTGCGGGGTTAATAGAACGTGACGGATTAAAGTAAGTCTAAATCCGACGTTAAATGACCCTTTCGTTTTTAAGTGCATTTGGTAGAAGAAATCCTTCCGAATATCGACGACAAAAATGATCCGTCTTTCTTTCTTTATCTCGTTAAAATTATTTCTACAATTTCGCTTTTTATGTGAAGTAAAAAGGGCTAAAAATGTCCTTTGTGGCAGCGTAAAAGACGTACTTACGATTCACTCAGCTCCGTACTTCCGACCGGAGGTTCCGGAGATTAGCAGAAGTGGATAATTGACTCCCGGCTTAGTGTGTTTATGACTTTTAAGCTGTTCTCGTATAAGCTCGATATCGCGCTTTCTTAAATAAAGGAAATAAAAATTAGGAAAATTTCCAACACACGCTTTTACGAGCATCTCGACGCCTTTTTAAAATTTATTTTATCTTTAATAGGGATTGGTTATGCCGTCGTCCTTATAGCCTTTTATGTGGATTTTTATTACAACGTTATTATCGCTTGGGCATTAAGATTTTTCTTTGCTTCTTTTACCGACATGTTGCCGTGGACAACTTGCGATAATCCTTGGAACACTCCTCTCTGTAGACCGGTAAGTCCCTTCGCTAATAATAAGTATCTAATAATTTAAAAATTTTCCGAGGGTAAATAATTAACGTCGCGCGTAATTTTCGCAGTTCGATTTTCCGTTTAGAAATTCTTCCGAAAGTAACAATACCGACGCGTCGTCGATTAAAGAACTTCAAGGAAGTAACTCTCGATTTGCTTCGGCGGCTTCGGAATACTTTAAGTAAAATGCTTTTCGACCAGCTTAAAAACTTGACTATTTATAATTTTTTAGTCGAGCAATTTTGGAATTACATCGAAGCGAAGGATTACACGATCTCGGAGCTATAAAATGGGACATAGCTTTGTGCTTGTTGGCGGTTTACGTAATTTGTTATTTTTCCTTGTGGAAAGGTATTTCGACGTCCGGTAAGGTGGTTTGGTTTACGGCTTTATTTCCTTACGCCGTACTCTTGATTTTATTGATAAGAGGTGTTACTTTGCCCGGATCTGCCGAGGGAATAAAATATTATCTTAATCCTAATTTTGGAGTCATCACGAAGGCAGAGGTAAAGAGTCTCGTATACGCACGTATTATTGCAATAATATTTACGAAATTAATGTATCCGTAGGTTTGGGTCGATGCCGCCACTCAAGTATTTTTTTCGCTCGGTCCAGGATTCGGCGTCTTGTTAGCTTACGCTTCCTATAATAAATATCACAACAACGTGTACCAGTAAATATCCGCTTATACATTATTTATATCAACCGGTCCGGTTTTTAATGTCCAGCATGAAATAAAGGCACGAAATATGGACAAATTTCCTTGGAAATACTTTTTTTAACTGTATAGGTATTTAATATTATACAAACAAGAAACATTCTGGTCAAAGATTCTACAAAAAGTCACGCTGGACATGGAAAATTGAAAACCGGACCATCCCGAGTATATAGTTTGAAAAGAAATACATTTTTTCAGAGACGCCTTGTTGACTAGCGTTATCAACTCCATCACGAGCTTCATAGCGGGATTCGTAATTTTTTCCGTATTAGGTTACATGGCTTATTCGGCCGGACGACCGATACAAGAAGTAGCGACAGAAGGCCCCGGTTTGGTGTTCGTAGTTTATCCGGCAGCCATAGCTACGATGCCGGGAAGTATATTTTGGGCCCTTATTTTCTTCATGATGTTATTGACTTTAGGACTCGATAGCTCGGTAAGTGCCTTACTCCTTTGCACGTCGGGCTTAAATTTTAGTTTTTGTAAATTCTAGTTCGGCGGTTCGGAAGCAATCATTACTGCTCTAAGCGACGAATTTCCACGCATAGGAAGAAACAGAGAAATTTTTGTCGCTTGTTTATTCAGTTTATATTTCTTAGTAGGCTTAGCCTCTTGTTCTCAAGGAGGCTTTTATTTCTTTCACTTATTAGATCGATACGCCGCGGGCTATTCCATGCTGTTTGCGGTGTTTTTTGAATCTATAACGATATCGTGGATATACGGTAAGTCGAAATATTAAGGAAAGTAAAACCCATTAAAAGATACATTTGTTTATAATAGGAACGCAGCGTTTTTGCGACGACATCAAAGATATGATAGGATTTGCTCCGGGGCTCTACTGGAGATTTTGCTGGAGATTCGCTGCTCCGCTATTTTTAATGTTTATAATCGTTTACGGCCTCTTAGGTTACGAACCTCTCAGTTACGAAAGTTACATTTACCCCCAATGGGCTAACATATTAGGATGGATCATTGCCGGATCGTCCGTCGCTATGATACCGGCAGTCGCGATCTATAAACTTATCACGACGCCGGGTACTTGTATGGAAGTAGGTATCGGTCTCGGAATTAAAACGTTCTTTTATAAAGTTGTATTTTAGAGGCTAACGATTTTAACGACGCCATGGAGAGATAGCCAACTGCAAACTCAGATAGTAAATGGTGTGGTACAATCAGAAAGCAATCAAGTACGACTCGCATCTCCGGATACTCCGGTAACTCCTCAAACTCCCGCGGCAGAAGTTTGAGTTGCGAACAACAAATGTGCCCGATTTCGAGTTTATTATGTTTAATCCTAAAATTTTCTTATATACCCATAGTATAAGTGCACATAGTATGTCATTCCGGTGTACGAAAATCGAAAATGGCCGCGCAATACGTCAGGAGGTGTTAGCACGGACGTACGCAGGTCGCGTTGATTGCAGCGTTGGGTACGTGCAAGCACGGTACAAGTCGCGCTCGTCGCGTCCTTTTGACCCCTTCTGACGTCACTAGACATCACAAAACCTGCGCAATGGCATTCTATGTATACTTATACTATGATTATACCTGATATAACTGATATACCGCGAAACTTATTTTAAATTTGTAACAAGTAAACTTTAATTTAGATTTGCCTTTTTGAACAAACTATAATTTAGAGTAGGTACCAAATAGCTGTAATATTATAATATTATCGTTAGGAGTAAATAAACGTATTTACTTAATATTTACATATAAGAGTAGGTAATGGTTGTTAAAGTTAAGTAATAAATAATTGTCTATTCTATGTATACCAAAATTGTAAAAATGGAATTGGAACGATTTTTGTACTTTTAAATACACGTCTAAACGAAAGAGTAATCAAAAGCAGCCATTTGATAACTCTTCTTAACAAAAGTTAGTTACTTAAGATGATTATCCTTTTAGGTAATTATACCCACTTATTTTCAATAATTCTTTATAATTTACATATTTCCATTAATTTAAAGTTATTACGTTAGCGTACAAAGAGATCGGAACTAAATTACCTATTCTCGTTGGCTTTTTATTCGATATTCTAAAGAGCCATGTGCGAAGAGAACTTCCAGTTTCGATCCGCTCATTTAGATAAGTTTACGCTATTTCAAAAAATTAATTGTTTAAGTAGTAGGAGTATATTTTGACGTTGTTTGTTTTTGAGATTTCGGATGTTCGTTATAATCAGCCATTGTAATTAACACCGATAAATTAATTTTATATTGAAACGCTTTATCCTTGTACGCAAAAGGTAGGGCAGCTATGTTTTTAGTCAAATGTTAATTGTTTAACAATATAATTTATTTTGAGTATAACCAATTTCTATTTTTTTCGACAAGTTTTTACTTGACCCACCGGCGCTGACAACAATTGTAGCTACTAGCTACAGAACGTTACGAGTAATAATATGAGAAAATGACGTTAACATAGAGAGATGATAATCGAAAGAAATTTTTTTCTGCCTTTTATTGGTAATATCTTACATCACTATTATAGTGCAATCGGACCGATAGCACCTACACTGGTACTCTATTGTTTAAAATATCTTATTTATCTGTTTTAATCACAAATAAAATGCTTTCTCTCTTGTGAACGAAATTCCAAAATCCGCCAAATTAATTTATTGGAAAATTAAGAAATAAGAGTCCGGGCTCATCTGTCAGCTTTTAGAATACTACAGAAAAAGAAAAAATATTTACTTGGATAGGAATATATTTTAAAACCCCGATAGATTTTTAAATAGTAGGTAGTTGTAACCTTCTTAACAGTTTGTCGCAACTGGTAAGCTGGTAAGAAAGGCCAAGACGACAGGCGCCTGTCTTGTTAAATTTTGGAGACTCGAATCTTCATGTGGCGTCGGTTGTGATGCGGCCCCTACCTCTGGTGTTGATGTTATTAAAAGTACCCTCAAAAATGCACTTTATTGTGTGCATTTTCAAGCATTCGCACCTACAAAGTCGCAAATTAGGTATTATCGGAACTAACGAATATTTAAGCGCTAATCAAAATTTGTTTAAATAATAATAAGTTTGAGTGAATCACGTAATTGCAATCGGTCTTTGAACAAACATCCTAAGATTATTATAATGACTTTTGCCTACGGATGCTTCAATTTTAAGCCGAAGATAAAATTAATTGTAATCGATAAATAAATAGATAAATGTGGAAACAAAATTAGTTTACGGCTCTCGTTAGTAGGAGTCTCTTTCAAAATTATCTGACTCCGCTTTTCTTTGGACGAAAGTACGGTTCCGTTATTAGGTATCGGCAATAATCTATTACTTTATAATGGTCACTTTACCTGTGTAAAAGTATCTACTTAGAATAAGGATTAAAATTATTTGGCAAACAAGAAGGGACAAGGAACAAAAGTGGGTAGTTAAGAGTCAATTATATCGGAGGGTAGTTTGGATATTTAGTTACTTAAGAGTTTTAAGTCAAGTGCTTCACCGACGACGGTGCAAATTTTCGACTCAAAATATTACTTTTATTATACGATGGCTAGTCAAGGCGAGAGTGAAACTTGTAAGTAAATTGTACACTTTTAAATCCTTATGTGTTAAATAATTAATTTTTCAGTCCAAGAAAGGCCTCTCTTTAAATTAAACGAAATGGAACTGTGGAACCAATTTAATAACTTAACTACAGAAATGATTATTACAAAAAGCGGAAGGTACGTTGAACGAATTTATTTTTTTAATTTAAATTACAGCCACGGCAACTATGGCCATTAGGTCGGTAATTTATAAATAAGAAAAGTAGTGGAAATTATTGGTAGTTAGTTATAATTTTTTTCAAAGTTCGAACCGTAGGTATATCGATTATTTTGTTTCAGACGAATGTTTCCAAATCTGAGAATCAACGTAAAAGATCTGGATCCAAGTTCGAAATATTCAATTTTATTAGAATTTCTTCCTACCGACAACTTTCGATATAAATACTCGGCCGATGGGGGATGGACGTCTGCCGAAGTAGCCGAAACCGGGAGTACCGATAGCTTAATTTATATTCATCCCGATAGTCCCGCACGTGGAGAAGAATGGATGTCGCGCCCAATTAATTTTGGAAGGTACTTACTAATAAAAAACGAATCCGATATATTATTTTTTAATTACGACCTTTTTCGCAGATTAAAATTAACCAACGTCGCTTGTTCTTCTCACATCGTTTTGTCGTCCATGCACAAATATCAGCCACGAATTGTTTTACAAAAATTGGATAAATCTAAAAATGTTATTCGATCTACCTTAAAAGTATTTATCGAAACGGCCTTTATCGCAGTTACCGCTTATCAGGTAAATTAAGATCGTACAGTCAGCCTCAAAATTATTGGCAACCCTGGCGTATAGCCAGGGTAGTTATTAGCCAACAACTACAAAAGAACAGAAGGGGAGTTTGTTGATTTACTACTTGTTGGCAAAATAAAGTTACCCCTCAATTTAAGTAGGGGGTGTTATGATGGTTACATCCACAATTCGTGCTAGAATTATAGCCAGGGTGACCATTAATTGTGAGGCCGACTGTACCTAATTAATTTGACAAAGCAAAAGTTTTATTTTTCCTGAATCGTAGAATCCAGAAGTAACCCGATTGAAAATATATAACAACCCATTTGCAAAGGGCTTTCGGGAGTCGTCTCGTTCTAAAAAACGCAAAATTTCTCAAGTCCAACAATTCGAAGACATCGGAGACAATTTCGGTAAAGAGGAAACGATAACCGCCGCAAATAGTACAGCCTTCTTTATCGATAATCTAGCGAATTCAAATTCCGGTTCGATTACGGAAAATCAAAGCGCTCCAAACCGACGATTTCATAACGCTATTGCGTATTTCGATGGATTCATACCACATACGGATTATAATTACCACTTATACAGCCACAATCGTTGGTTTTTTTCTTCTCGCTCGATTAATACGTTATCTCCAATTTCCGTTAATTCTTACAGATCTTTAGACGAACAAACCGTCACAACATTTACCGATTTTAGTATAAAATCGATTTTAAATTTAAGTAATTAGTATTTTATTTGTAAATAAATTTATTAATATTTGTAATTAAAGTGTATAGTTTAAAAAAACTTAAATTGTTTTGACAACTGTGACTATTTTTCTTTAAACAAACCTGTTCTTCAATTTGCGGGCCAAATTACCATCGAGTGTCTTTAATTTTTATTTTCAACCCCTAAGAAAGAGAAAGATATTTATGCGGATAATAATAAACGTATATTTTTTTAAATCACACGGCGATTAGTGTAAATTGTCGCCATTTTCGTATTTCGTTATATAATTTAAATCCCGGACTTCGCGTTCCACTAAGTTGTCTCGCTCCGAACAATTTGTAAGTACTAGAAAGTTCTCCCATTTCTACTCCACATTGTATTAAGTCTTGAGCTATTTTCAATTGTGTATTAGTGGGTAATTTATCTGTAAATGTACCTAAAAATGCAATTCCCACGGATTTGCTATTGTATCCTCGAGTGTGTGCTCCGATTTTATGCCAACCTCGTCCTTCGTACACTTTACCGTCGCCTCCGATCATAAAGCTGAGAAATTTTATAATTAAATAGATTAAAAAAATTAAAACACGCTTACTTGTAGGCTATATCGTCAAAATGCAAGGCGTTCATGTGAAAATTTTGCATATTAGTTAACAATTGGGAACATTCTAATTTATTATTGCAAGAAGGTGTAAAACTATGATGGATTATGACGTATTCGATGGGAAATACTGTGTACGACAATTGGTTAGCACTTCTAGCGCCCCATTCTTCTTTGGAAATGATATAAGGACACATTCGTGGAGAAACTTTTTCTGTAATAGTATGATCCCAAAATATATATAATCAAATAGTAAAATGCGACGTACCTACCCGTAAATGTACTTAAAAATAAATGTAAAGTTAGGATAGTAAAGAAATAAAACATCACTGAGCGAAATGTTAAACTTCCGTTTAAATTAATTAAACAATTAAAAGTGACTAGGCATCATATTGAAACGGCGATAATTTTAAGAATTGCTATGTAAGCCAATAAATACAATTTCGCAATTAATTGAAACTTTGCCTCTTTGTATAAAACGCTTACTATTCGAAAGTTATGCAACCAAACTTATCTATACCTGTAAATTGGGTTGCATAACCTTTTTATAATAATTATTTTAAAATATAAGTAATATAATAGTAAACTAATAGATAATACAAATATGTAGCAGCTGTAAGCCGTACCCCTAAGTATACTTGAAAATAAACGTCGAATTATCGGAAAGAAATAAAATATCGCTGAGCGACTTGTCGAACCGACATTTAAATTAATTTATGTAATTACTAAAAGTGACGAGACACGATTTTGAAATGACAAATTATTTCTAGAATTGTGATGTAAGGCAATAAATAAAATTTTGCAGTTATTACTTTATTAATAAAAATAGGTAAAGAAATAAAAAGTGTAGCAATGGCTTATTCGTATAAATACCGACTAGTGTCGAAAGTTATGCAACTCACCTTACACTTTTGTGTAAATTGGGTTGCCTAACCTTCGGCACTGTTTGACATTTGATGACGATATCGAGGTGTGTTAATTGTGATTAAATAATTGATTTCTAATTATAAACTTGGGTATTATCATAAAATCAAATAGCTGTAGCACTTTTTACCGATATGGACGATTTAGGTAAGATTTATAGTAATTATTGTTATACATATATTAGCTGTACGAACATTCATAATTCTTGCATAACCTTAAAATCTCCAATGTTTTGTTAGATATTTGGTTCGGTGGTTCATATTAAACATTAACCATTCATTTCTTTTGGTACAGTGTTTAAAGACAATGTAATCGGTTGCGACGAAGAATCGAAATATATTGCAATTGTCCTTTTTTTGTTTTCATTCTACACACCGAGATCCTTTTTTACGGTATACAATTTGAGTCACTTTCAAATGTAAACACGTTCGCTTAAGTCGTTTCTGTTGCTTTGATTCGCTATTTGCGTACTTAAGAAAAAGTAAACTACTCATTTGGTTCATAATTGTCTTCATTCCGATAGTACTTTTGAATACAACTCGAGCTGTATATGGGAGTTAATCTGTAATTAGAGTGATGTCGATTAACCTATAAACTAAATTGTTTTAATAATAACATGTGATAACCTTTTATATAAAATGACTAATTGTCTAACTGGTTGATTTGGGAAGAAGAACTCTATTAAATTAAGAGTATAGGGAAGGTTTGTTGTCAATGGAAACATATGTTTTCATAGATCAGTAAAAAAACTTATCTGGATCAGAGTAAAATAATTAAAATGGCGTTATTACCGTAGTCAAGTATCTAGATACTAACGTGTAATTTTTGAGACAGCATTTTAACAAAAAAGAAAGTGGCAAAAAATGGGAACGAATAGATACTGGTTGTTTCAACGGTGTCTGAACGGCGGATTGCGCTTTTACTATATTTTTAGATACCTACTTACGAGGGGTTATCCACTCTCTGCAGTCACTGTACAAAAATTGAGCTGTCAATGGTAGTCATCTGCAGTCAATGGCAGCCATAGCATATGCAGTCATGGGCAGTCAACTGCAGTCAGTGTACAAATTCAGAACAGTGGTTGACCCCCCGCCTACTTATAAAAGTTATCAAAAAGTAAAATACACGGTTATGTTATAAAGAGTCGTCTCAAGTTGCCCCGAGTCAAAAAATCAAAACACGCCTGTCTGTACGCGTATGTAAGTAAAACCGTAAAACCCGTCAAGTCAAAACTACTGAACAGATTTTGATGAAATTTGGTAACTATAGCAAAATATTATCCACAAAATAAGCTTTTAAACAAAATCTACAGAGGGTGGTCCAAAATATTGGACGCATTTAAGCAAAGCCAAGCTAAGTTCTTTATTTAAAACTTGGCTATTGTATAGTCAGTACATCTTAGCCCCAATTAAATATTTTTTAAAATTTTTAAATTCGAAAAGGCAGTCAATATAACGATAGTGTCATTTCGTGGCTTTTCCCTTATAAGTTACGAAAAAACATAATAGCAATAATAGATAATTATTTCGATAGGTCGATCTACATGTTGTGAATCTTACTTGTACGTACCTTTGGGACAGCCGGTATCTGCACGGTTTAAGAGTCATCTCGGTTTAGTTCAAATATGGAAGAAATGTTGAGTACAGGTCTTATTTAAAATCCTTGACACCGTTTTTGTATTATTAAAAGTTCTTTCGATATAATTTAGGTACGCATAAAACGATCGTTTTACTCTGTTCTACAGTGTGTCACTAGATTGAGTTCACTATACATATTATGGTACTCGACAAATATTTTTGGACTTTAATTTTATAGTATGTTCCGTAATTCAACAAATTCTACCTAAATGTTGGTTTTGCGTTCCGTAAATACCAAATCCTGAAAATGTGTTAGATACGGAACGTGGTTACTGAAAAAACTGGTAAGCGGTTACTAACCACAACGACCGCTGTGTGAGACTGGTAGGTTCGGTAAATTCATCAAGTGATCACATATGGAGACCGTCATATTTATGTCAGTTGTTGACTTGTTACATATAAATGCATATAAATGCTGTCAATTGAAATTATTTTGTGTATCTAGTGGGAGACAAGTATTAGAAATAATAATTACAAACAACATTTTGTCTTTTTGTTCCCCATTTTATCAAACACAACAAACAACGAGGTTAGAAAATGACAAATCCACAAATGTCAAATTAGGAGCGTTCCGTAATGTTTTTCAGAAATCTAAAACCGCAAGTTTACCGCAACCACGGTTTAGGTGATATTCGGATATTTACGGTACATACTATTAATGTCTTGGGATTCCGCCCTGCTTAGACTAAAAGGAATTTTAATTTTTTTTTATCAATAACATTTTGCCGTATTAAGGTCTATTCCCACACAACCGTGATTGATCCGTCACGTCACGTCTCCGGTCAGTCAAATTTTTTGTGATTTTATTTTGACGGACAGCACGATTCACACACATCAGTCATGGATCCGTCATTTACCTTTAGTTATAAAAGGATTTATAAAAATAACGTTGTCGACGTTATTTTATTTGACTGACCGGAGACGTGACGGCGTCAAAAACAAAATCTCCGAACCATGACTGATGAGTGTGAATGGATTCATTTAAAAGCACGCTTACGATATTTTTTATACCATTTTTGACTGACCGGAGACGTGACGTGACGGATCAATCACGGTTGTGTGTGAATACAACTTTACTAACCAAAAAGACACTTTACCCGAACAGAAAATTATTTTTTCTCAATAATTATCGTGACCGACTTTAAAATTAAAAATCTGCTTATGGGCGCTTACACCGCTTACAGATTAACTAACAGATAGTTTATCTGGCGGATAAGTTGTCAAAAACCTTTGCACTTTCATCTACTGTAGTATAAATCAAATAACTGACGAATAAAATTTCTAAACAATTACGTTCTACGTATGACTTTTTGGGCCGATTTTAGTTTATGTTGCAAATAAATTATATTTTGACAACTTATCCGCCAGATAAACTATCTGTCATATGTAAGCGGTGTGAATAGCCATTAAAAATTTTTTTTCCGACTAAGCAGGGCGAAATCCCAAAACATTAAAATGAACTTACAAAAATTTTTGTCGATTATAAATTCGTATTTTATAGTGAACCGAATCCGGGGACACACTGTATATTTGTTTTTTTATTCTTATCACGAAAGTAGGAATATTTCGTACGATTGTATCGGATAAATTAGTTGCGAACAAAGTTTCGTTCAAAACGCGACTCCATTTAAATTATAATTAGTCGAAATTGAGCGTTAGTTTGTTATGGAGGATGTCAACAATCGCGGGTTAAGAGTTTCGTACTTTTTTTGTTGTTCAGAATCGTCTAATTTTGTCTCCGGACTCATCATCGTTACTGAAGCGAATGCGAGTAACCCAAACGACAGTTCCCCTCATGTGAACATAATAAAATAAAACATTTTTAAAGTGTGAATTTGTATAGTTCATGGTGACCAAACAAATTGTAGGATAGTTTCGAGTGTACAATCATGTTTCGATTAATTTTTCGACTTAAACAAGTTGCTAATTTATACGATTAATTAAAAAGTACTCCTACTTTCCAACGAAATGGATCGTAGTATGTACGGAAAAGTTGTTCCCGGAACATTAAACCCTTACCAATGCACGCTCAAGAAGGGAACTTCTCCTGGATGTAAGTTTTATACCTTTTGTAAAAATTTGTGTTATAAGAATTTAAATATTTTGATAAAACCGCCATGTCGTTCTGAGCTGAGCTTATAATGATGTCACGAGTACGCGTATATTAATAGACGAACATTTAATTGAGGAAATAATTACTGTACAGGCTAATATAAAAATTTACAATGAGAACAATTTTCCGGCATTCGTATTCTTTTTATCTGATATTTCGACCCATAAATTTTCTCAAAAACCCCGGTGTGATCACATTCCGACTTAGGATATGATGGCGATACATATTGAAAAGTAGCGCACCCCATAATTTCCCATTAGCGACTAATTATACTATTTCGATGTCGCGGAGGTAAGAAAAGAAAGTTTTAGATTACAATTTTTTTGTAAGAATCCCCAGAGAAATAATGGCACGAAAGAGACGTCCCGAATTACTTGATTAGGGGCAAATTGTGTAACTTCCGTGACTTTTTGTGTGTTTATTAATTTATATATGTATAACATAGTGATGTTGTGTTCCTTTTAATTATCGCGAAATATCAATTTTGTCGAAACAAATATAGTGATTTTTCGTCAACAGGTGATGTCGGATCTTCAAAAAATCTTCTAAACTGAAACGACATTCGAAAATTCCAATTTACGTTGTCGAATATCATCACGAAAGCCTTACCGTTCATATATCGTAACATCGGTTCTAAACACCTCCCTTTAGAGGGCATAACTTTCGTCCATTTAGATTCTCACCCGGATATGCTACTACCTAAAGATATGCTCGCCGATATCGTATACGAAAAAGAAACTTTATTCGATACGGTAAGTATCGAAAATTGGTTAATGCCGGGTGTTTATGCCGGTCATTTTAAAAATTTGGTGTGGATTAAACCGCCGTGGGCTTCGCAAATCGACAACGGCGATTTCGAATTCGGTATCGGAAAAGAAATAAACGAGGGCACCATCAGATTAGACTGCAAAGAAAATTATTTCATTTCCGAATGTTTATTTTGTCCATTGGAAATGTTGGAAAACGTCAAAAAGGCTCATTTAATAGTTCGCACGTTAGGAAAAAAGATACAAAACTTGGACGAAGACTTTAAAAGCATAAAGCGCGCTTTGGCGGAACTTCCCGCACCCTATATTTTAGATGTAGATTTGGATTTTTTCAGCACTAGAAATCCTTTTAAAAGTCTCTACTCTTCTTGTTGTTTGTATTCGAAACTAAAAGAGCTTTACGTTTTCGAACCTCCCGCCGCCGATAATCTGCAATCGATAATGGACACCGTTTCCGATAGAGAAAAACAAATAAACGAACTGCGAGGGTTATTTAAGTATTTAGAAGAACATAGAGAAATGCCTCCTCGTCCAAATAAAGCGTCCAAGAGATACGATATGGTTAATTCGATTAAAAACCAAGTTTTGGAAAAGTACAACGACGAAGCCGTCGATTGGGAGCTCATTCACGATGCGGGTTGTACTTGCGATAACACGGAATTGCCCCACCACGTTTCTACTAAAGAAGAACTCGTAATAATGTACAGCAGTTTTAAAGGATTTTTAAACACCTTACCGAGTGCTCCTACGATAATAACCATATCGAGATCCACCGAAGACGATTACACGCCCTGCGAAAACGTAGAAGAAATACAGGCGAGCGTAATCGACATTCTGGCCCAAAGGTTTCCTTGTCAAGATCCCATTTTAGCCTACGAGCAAAGTTCGGAGGAAGAAAGTTCAGAAGAAGATTAAGGGTTTAACAACGTTTTAATGTTAATTATAGAGGTTATCAATTGCGTAATTAAACTTTTAAATATAATTCCGTACAACATTTCGTCTCGTTGTTTTATTCGTATCTATGTGATGCGAGGGATTTACGTAGTTGGAGTCCGTTCGCCAAAGACGTTATGAACTTATCGAGTCTGGCACGGGAACGGGGTTGCGAATCGACGTACCGCCGAACCGAAATAGTAAAATTTCGTAACTAAAAAGGGTATAACTTTTTTTATGTACGTTCTAGTTGGTAAACACCGACTAATTAAGTAATTTCCACTTCCTTACATAAATCTCGTATCGTCAAATTTGGAAATTTACATGGGTGTTAGACGAGTCCTTGTAAAGTGAGGTTGGACAAATGTTACGTTATTTGTGTTTATCTCGTCGAATTAATTCAAGTACGGATGATCCGAACTTACGAGTTAAGTTATTGTTGTTCCATTTAAAATTAATTACGTATATCGGAACCGTCCAAGCAAAAAATTAATTGCCGTAGCTATTTTTATTGTTTTAAGACGCGCAGTTGTGATGTTTTTTCGAGTGACGGATTTTAAAATACATCTCTGGCGTTATTAAAAGACCTAAATTTATAGTTTTTAATTAGCGAAACCATCGTATTACGTAAGATTTCAAGTTTTGTGGAAATACTGCAAAGTGGTCACTGTGAACTATTTTTAGTTGGTGCGGGAAAGGAAAATTGACAAAACACGGGAGTACCTACTTACGTTAGTCATAATATCGGGATAGTCCACTTTTTTCATTGTTTAGTTTGTTGCGAGTTGTTAAATATAATTTGTTTTATAGCCAAATTAGGGTCGACTTGGGCTAATTTAAAATGGCTACTAAATCTCAAGTGTTTCGTAGTCCTTCCCCTAAAACTGTTACCTTTAGTAAATTACCATCTACGACTTACGATTTAAATGGCCGTCGTTCTTTTCAAAGTCATAGAGAATGGGAAAGATATCTTAGTAAGTATTTTTCGACAAATAATTTTCAAACACAATTATTATGGTTTCGATTACAGAATAAAGAGAGTAAAGAAACATCTTTTTTCTTTGTTCTGTTGTCGCGCAACTGACTAATCTGTACTGTGTCTACTCTTAAAGTTTGCAATTTGTTATTAAACGTATGTTGTTGATATACCGTGTGTCCCACTTAGTTTTAAATACGCCGCTATTTTAGAAAGATCGTGCACGCTCAGCCTGTCACACCTCGTCGATATATTATTTAAGATTGTACAGAATGAAAAATACAATTATACAAGTACAATTAATTTTAATACTTTTTGGTTCTGAATCGGCGCAAAAAGAAAAACGCAAGAAGCGAAGCTAAAATTGTGCCTAGAAATTGCTAGTTCGCGACGTCAAAGCTAAGATTCTTTTGTGCTTTTGCGCCGATTCGGTACTATTTGGTACGAAAATTAACAAGTGTCAAGTTGCTGTAAAGGGGTGTTTAGACGGGCCACACAAATTGCACATTATCGGACAACGGTCCGGTCCGTTGTCGGTCACACATTACCATTAATGTGGTCAATGTGGATTTTTTCAAAGAAGGATAAGTTTATTGAAGGGTCGTTATAATAACCGTAAACATACAGATTTATAGTAGCGAGAGAGAGTTAATTAATTAAAACGAGAGGAAGACGGCAAAAGGTGTGGCCGGGCTGTATATACGTTTTCCGGAGACGCATTAGGTATGTAATGAGTGTTCGACATCGTTATGTATTTCGAGTTATACGATTTTGATTTTAAACGAATTAAAAAAAAGGGTCCCAACCAGGTGAGGCACACATGTTACACCTCATGGCACTTAACGTGTTAAATGTAAAGAACCAACTTTTTAAAATTATTTTTTGATTTATATAATGAATAATACCTACTGCATACAACAGCATTTTTAATAAATAATAACTCATTACACTCACACTCATCAAAGGGCTATTTATCCAGAAAAAATTAACAACTAACAACTAGAGAATTAATAACTGAGCTTGCTAGTATAACCAATCAAAGCTATTTTCAAATTTATTTGCTACTGCGTGCGCATGCGTAGTTGCTAATTCTCTAGTTGTTAGTCGTTATTTTTTTCTGTATAAATAGCCCGTAACTTCTTTGTAGCATCTGTAGTGCTGCTGGTAAACTTCAGACGCATTACGACTCAACGCGTCGTCAGTTTACATCTGTTTTGATTGGCCGATTGACTTCTGAATAACCCAAGTTATGACCCATACCTTATGCGTCTTCAGAAAACGTATATACGGCCGGGCTATACAAAAAAATTTTAAAGTCCTCTGGACGATACCGGTTATACATCAGCCAACTGCCCGCAACACAGACCACACGGCCATACACCCGTGTGTTACTGAACTAAGAATTATTGTCGGCCACACATTGTAAAAGTATGGCTCTTCTAAACGCCCCTTAAGAATAATTTTAACGACTCTGTATACGAAGTTTGTCAGCTATCTACCGTGATCGGTATTGCCACTTCCATAAGAATTTCTACAGATGACGCTGTGTGCGCCTTGGTAAATGCCGTAATAATAAATGGCAAAAAAACGTTTTAAAAAATGCAGGTTTTATCCATATTAGAGATAGACGATAAAGAATTTAAAATATGCGTGAGGGCGAGATGCAAAACAATCACTAGCAACGTGTTGTAATTTACAATAAGATATTCGTGAAAATTGTACGATAATTACTAGATAAATCGATTATTACGCCGTTTTCTTTGATAACATACAACGTTCCTTAGCCGCGATACAGTCAAATAGAGAGCAAGAAGCAAGGCATATAGTCGCACAATTAATAAACGCTAATCTCTTCTGTAAAATGATTCTAATATGTAGTACCTACTTATACGTGTTTTAATTTAGCAAAATAGTAATTTGGAAAAAGTATTTACAAGAGTTGGTGGGTATTATTATTTAATACGCCCGATACTCCGATCGCGCGTCAAGGATAAACTTAAAAATAACTTACTTGGAGAAATGTCAATTTTATTCAATTAATCCGTCTGTAAACAGGCGATTTCATTATCATAATTTAATATTTCAATTTTATAACAAGATACGAACGTTTTTTGTGTTAGTCGGCCAACTTGTGTCTACTTTTTTCAATTAGAATTCGCTTCTTGTGCACGAGAAGGTATATTATTAACGATTTTAGGAAGGCGGGTGGAAAAAAATGATAGGGGATGGAAGAATTTTAAATTTTTACTCGGCGTTACCATTAATAGTTCCTTATAAGGGTTGGTTGATCGTATTGGTCATATTCATAAGGATCGATTTGTTGCCTAAGAGATCGGTTACACAGAAGCCACCTGCAACCACCAACATTTACCGACTAACACTCATCATTTATGGCCAGTCTCTGGTACATTTTTGCTTAGTTATGGATCCATAACATTCCAAACCATTTCTATTGTTTGAAACGAGGGGTCAACCACTGTTCTGAATTTGTACACTGACTGCAGTTGACCGCCATTGACTGCACATAACTGCCGTTGACAGCTCAATTTTTGTACATTGACTGCAGAGAGTGGATAACCCCTCGGTTTGAAACCGGTTTTTGAACACTTAGGGAGTAGATATCTATTCGTCAGTAGATAACTATCTTTTGAGAGGCTTTTATTCGTTATTTGTACTATTTTACCATAATAATAAACATAAAATACTTTTGTATGTATACCTCTTCGAATTTGAATTGTGCAACATATTTATTATTCTTTATTGAAAATATGAAAATCTGTCATTTTTGCCAAAAAAATATGGAAGCGACGATAAAGTATTTTTAGACTTTGTATGCAAATAGAATACGACTAGTAATATGTGTGCAAAATTTTATTCCAGCAATTTTAGAAAAATTAGAAGAGAAGAATTGCAAACAAAACAATCTAGTCGCTGTGCTAACTATACCGGGTGATTCAAGAAGTTTATTCCAGTTAGATATCTAAATAACGATTAAATATATCCAAGTGAAATTTACTATGTGCTAATGGGACGATAAGGCGAAACTTTTAATGCAGTCACTTTTAAAATTTCTCCATCTTTGTGCCTCTGATCATGTAATCGATAATTTTTTTTTAAAAACCACACCCTGTATAAAATTAGTCCAATATAAAATATTGGATACAGCTCTTTAATAGAAATTCAATGATACCACATTTGGTGCATTTGTCTTTCAAGGCTACTGTTGATGCTATGGATGGGTTCTTGCGTCATAAATGCTTCCAAACCACTAAGCTCCCCCTCCTGCTCCACTGCTTGAGTTATCACCAATTTTGAATCAAATATGGCGGATTTGATTGCACCGTAGGTACCTGTATAGAGAAATGGTCCGATTTAAATGATCTTTTTTTAGTTTGTTATCTATGATGTGTGTGATGATAAAATGAGTAATTTGTTTTCTATATTTATATATTTTTGGAAAATGTACAGGGAGTTTTCCCTATAGTTTATATGTTTATAGCATCTAGCATCTTCTAATTTAAATCCAAATCTAGTTTTTTCAATATATTTTCTGAGCGCTATAACCTGAACAGTATTACATACAATAATTGAATGGTGTTACGCAACAAGGAACCAACCCTCATATTTCCCAAACCGAGATAAACAGATCACGTTTTAAAAGTTCTGTTTACCTTAGTGTAGGTAGGTTTTAGTTTTTTTCAAGCTTGGTATTATAATTTTTTCGTATTCTAAGCTATTCCAAAGTAAGTGCAGTTAGTAGGTGGCCCTACATGCCTACATGTCACAGACACGAAATACATTATATCTCAATTTTTTTATTTTGAGGGTTGGTTCCTTGTTACGTAACACGATTTAATTAAGGGTTGTGCGACACTTTTCTCTAGACTCCTCGATAATCAAATCCATGTGTAAAAAAATAAAATTTGTACTTGTACTTCCTATTGATTTTTGATTATTTACTTGCAGACGCCCTTCTAGCAGATCTTCAAAACACGGTATCTCCAGGGTCGGTCGGCGGTGGAAGTAATTCTTTGTACGGTTCGTTGAATAGATCTCGGAACCTTAAACCATCGGGAGTTACGGATAACGTTACCAAAATTGAGAGTTACAGCGTTCGATCGGTAAGTCGTTTCAAATTTTAATCCATAAAATTAGGGACCAAATTTAAATCTTATTTGTTAATATTTTAATATTTAATAATTTATGGGACTTTATATTTAAACTCTAGTTGCAATGTGGACATTAGGTATAGGTTGATATTTACGTAAAGAATTAATAGGGCGTAGCCAATATTTTGCGTAGTACAGATAGAGTGAGCGAGTTCTCTCTCTCTGTATCTCTAAAATTGATGCGATCAGATGTTACCAAACACATTTTCGTTTCTGCGCATTGGCTCCGCCCTATTCATTACAAAAATATCTTAGTATAACCAAAGACTATACAGTGTAAGACTGGCAAAGCTTACGGGCCGAATGTGACCAAAAATCCCCGCTACAGAAGATGTCGCTAGTCATCGGGGCATTTTCGAGTGAATAAGATAGCTTGTCGAGGAGAGAGCAACGAAGAAAGGGATAAAACAAGTTTACCCTTCGAGGGATTTTAAGCGATTTTGACCTTAAAAACCCTTTCACATTTTTTAACATAGGTTTTGGTAGTCTCTTCTATATGGTCTTTGGTATAACCTACATCATATTATTACTAAATTACGCTATTAGATACTAAATTTAGTAGCAACTGCCGAACCGAGACACATTTTAGCTAATATAGAAAGGGACAACGCTTGGTCACAGATTTTCTAGATTAAAATAAACCGATTTAAGTTTAATATATCTTAGTAAAAAGCCCTTCTTCTTGATAGTTATAGAGCCTTAATATTCAGTTTTTGATTTTTTTCTTTTTATGATAATTTCCACATCAAAGGTGAAGATTATTTTTTATTTCAAATCTGATACAAACGCTTACTATTAATTGGGAACTATAGAGCATTCCAATGAAAAAGGTTAGTGTTGTAGATGTAGATATAGGGAACAGTGCTGCCTGATTTAATGTACAAATTATTTTTCTTTTTTTTTCTAAAAATAATTAAATAATTACAATTGATAATAAATTTAAATAAATATATCGAGGGGTTATCCACTCTCTGCAGTCAATGTACAAAAATTGAGCTGTCAACGGTAGTTATCTGCAGTAAATGCCAGCCATAGCATATGAAGTCATAGGCAGTCAACTGCAGTCAGTGTACAAATTCAGAACAGTGGTCGACCCCTCGAAATATATTTATTAAATTTATTAAAATAATCTTATAACGATAAAAAAAGTTTGTATAGTACAAAATTATCCAAAATGTGATAAAATTGCACTGAATACTGGCAACGGTGCGCTAATAGTACAGGACCGCGCTAATTAGAATAAACGTGTGTGCAACAAAGCTAGGTGATGCCTATCCCTGCAACACTAACGTTTTTCATTGGAACAGACTATACATTAATAGAAAAATTTTCATAAAATAGGCCCGACAACAAGGAGCACTTTTTACCACTTTTTATTTTACCTCTAATTTGGTATCTGAATTTTTTTTTAAATATTGTAGGCAAAGAAATAAATATTTTAACATTAATTTGTAGAAATTACCATAAAAAATAGAACTCCGTGAGCCTCTAAAACTATTAAACGGGAAGACTTTGTACTAAGGTATATTATATTTAATCGGTTGATTCTAATTTAAAGAATACGTGACCAAAAGCGTTGTCCTATTCTTTATGAGACACCCTGTATAGGCAATGGATAGAATCGATCGTGACTAAAGATTTTAACAAAATTACCTAACTATTCCTTTACAGTTTCAAATTGAGACTCAATAAGTCAAATTTCAATTCGTTTTTGTCCCAATTTGAAATTGATTAGTCTCAATTTGATATTGTTTCTCAATTTGAAATTGTTTAATCTCAATTTGATGTTGTTTAGTCTCAATTTGAACTTGTAAAGGTATAGAGCTATAGACGAACATCTCCAACTACCTTTTAACATAAAGTTGTTTTTGATGGTAAATTTGCATCCGTTATTTTGTCCATACTTTGTACTTATTTAGAAAGGATATCAAAAATACATTATGACTCGGGAGGCTTCTATTTAAAAAAAACTCTGAATTAATTGCGTTAATATCCGCTTGACCTTTTCCTATAGGTTTCTGGACGTCGATTAAATCGCGCTGTAGATAGGATGCTTATCAAAAGACGGAATAACTTTGAAATTCCAAAAGACATTTTTTTAAATTACTGTCGTCGTTACGCCCCGGTTACGTAAGAAAAACTTTTTTTTCGGCATTCTGCAACATTATTTGACGATTGATTTGATCGCTAAATGAAGTCGTTATTTTTACAACATTTTGGCGCCAACTTATATATTTTTCGAATTAATTTTTAAGCACAAGATAAGTCAATCGGTTTTGAGTATTTTCCAGTTTTTAAATAGCAACAATACTAATAAATTAATTCTTAAAATAATTCCTTCGATATTTATTTTAGTAGGCATTTTATTTTTAAACCGCGTTCGCTTCGGATATTATAAAATTACCACAACAATGTGTAACCGTCGTTTGCTAATTAATCCGTTTGCGTAGGAAATATCTTAGGTACGAAAAGGCGAATTTATTGTGCCAATTTTGAAAAAGAGGAAATGAGGCGAGTGAGGAAAATTTTAGAAGAACATTTGAATTTTGGTATCCTCGCCCGTCGTTCGCTCCTTTAATAATGTTCGTCGGACATCCAAATTGGTTCAATTTAACGGTCCGATATGTATGTAGGCGGATTATTGTGTTAATAATTATTGCAGGTGCTTCGGTAATAGTTAGGTACTAAATTTAAAAAGCCGCACCTACACGAAAATAATTTATTTTTAAACTATTTTTCAACTTGGATGGAAAATTTTAATTTAGAAGGTACGCGAGACGCAGTATATAAATTGTTTTCTATAATTTTTTTAGCAATCGTTAAAATGGAAATTATGACGGAGCCGTGTGCAGTGCCGCTCCCCTAACTCCTCTAAGACGAATCTCGTCACTTACTTCATCCTTTTCTCGTTCGATATAATTGTAAATGCGCGTCTTTTTCCGCCATTTTCAATAGCGTTCGCTCCATAAAGGGATCCGGCGTATTCGCCGTTACATGAGAAATTCTCTCCTCGTTCTATTTTTATATGTTATAAGCCACGTTTTATGTAAATGGCGTTGTTTAAAATATCGCACCTAAATCTATCTGTTTACTTGTCCCAGTTCCTAAAACATATTATTACGTTATTTAAACCACCTGTTAGAATCTAAGTATCAACAAGTAGTGCCGAGTCCCGATGCCACGTAGGTACCTATGGCTACATAAATATAGCGATCGTTAAACAATATAATATGCGCTAACGATCCCTCATCCGAGTACTTCATTTTAGGGAACTTATGGAAAAGCTCCAGCACCGTCGAGTTCTCCGAGCCCCGGTCAAAATTCGCACGGCGGTTATGGTTCGGGGTATCTTCCACAAAATTCCGCCACTCCGGTCGACAAGCGATTCAACAACAATTTGTCCGAATTAGACACCCTTTTACAAGACCTCAGTAATGCCAAATACTCCAACGGCGCCGGTATACACTATCGTTTATCTTAATAATTTGTCCTTACTAATACCTTTTGTAGCAGAACATGGAATCGTAAATGGAGGTACCAACGGAACGTATGGCGGTTCTGGCGGATGTAGCCCTACCGCTTGTTCTCGACCTTCCAGTGCTCAAAGTACCTTGCATAGACCTACGGTCGATAGTTTATTAGAGGAATTAAACGCCGGGTGAGATTAACGAACTCGCTCTCCCGCTTTAAGAAACTCTAATCTTTTTAAATTGTAGAGAAATCATTTACACGGGACCTAAAAAAGTGACGATTACCGTCAAAGAAACGAAAACGGAGACCGGATATCCCGGAGAAACGGAACTCGTCTCCACCCATATAACTACGACGAGCAACGCACCCGCAGCTTCTACGGCAACTCGAGAACTCGACGACCTTATGGCAACTCTTTCCGATTTTAAAGTAAGTACAAATTGGGTTAAATTGTGCCACCGATGTGGGGCAACTTTTAAAAATAAACGCCCACGTACAGCTAAATATAATTAATCCGTGGCCTAAAAAATATATATTGTGTATCTCGTAAAAGAGCGTGTAACTTAAAAGTGGTGCGTGAAAATGAAATGTGCGAAGGCTTCCGATACAAACCAAAAAGCTACTCAACTAAGGCGATCCAGAAATTTTGATAAAATTAGGAATATTACGACGCCGTGTGGGATGTCGCGGGAAAGAGGGGAATTTATTTGTGGTGAGGGTATTTTGTACGTCTCCTAAGCTAGCTTATAGAATTGGGATAAAGGCGTTCGGTCGGTTCAGTTGTAAGCGGCGCGTTATCGGTAAAGGGCACGCTTAAAATATAATCGCGCAATAATACATCTTTTTAATTTTCAGGTAACTTCTGGTCATCCTCAACACCAGACGGTAACCGATTCTCAGTACGCACGTCCGAGCAAAGCTACGCCTTTACAGTCGAGTCCACCTCACAAACAGAATCTCGATTCTATGCTTGGTAATCTTCAAGCGGACATGAGTCGTCAAGGTGTTAATACGAGTCAAAAGGGATGTTGCGGCGCCTGCGAGAAACCCATCGTGGGTCAAGTAATTACGGCGTTGGGGAAAACTTGGCATCCGGAACATTTCACGTGCGCCCATTGTTCTCAGGAATTGGGCACTAGAAATTTCTTCGAACGCGACGGAAAACCATATTGCGAACCGGACTACCACAACCTTTTTAGTCCCAGATGCGCATATTGTAACGGACCTATTTTGGACGTGCGTTTTAAAATGACCTTATTAAGTCGAGTTAGCGTATTTTAATTATTTTTTTTTAGAAATGCGTTACCGCTTTGGAAAAAACTTGGCACATGGAACACTTTTTCTGTGCTCAATGTGGAAAGCAGTTTGGAGAAGAAGGATTTCACGAAAAAGAAGGAAAACCCTACTGCCGAGACGATTATTTCGATATGTTCGCTCCAAAATGTGGCGCTTGCAATCGTTCTATTATGGAAAATTATATTTCTGCACTTAATTCGCAGTGGCACCCAGATTGTTTCGTTTGCAGGGTAAGATAAATTTATTACAGGTCCTTCGAACCGATTATTGCAAACTTTAAATTCTGACAAACTCGAAGCTAAAAACTACGACAAACTCGAATAACCAAAGTATTCATTTTTTACCTCTTACACTAGGATTGCAAGTTAGCGGTACAAGGAAAGTCGTTTTACGCCGTCGAAGGAAAACCCGTATGCCCCCAATGCATCGGAGCCGGCGAGGAAGAAGAAGAAGAGGACTAAATATGCCAATTTCCCCTAATGAACCCTCTTCCACTTATATAGGCCCCCAAAAAGAAAGATCACCCTATGACACGATACAAATACACACTCTTAACACAAGTTCGAGCGATCCGTCGCTTTCCAATTAGTTAATGTATAAGTCTATAACACAAAGTCTTTTTAAACTATTTGTATTTGTGTAGTAACTGTTAAAATAAAAAAAAACAAAAAAAACAAACAAAAAAAACAGATAAAAACAGCAACACACTATAGTTGTCTCGGTCGTTATTACGTGCCAACAATGAGCAACTCTTTCCTAAGCAGGAATTAAACCAACGTTTAGGATAATTTAGGGATTATTACGTCGAGCATAATATAACGCCGAGTACTGAACGCGACGATTAATTGTTCAAGACAAATAAGCAAAGGCACGTTTGTCTTTTTAAAGAGTTGTCGTATAGTATAAAGTAGTAGTGCACTCTTAAATTCGGTCTTATCGTGACACTCTTTATAATATTATGCAAACGAGCTGCTGTGGGTCTTGTTACTTATAAAACGCGTTTCTACATAAGTATAATAAGTATAATAATGCCCACAACCGATTTATAAATTTTGCTTTCTTGTCAATTTTAGAAACACAAAAAAGGTATCTAACAATACAAGATTGTAGGGATTTTTACAGCCGAATACAATAACTGATGTTACTTTTTAATTTATGTTGGACGAATTTAAAATTTTCAGCTCCACAAATACTTACAACAGCCACATAAAATTCATACCTGCCTAGCAGTTGTGCTAGCTACCTAATTGACGTTCACTGTTATAATAATAAGTTGATAATTTCAGCTCGAAAAAGTGTGTAAAAGCCTTTATTTATCGAAATCGAGGCTAAATAAGTTACATGTGCCCAACAGACAAAATTTGCACATAAAATTGAAAGCTTTCCAGATTAAGTAATTTGTTTATTGTTGCAGGATTGTCGACAACCTTTTTACGGAGGATCCTTTTTTGATCACGAAGGTCAGCCTTATTGTGAAACTCATTATCATTCGAAGCGAGGTTCGTTGTGCGCAGGTTGCCATAAACCTATAACAGGAAGATGTATTACTGCCATGTTTAGAAAATTTCATCCCGAGCATTTTGTGTGCGCCTTTTGTCTTAAACAGTTGAATAAAGGAACGTTCAAAGAACAAAACGATAAGCCTTATTGTCATAATTGTTTTGATAAATTGTTCGGTTAATTTTAAAAATGTTTATTCGTTCTAGAGATGCCATAAAAAAGTAATTTTTAATAAAAAGCATTTAGGGTAGGATTAAAAGTACTAATTTGTACTTAACTATTGGGCTATTTGATTCTTAAGTTTGGATTACAAAATATTAATGGCACTTTGTTATTTCGATCACATTGTTTCCTTATTTTACTACTGACTTGTTTAAAAAAAAATTAAAAACTTATATTATTAACACCTACTGTCTAAATACAACTGTAATAACATTATTCCGGTTATTCTTACAAATACAACATTTACTAAAAAATATTGTTTTTGTATGTTCATTTCTCAAGTACCTACTAATAATGCTGGCTTATTAGAAGCTACTCTTCTAAGTACATCTATAGACCAAAGCGACAACTATGGGGAAAAATTCAACCAAAACTGTAATTGTTAAGTGACGGCTATTTTCTTATTACTTTTACCCATTAGAAAAACTTAGATACGCAATTTACTTAATAAGAGATGTAAAAACTACACATTCTGTTTAAATTTAATTCGGCAATAGCTTTGATAGCGACGTCACAGCATTACGTTTGTTATAGAAATATAAAAAGAAGCCATTTACGTAGATCTTGTAAAAATTGTCTTTCTGTAAGGTACGTAATTATTTCCATTTAAAATATTAAAAAGTATTACTATTGGTCTATATTTTGTTCCTTCGCATTATTACCCAGCAAATAAAATTTATTATATCGATACAATTTAAAATAGAAAAAATAAATATGCCAACTAACCTCACAAATCCTCATCAGACTCGACTTCGGACTGATTAACATATTGCAACTTGGGTTTTACCTTAAGAAGATCTAGTTCGACAAAGCTATTATTAATTTCTGTATCTTGGTCTTCTAAATTTGCTTTAAACTTGACAACCGTGTCGGGACATTCGACTTTACTGCAAAGTTCGAGCCATTCCATCGATAGTTTTTGATATTCGGTTTGTAAAGCAGTTTTTAAATTATTCAAATGTTGATTAATTTTATCATTTCTCAAATCGTTGTTTGTAAGTTTCTTCGAGTCATTTAAAAGACACCTTAAATATAACAACATCAAACTACCGTATAACTAATAATTATTGTTGGAACTTACTGCGAGACAACCTTTTTAACAGAATTATCTTGAAACATAATAGTTATTTTACAATAAATAAATAAATACAAGAGCAAAACTGTCGTTGCGTTTTTCAGGTTATGTTGTAAATTTTGACAGACCTCTGGCGGAAAATTCGAGCAACTAAAAAATGGCGAAATTTAAAAAGCGAAATTCAAGTGATTCAAATCAAATTGTTATAAAATATTGTCATTATTGTTGACACGCATTTAGGCAGGTGTACGTTTGAGACATTAAAATTTTGTAATTTTTAAACTATTACGTCCATTTATTTTTTGTATTTAAAAGCGAGTTAATTAGCACAATTCTGTGATAAGTATTGTTGAAATTTTAGCAAAATTATGTACATTATGCACATGTGAGAACCATGCCATTTTTGAAAGACAAACGTAAACTTCAAACGAATGTAGACAAGTTAGAAAATTTAACAAAGAAAAATGGCCTTAGACACGCAGTTTTTTCAGTTCACGGCGACAAATATATTGGGGAATGGAAAAATAATCTTCCCGAAGGTGTCTTTTATTAATTAAATATATAAAAGGACATATTTCTTACGTTTGATTACAGGAAAAGGGTGTTATTTAAGCAGAACTTTTAAATTATACGAATCAGATTGGTGGAAAAACTTTAGACACGGATTTGGCGTTCTATCTGTACGAAAGGAAAACAAGACATTCCTTCTTCAATATCGAGGCGATTGGAAAACCGGGCATTTTAGTGGATTCGGGGCAAGAACTTATTTAGACGGCAGTTACTATGTGGGATATTGGAAAAATTCTAAACGTCACGGTTACGGTCAAATGTGGTACGCCGATGGATCGTTTTACGACGGAACGTGGCGTAGAGATGTGCGTCACGGTTTAGGGATGTTCGTTAGAACGGACGGAAATAGGTATGAAGGTGCTTGGGCTTTCGACGAGAAACACGGACGAGGTCGATTCTTTCACTTAGACAGTGGTCAAATGCAAGAAGGAGTTTGGCGCCAAGATTTTTGTGTTTGTAGCTACTTTATCGACATTCTGTTTCGTCAAGCTGCCGTTCGACCTACTCCTTATCCTATCGTAAACGTAATATGTTTTGAGACCGATATTTTAGAAACTATAAAGTATTTATTTTAGATACGAGTGATACAAGTCGACGAAATGTTTAATGTCAGAGAACTAGAAGCCTTAGAAGGAAGTTTCAAGTCTTGTAAAAGCTTTTCGGATATTTTAGAAACACCCGAGTAATACAAAATTTAAAACTAAACCGTTAAAATGTCAAATTTATTTTGTAATACATTCTAGTACCATATATTAAAAATTTGAATATCACATTAAAGTGTCTTTCTTATGGGTATATTATACAACCTTAAACTTTTTTTAACAGTTACGGGTTTATCTAGGAATTCGTCAAAACTGAATAACAAAAATAATAAAATTGGTCGTCTTTTCAAATCTACATGTGGAATTATGCAGTTATAACCTAGGGAAGACCGCAATTAAATTTTATTTTCGTCGCTTTGGCTACACTATTTGAATACCCGACATGTAATCGTTTATATTATTTTCTCTATTATCGGTGTCTCCTTGTTCGATTTGCTCTTTTAACATTTCCAGTTCTCTGATTCCCGACACCGTCATCTCATATTTATGAGTTACGAGGGATCTATAAAAATGAACGGCAAATGCTAAAAAAATAAATAAAACCGGTATGAGCACTACGGTAGCGGACCAAGCGGCGGTTTGATTTATTTCGTAAAATTTGACATAACATAAAATAGCGATTTCGGCTAGAAACAGTAATAAACCTAACAAAGTAGAAAACGTCCACGCCGTTTCTATATACCAATGTAATTTTTCGTGCGGCGATTCCTCTACTAAATGAATGGCATCCAAGCTGCAGATGGCTTCGATATTCGGTAATATACAAGTACTTATCATTAACGCCAACATGTGAACTGCAACCAACAATGTAGTAATAACGGCAAAAGCGACTAATACGGCAGAAGGCACTTCGGTAGGATTCTGAAGTTGAACTTCTACCATGGCGACCATCGCAAAACCCGATAAAAGTGCCGAAGTTTTACTCGAGGCCTTCAATTTTGCTCGACTTAATTGTAATTTACGCCACGACAAATAACGGGGAGTATGAAGTTCGTCCCACGTTTGCGACATTTTACACTGGAACATACCTACTTTTTAACGAATCGTAAAATACGAAACATGCGATTACTACCTTATGTGGACGAAAACAAAGACGAGTAGCGGGATTACAATTGGCAGGTGTGCCTAACTCTAGGCCTGTAGGATTTCCAGACCATATAGACATTAGTTAAATACGAGTTCTAAAGAAGGTTTTTAATGTAAGTACAAGTAACTAAAACATAAACTTATAAATTAACGAATAACTAATTTATACTTACAAGTTTTAGAATTGGTTTATTGTTAAGATCGTTAAGTAGATTGGAAGTTATAAAATTTGCATTTTATTAAATACGGGATATATTATTATTTGTTCGTAAACTTCTAACGTTGTAATGAAGCTCACCGAAAAATATACAAATTAATACGTACGACGTGAACTGCAAATTAGAAATTAAAAATAAATTTTGGCCACATTAATAATACTTACGTTTGAATAGAAATTAGTTATGTTTTTTGAGCGCAGCATAAAAATATTAAAAATTCTTACAACCCTAACCTCAAATTTTATAAAAATTGGTTACGATGTGGTTTGAAACTTGAATAGAAAATACCGTGTGTTTGAAATGTTTATGTCAATCTCCGGACAATCAAAATCACTTGTACGCATTCGATCTTTCACATTTATGATTAAAATTAAATCGAAAAAATTGAAAAAACGTTAATAAGATTTGAATTCCAAGTATAATTATTGGTACATATGAATGTGGTATAATTCTTAATTCATAAAAATAGGAATCAAGGGGAACCTAAAAACATGCCCAAAAACCTAAAGTCAGCAGTCGTATAACATCGTAAAATTTCGTACAAATTATTTATAAATTTTGAATTTTTAGTACTCGTTTATAATTATAAAAATGTCGAAATGCTGTAATAATTCTATTTCCGAGTGATCCGAATCCGATAAAAGTCAACGTTATTAAATTACCAAAAATTATAATAAACGGAATTACATAATTATGTAAAATGATTAACTTTACCGGGTGCTAAATTTCTAAAGTATGTTAGTAGCGAAACTTTCACCCATTTTGATTCTTATTTTCTTTTTTTAAAAAAACTATATTATATTAACTAATACTTTCCAAGAGTTAAAAATTTTGTGGTTTTCTATGTAAAAATTTTTTAAATTAAATAACCGCGATTCCAACGATCATATACATATACAGGGTTATTCAAATTCGACCGGCACCATGGGGATCTCGCTTATTTGGAGAGATAGAGAAACGGTTAAATTAGGGCAAAGTTGCCGAATTTTATGCCGACCATATTAATCTAAAAAGAAAAGTGCTCCACAGCTGCTTTTGGTTTTGAACTATTGACAAAAAATCAAAAAATTTGATACAAAACGTTTCGGTTTTCTGGAACCATCATCAACTTTAGTTTTTTAAATAGGCGCAATCTTTTGTTTTAGCACCATCTCATAGAACCTTTTTTGCTGATTTCAAAAATGTGTATCACTTTAGTATTAATTTTTAAATTTTGTTCTCAAATAAGTTAATTTGTTAATAAAAATTATTATAGCTTATCAGAGATCAAGTATAGGTTTTGAAATTGTGGTATCTGACGTTCGGGATCCTCATATTGTTCCTTTTTTGCAATATTGGGCATAATTATTATTAGAAAGCAAAATGGTACTTGTGATACACCGTTGTAAAGAGAAATTGATTTAGAATACGATTCTGTAAAAATATACAGGGTGTTCTATTTAAAAAACCAAAGTTATATATTTTTCCGGAAAACAAGTAGGCCATGGAAAAAAATTCTTCGCGCTATTTTGTAGATGAGATGTTGTTTGAAAAGTTTCTAATTTAACTTTTTTTTGTATCTTCAATATGGTAGCAGATATTAGCTGGACAGTAAAAAACCAACCACCCTGTATATAAAAGCATTGAGAAAATGCAAAGGATGTTGGGTAAAAACAACATCCTCTGTTTTTTTAAAATTACACTAAGTTCAATAGGACTTTTCTCACTAATTAGGCTCTTATTTCCGATAACAAATATGTCATTGCCTTTTTTGAACCTTACTCTATCAGGAATTATGACTATTATGTAGCTTTTGTAGCTGTAGCGGTTGATATCAAGTGATATCAACCGGATATTAAAGTCGTTAACTGTTATGAGTGGAATGTCTAAATATCAACTTTCCCGCCCATTCGCTAGAAATCGCCCGCTTAAAGCGGGCCTTACATGCCAACTTCTAAAAGCTAGCTTTTTTTCTAAGCCAATAGAAACCTTGCATTTCCAGCGGCAGACGCTAGAAGTTAAACTTGAACCAACTTTCTAGCTTCTGCCGCTGGAAATGCAGGGTTTCTATTGGCTTAGAAAAAAAGCTAGCTTTTAGAAGTTGGCATGTAAGGCACGCTTAAAGTTGGCGATTCCCTGCATGTTAGAAATATTGCTAAAATTGTTACACGGTAGCGCTGGAGTAGAAAAAACTATTGAACCAACAAAAAAAGATCTAATTAAAAATGAAGTAAGAGTTAATTCCATTCTTGCAAAGAAATATGCGTTAGTTTTAGAGATGTAAAATTTTGTAAGCGTTTTCTGCAGCGGTTGAGTCTCCCTTAATATGTTAACAATTCTTCCAAATTTTGATTCAAAGTGAAGTGAAATATATATAGTACATTATCAGAGTTGGGCAGTATCAATGATACATGTATCTTTGATACGTATCTTTGATACTTTTGTATCTTGTATCTATGATACTCGAAGCGAAAGTATCTTGTATCAAAGATACTGAAATTCAATTATCATGGATCTTGTATCAAAGATACTTATTACCTTATTAGCATCAATGTGCCCAGATACTTTTTAACACTTATTTCAAAAATTAATAAAATTCAATAAAAAACAAAAAAAAATTTGAATTACAAAAAAAACTTGAAATAAAATTGGCAAAAGAGCAGGTTACATAGGTATTGTTTGAGTTTGGTAAATGTTTGACCTTCCTGTCTCCATTCCTTTGTTAGAAGATTTTAAATTCTTCTAAAGAATGATGAAAAAAGTATCAAGTATCAAGTATCTGTATCTTGTATCTTTCGAACAAAAATTAAAAGTATCTTGTATCTTGTATCTATGATACTCGAGCTAAAAGTATCTTGTATCTTGTATCAAAGATACTAAAATTCAATTATCTTGTATCACAGATACATTTTATAAGTATCTTGCCCAACTCTGTACATTATGTATAATATCTCACAATTTTCATTTATATTGAAAATTTGCAACAATAGGGGTAAACAAAAGAAAGTAAATATCATGATTTCCAGTAGACCTTATCTCAATTACTATCACCATTTCAGTAATAAAATTTAGCTTATATCGTAGATCAATCTTTCTACTTACTTCATTTTTTATATGAATAATTTTTTTGTTGGATCAATAGTTTTTCTCACTCATCCGCTGCCGTGTAGCGCTTTTAGCGATATTTCTAACATGGGGGAATCGCCACCTTAAACTGGAGCAAATGGATAAACGAAGTCTCGAAGCACTGCGAAAAAACGTTCACTCTGTATATCAAAAGAAAAAATGATTAGACAACAAATAATATTATTCATTACGTATGGTTATCTTTTTTGGGTAATTATTTAGCCGAAATCCCCACTGTTTTGATTCGAATAGCCTTCTCTCCGACCTTTACTTACTCGTTATAATATAACAACTTACAACGTAAAATATTTAGTAATAACGAATGAGGCCGACGATACCGTATATACCTACTTTTACCTCAAATTATTATTTGCGAGTGTTTCGCCGTGGTTTGCCACATTTTATCAAAATTATAAGTACTCGTTAGAGGTTCGCGATGGAAACTCCACACTTAGTTTTAGATGACGACCAAAAATTTGCACTTATGAAGGTAAAATGCATATCATTTTAATAATTAATAACCGTACTTTAAATCGGAATCAATTTTCAAATAATAGCTAGATAGGTAGTGAAAGTATAGTGAAACTATCTCTGCGGGTAAAAGCTTTTTTATAACGTTCATTCTCTATTATTATTACCAAATTACATGCTCGACAAAAACCAAAATGATCATTACGTATTTCTAGAATGCAACTATAAGTTTCTTTCCACCCTTTCTACCTAATACCTTAGATATCCCTAACTTAAGTTGCGTTTTGTAATTATTCGATTACAAAAAAAAATAAAATAAATAAATAAATCAATTTAAAAAAAATTAAGTAAATAGCGATTAACGTCGGGGAATGGTTTTTATAGCTTCTTTTTGCCTTCTTTTATTTACGTAGATAACTTATATAAGTAGATAAGTAAACCCATTAATTATCTATTAAGAAGTACGAGTAGATTATACCTCTAGTGAGTGGATGAAGGTATTTCGTACACTTGACGTAGATAGGTATAGGTACCTTAAAATTCCCCAAGGTATTAGTAAAAAAGCCATCGTACTACTAATTACTGTATTTGGTTTTTTGTTGGCAAATTAACATAAGCATTATTTATTATTAGGTGTGAGAGTTGTGTAAACGGACGATGTAGGTGCTTTTTAATAAATATTATAAAAAAGCGGAAATTAGAATTAATCTTCTTCGCTAGTAACACTTTCTTCTTTCTTTCGTCCGCGCGTAATCAAATGATAGGTCTCGGCTTCCAAAGCCAATCTTCTAATGTTTCCTAAACATCCGGCGGCCGCCTCTTGCAGTTCGTGATCTTTGGACGCCGTGGCCTTTAACAAATAGGGAACGACTCCGCTTTCGTGCATAGTTATGCAGTTAAAGGGATTTTCGGACAAGTGGAAAAGAGCCAACGCAGCGGTCCGATGAACTCTAGGATTGCCGGAAGTCATGTAACGCACTAAAGGCGTTATTGCCCCCAATCTCGAAAATCAATGAAATAAGATAGGTTTTGGAATAAAAGTGCATACTATACCTTCCGAATACTTTGCAATTGGCGCCCCATCCGGAACAGTAAGCTATGGCGGATCCTAAATTTTCTCTCAAGTCTTCGTCCTCCGTCGAAAGCAATTTAACCAATAAAGGTATAACTCCGTGGTCGGTTAATATGCCCAAATTTTCTGTATCTTGCGCTATTTGCGAAATAGCCGCGCACATGCTCGCCAACACTTGATTGTCGTTGGATTTGAGTAAGGTGCAGATTAATTCTAAACCTCCGACAAAACATCTAACCATTTCGGCCGAATCTAGGGCATTTTTTACGCACGGGACTAATGCCCGAGCCGCGCTCGATTGAACCTGAACGTACAAACCTATTATAAGCACCGATAGTTAAAAGAAATTAGTTATGGCGTACCTTGGGAGAATCGACTTTGAGTAACGACCAAAGCAAACGTACTCCGTCCAATTCCTCGATCGCTCTCATCGACTCTTGCTCTTTAGCACATTCTCTAAGAACTTTAGCCGCATTTTCTAGAAGAGGCTTATAGGTGTAATTGAGCAAGTTAACTATGAGCGGTATGCCCCCGCATCTTCTTAAAGCGTCCGCATTGTGCTCGAACTTGAGCAGCTCCGACAGAGCACCGACGACATTAGTTAACACGAGTCCGCTTCCGGTTACGTTTTCTAAGAGAACCACTAAGACCTAAGTTATAGGTGTAATATAATCGATAGTGAGTCGAGACTGCTAAGTGATAAAGTTACATTTACTGTCCTTAACTGATCGTATCTCTCGACGTTCTGGGTAGTAATTGCGGTTTTCCATATAGCACCGGTAACTGCGGCGAGCAGAGTTAAATTATCCGTCGTTCTCGGATCTCTCGCCATCGAAACTAGAGGATCTAAACCTCCCGCTTCCCTTACTTGGTCTCTAGTCACTGCGCTTTCGCTACATCTGAAAATGGTCTCGGCGCAAGTACAACGCAAGGAAGGATAGGCCTTAAAACAAATTTCCATTTTGTTAAAAATTAAAATAAATTCCATTACTCACATCCGCCGACAGATGCTTTACTACGTCTTTCATTATTCCTTCGGTTTCTATGGCCAATTGGTAACTAGGATCGGCCGCGCATAGGGAAATTATGCCTATAATCGGTACGATGACTTCGATATGTACGGACCTATTAATTTAATATTAAATATAGGGGAAACGTAAATCGAGAATTAAAGGGCCACTATATAACTCATATAGGTAGTTTACCTGACGAGCTTCGCCAAAAGAGGCACCGAGCCGTACTTCATCATCTCTTTGACGTTTTTTAAACAACGCGAAGTGGACCAAAGAGCTTTAGCCGCGCTCGTAGTGACGTTGACCTGTTCGCGTTCGTCCGAATTCAATTCTTCCCACGACGTTATCAAAAGCTCTTCGTCTATATCCAGTAAATCTACGAGTTTGGGAATACCGTTGCATTTTCGAATATGTTTTCGAGCCTTTCGAATTTGGGCGATGTTGTAAATGGTTTCTCCTATTAAAATTTGCAAGTCTCTAGCGGGATCGGTTAAATTTCTGACCAGAAGATCTATTCCTCCCAAGTTGGTTATGTATCGTCGAATTTCGACACTTTGAGAAAGCGTACAGAGGACGCTCAAGGCGCCCAACTTGCACTTTATATCTTTCGTTTCTAACAAGTTAACGAGTACTTCCAATCCTCCGATGTCCTACAACGAGAGCGCACGTTAGGTTTTACAAAGAAAGACAAGTTAGCTATAATTATGCCTACTTGTATAGCTAATTGATTTGTCTGCGACGAGAGATCGTGATCTTTGAGGCAGCACAATGCGACTACGGTAGCAGTTTGATTGCCCGTTTTCAGATATTTTATTAGTTTTTGAATGTGCCAATATTCGGGAGGTGTGCCGGTGTGAGGCAGTTCTCTTCTGTCTTCTTCGTCCGAACTGAACTCCGGTACGGAAGAATCGTCGCTATCGGAATAATCTTCTACTATTACTTCTTTGGGTCCCGCAGGAATAAGTATGGAATCTTCGCTGTCGAACGACATTCTTTTTAAAAACCTGCCAAAATTTTAAAAATTGTCAGCGATCGATGTCACGGATGCCAAAACTTATTAAACGGCCCACTATTTTATTTGTTATAGTTTCGTAGACAAGTAGCGGATGTCGCCAAATCGAAACATCACGACGACTTTTTTCTGGTCCGTTGGTTACGAGGTGAGCGCAATGTGGACGTTTTTAAATAAATTTTTAATTTCCCATTTTCAGCACGAAGTTGGAATGTCGAAGCTGCAGAAAAAATGTTGAGAGAAGTAAATTTTATGTGCTATACAGGTAATACGCTAATAAAAGATATTATTTATTTATAGAGCCTTCGATGGAGATTGTTTTGGGACGTCGACGATGGTTTAAAGTGTTGGAAACCGCCCGAAGCTTTGGAACTCTACTACCCGAGTGGAAGTACGGGTTGCGACGTGGACGGAACACCCGGTATAATAAAATTCGAATAAGTTGTTTAGGCGGTTTTAAAATTTGCATTTTTTAGTGATTTTTGTGCCCTTCAGCGGTTTGGATATTAGAGGCATTTTGCATTCGGCGAGCAAACAAGACGTAGTTCGATTCACCGTCAAAATATTGGAAGAGTATCTCGCAACCTCCACCAAGACTCGCAAAGTGATGGTAGTCTTCGATATGGAACATTTCGTTTTGAAGGATTACGCTTGGAGACCCGGTTACTATTTACCTATATACTTAGTCCTCCTCGAGTTACACTAACTTTGGTTTCAGCTGCCGAGGTCGTCATCGCGTTACTTAAAATGTACGAAGCTAATTACCCCGAAATTTTAAAAGTTTGTTACATAATAAACGGTACGATTATAATTTAAGCCACCCGACGAGAGATTAACGATAATTATCCCATTTTCTTTACTTTGTAGCGCCCGCCGTATTTGCGGTAGCATTCAGTGTAGTTAAAAGATTTCTAGACGAACACACGCTCAGTAAAATTTTCATATACAAAAACGATCCGGCGAAATGGCAAAAAGTTTTACGAGCTCAATTTCCCATAAATATTTTACCAAAATACTACGGCGGAGAGCTCGTCGATTCAAACGACGATCCTAAATGTTCTCTAATGGTGAGCTGGGCCGCGTCTCCTTCTAAATTTTATCCTTACAAATTAATTTTAGATTCGTCAAGGAGGTAAAATTCCTAAATCGTTTCATAAGAATAAATTTGAAAATTTACAAGGGGACGACGACGAAGAGAATACTTTCGATACCGTATTAGTGAAGAAAGGAAAGAAATTTACCTTAGATTTTATCGTAGCCGAGGAAGGTTGCGTATTAAAGTAAGCGCTCGAATTATTTATCCGAGAGGGATTACGAATAATTAGTGTTTAGGTGGAATTTTCGTACAGAAGACCACGACATAAAATTCGGAATAACTTACCACGATCAAGATGGTAGAGCTAGTCCCGCGGTTCGTTTTCAAAGAGTCGCTTCCAATCAAATCAACGAAACGGGAATGTTAGCTTGTCAAGCACCTGCCACTTGTAAGTATTAACTATGGACCCGTCGTCGAGACGTTTGTTTGGTCAATAATTTCTGTATCGCCTTTTTCAGATAGCGTAGTCTTTGACAACAGTTACAGTATGCTACGTAATAAAAAACTTCATTATAAAATTTTTGTTACCGGATCGGTAGATAAAATTTCCATTTTACCCGAAAAACTTCAACGCAAAGAAGCAACAGCTTTGCAAGAAGAAAAAAAAATCGATTAACGTTTGATTTTTCATAACTTTTGTTTAATGTTAATGGTTCAGGACAATTTTTTATTATACCGAGGTATCGTTTTAATAAAATTTATATAAAAACATGTTTTTACATTAATTTTGGATTGTTACAAGTTATTAGTTAGCGTCGTCCGTTAAAAGCATTTCCACTAAGTCGGGATTTTCGCATTGACCTCCTTCCAATCTTTGAGGATTCTCCCATCGTATTAGCGTAGGAACCACCATTAACTTTAATCTAGGATCCTTTCTAAAAGGGCAGTTCATATCCTTCCACCTAAAAGATAAATTAATCGCAAACAGATGTGAAGAATAAATTCGTACAAATTTACGTCTTTCTATCTCCCACTTCCACATACACGAAATGCGAATTTGGATGGGCTTTCTCCAAAGCCGCATCTATTATCGGCTTGGCTAAACGAAATAAAAATTAGTAGTCGGAGAAAATGCCGCGTTAAAAAACTCAACCTTTTTCGCAATCGTCGCACCAGCTTATCCCGGAAGGCAATTTGGAACCACCAAAGTATATGTGAATATGTTGGTCGTTCTCCGTTTTAAAGTCTTTAACGAAATTACAGAAATTGTCGTACCCTTCGACAGAATGATGAATAACCATGGCGAAAATAAAATCCTTAAAAGGAATCGATATTAATAAATTGCTCAAATCGATAAATTTATTAAGCGCTATTCAAAATCACATGATTGAGGTTAGATTAGAATAAAACGGAATTCGAACTCGTTGCGCCATCTTGTGTTAGTTATCGGAGTTAGAATTCTCTTAATAATACGAACAATTAACGTCAGGTGTCACTTTCCATTCCCATATGATCATCGACATATTTAGTGACATATTTATGACATACGCTGACAAGTGCCAACATTACGGCGCTCGCAGCTACTTTCATTTTCATTCATTCATTGTTATTTGAGTTGCGCTTAATGGTGAGTAAATAAATAAATAATGGAACTTAAGTTTGGTGAAATAAACGTAGTCTTTAAAGTTGTAGAGGATTTTACTATGCAAATAACTAAAAACAAAGGTTAAACTGGGCCGAACCTATACTCTGCGAATCGAATTGGAACACAAATGTAAGAGATTAGAATAAACGGAAGCAATTTCAGGCGTAATAAGGTAACGTATTTGTTACTATCATGGGAAATCATTTAGTAGGAATAGCTCCTTCTCAAATATACCCCGTGGAGCACTACTTAACGGATCACAACGAATTAAAATTCGATATAAGGTAATGGCGTTAAATTAAAATTTGTTACGGCCCAATTATAGCTTCTGAAATTTTTAGCTTGGGTAGTACGAGATTTTTTAAAGTGGCAAGAGCGGAATCGCAAGAGGGACTAATAGTGGTCAAGGTTTTCGCAATACACGATCCGACATTGCCTTTACAGCCTTATAAAGATCGTTTGGATGATATTCACAACAAACTCTCGTCTACCTTTAATTGTTTACCGTTTCATCGCATAGTCTTGACCGAAAAAGCCGGATTGATTATGAGAGAATACGTAAAGTATAGTTTGTACGATAGAATAAGCACTAGGCCGTTTCTTACTAATATAGAAAAACGTTGGATAACATTCCAAATATTATGCGCATTAAATCAATGCCACAAAGTGGGTGTGTGTCACGGCGATATCAAACTAGAAAATATAACCGTAACTTCGTGGAATTGGGTGTTGTTATTAGATTTTGCGTCGTTTAAACCTACGTTTTTACCTCACGATAATCCTGCCGATTATTCCTACTTTTTTGATACTTCTAGACGTCGAACGTGTTACATCGCGCCAGAAAGATTTATTACGAGCACAGAAAATGGTTTAATGTTTAACGAAACCCCTTGTAATTCGGGAGAATTGAAACCGGCCATGGATATTTTTTCTGCCGGGTACGTAGCGGCTCATTTATTTTAAAAAGCGGCGGAATTTATGTAGGTATTTTAGGTGCGCTTTGTTAGAGCTTTGGAACGAAGGAAATCCTCCTTTCGACTTATCGCAATTATTATCTTATCGTTGTAAAGAATATTACCCGCAGAAACATTTAGATAAAATAGAAGATCCGTCTTTAAAAACCTTGTTGGCCAGCATGATCGAATTAGATCCGAATCTGCGTCTTTCCGCCGAGCAATATTTATTTAGAGAATACGGAAAACTGTTTCCGACATATTTTTATACATTTTTGCAATCTTACATGCAAATATTTTCTTCCATGTTAATTTTATCGCCGGACGAAAAGATTTTATTGCTCAAGAAAGATATAGATTTTATTTTGAGTCTCTTTCGATCCGATCGGAGTCGTACGACGGATCCAAACGACGTAATTAACACCGACGACGACGGATTAGTGATAATAACGACTCTGGTCACTTCTTGTATTCGTGGACTACACGATTGCACCTCAAAATTACAATCGCTGGACATTTTGTTGGAGCTCGCAAAATATTCCAACGAAGAGGCGATTTTAGATAGAATATTGCCGTATATCGTAATTAAATGCGCACTTTTTAGCGTTCTATTTCGTTAATTGATAGTTTTAGGTGTATTTGGCCCACGACATCAACGCCATGGTAAAAGTTTCGGCTTTAAACATAATTACCCAGTGCTTAAACTTGGTAAAGTGCGTCCCCAGATCGGACGCGAATATCTTTCCGGAATACATTTTACCGGAGCTGGCTTGTTTAGCCGTGGATCCGGAAACTTCGGTTAGAGCCGCTTACGCAAAAAATTTAGCTACCTTAGCAGAAATTTCGTTGAGATATTTAGAACAAACTCAAACCGATTGGTGCGAGAAAAATAACTCTGCGAAAAATAAAGATATTCCGTACATAAATTACGAAATGGAATTGCAAACTTTACACGAAATGGTACAACAGTCGGTGAGCGCTTTATTGATAGATAGTCAGGCGATCGTCAAACAGACGCTGATCGAAAGCGGAATTACCAAGTTGTGCGTGTTTTTCGGCAAACAAAAAGGTATTATTGTAGAAAGTAGGGTACGCGAGGGTGTTTACTTTTATTTTTAGCCAACGACGTTCTCTTGTCTCACATGATCACATTTTTAAACGACAAAGAAGATAAAGAATTGCGCGGATCATTTTTTGACTGCATCGTAGGCGTCTCCTCTTACATAGGCTGGCACTGTTCCTTTATTTTGACGCCGCTTTTGTTGCAAGTAAGAAAACGTGTTTACAATTACTCGGCTTTTGTTGGGAATCGTTTCTATCTTTTTGTATACGCCTAAACATTTTTGTATACTTGGCAATATTTTAGGGTTTAACCGATAGTTGTGAATTCGTTACCGTAAAAAGTATAAATTCTATGTCGGCTCTTACCGAATTGGGTTTGATAACTAAACAAGATTTATACGAATTAATTAAAGAATGCCGCTGCTTTTTGGTGCATCCCAATTTGTGGATTAGGAATGCAGTCGCCGGTTTTATTTCGATAGCGGCAAAGAATTTATTCGTTTTAGATATCCAGTGTAAAATTATGCCGCTGATCGCTATCTACATGAAACATCCTTTGATTCAAATAGATAGGTATAATTGTAAGCCGAAATGATATTTAAATGAACTCCTTTATTACGATTTAAGACCCGAATTGCTGTTGGAGTCGTTGGTGCAGCCTATTCCCAGATCGATATTTGACGGCGTTTTGAAGTATCCCGACATTACGTCTTTGCTCAAAACTTTGGAGGAAAGGAAAAACGCGAGAGCGTTCGCACGATCCGATAGAATAATTAATTACGGCGAAATAAAACAGCCTTTGATAAGCGTAAGTTGTTACTTTTAGCCCTCGCCTACTGTAAGAAAAGCGCGTTTTCAGCTTTTAAGAAGGCTCGCCGCAGACGGAATGTCGGACGCTATAGAAGAATATTTGTTACTTATGGCAAATCTTCTCAAAAAGATACACAAGCATAAAATGAGTGCGGAGCTCTTGCGCAACAGTAAAAATAGCGGAATAATAAACGTTACCGCTCAAGTTCCAAAATACGTTTGCAATTTATCCGAAAATCGTAATAAAATGGACTTACAAAATAAGTGAGGTAGGTTTCTTTAATTAATTCCGCCAAGTAATAGCGTGTTAACAGGAAAACGAGACGAACGCAAGTCTTGATACCGGCCAATAGCAACAGCAATTTAGATTGGAATATAATTAGCGCGGAAGCGATTATACGCTCGTCCAAGGTAGGCCCCGTTAGTAGACCCATAACGCCGCCGAGTTTAAAACACGGAACGGTCGGAGAGCGCTCTTTCATCGAATGTATTTATAAAGTTGACGCCCGAGACGTACACATTTTTACCGTTCAAATTTTAGATAGAAGATCGAATTGTAGCGTCGAATTAAATAAACTACTTACGAGACAACAAGAACATTACGTGGAAACTATAAGAAGTAGAGAATGGGCGGAACAGGCGGCTTGGAAACCCCAGTTACCTCCGCCGGGCTGGAAGCTTCGTGGATCTCTCGTAGCTCATTTGCACGAACATCGTGGACCTATAACCAAGTTAGCGCCCATACCAGATTCTTCTTTGTTCGCGAGCTCCTCTCGTGACGGTTTTATTCGCATTTGGGATCTGACAAAAATGGAAGGAAAAAATATCGCGAATCGATCTAAACAAAGCTATAAAGTACCGGGAGGTAGCGGCGTTACGACCATGTCCGTTTGCGAAAGTGGTCAATCTATCGCCGCCGCGGTAGAAGACGGATCCATCGTCGTCTTAAGATTGGAATCTACGAGTAGTAGGTGAGCTGATTGAGCTATTACTTTTGTTCCTTTACGCCCTCGCTTTATATTATAGGATGAGCTTAGTTCACGCCAAACAATTAAACGTCGATACGGAAGTTTGCGCGGTCGACCTGCAATACATAGACTCGGGTCCACAAAGTATGTTGGTTTATGCGACCCTAAACGGTTTATTGACGGGGTGGGATTTGCGTTCCGCCGAACCGGCGTGGGTTCTTAAAAACAAATTGAAGTACGGAGTGATAACTTCGTTTTGTATCGACGCTCATCACAATTGGTTGGCGTTGGGTACGAGTAGCGGCTTTCACATCGCTTGGGATTTACGTTTTCAGTTACCGATCGCTAGTATAGAACATCCCAGTAGTAGGTACCGTTACTTTTTAGTTGCCCTCTTAATATCGTACGATAATTTCAGAATCTCGAATACGAAAAGTTATTACGCATCCTACTGAAAAATCGTGCATTATTTCTAGCGTTCACGGAAATAACGAGGTGTCGGTGTGGAATTTAGAAACGGAATCCCGACAAATGACGTTGTGGAGTAGCGATAGTCCGCCCTTTTCCGCAGGAGCCGTAAGAAACTTGTTTCGTTTTTAATTTGTCGGCGTAATGTACTTTTATTTTAGGGAAACGGTCAGAGCGTGTGTGCCATGCAAGGCGGCTGTATAGATCGCTCGGGATACGTCATAACGGGAGGCACAGATCAAAGAATAAGATTTTGGAACTTGACTAATCCGTGCGAGTCGTATTTTGCGATTCCCGCTCCCAACGACCCTCTCATAGGAGGCGTTATGAATTTTCATTTTCGACCGATAGACGGAATGAACGTAATTTATACGTCCGAAATACCCAATCCCAACAAGGCCGCCGGGAAAGAAGTAGAAGTACCGAGACCCGGACCCGAACCGCCCTCGCCCGGCCATCGCGATACGGTGACGGATTTGACGCTTTGTCAGGCGTCGCAATGCTTTTTACTAACGTCGTCTAGAGACGGCGTCGTTAAAGTTTGGAAATAACGGAAAAGGATTTATTTTTAAAATCTCCGTGGCCCATTTATTTGTTAATTAATTTATAAGGAAAGGAAAAGCGTATAATTATCCTTAATATGTAACTAATTTAATGAACATAAAAATTTATATCGATACACATAAATATTTAGTAAATATACGGTATATACAAACTTTTTTCTCAATTATTTTATACACGCTCGAGCGAACTTTTAAAGAACTTTATTATTTTGTAATTCAATAAGGGCAAACGGGATTGCCTATTCGTCCCGGAAACGCCAAAGTATCGATAGCGTGAACGCGACAAATGGATTTATATCTTCTATTGCCATCGTAACGTCTTCTGTTGGTCGGATTTCTGTTGTAGAACTGTGCCGGTCGACTAGGCGATTCGTAGCCTCCAAAAAATTGTAGCAAATCGGGGACAGGCGACGATTGTAATACAAACACCCAAGAACATATTACTAAGATATAAAAGAGTAACTTTTTCATCTTTTAAAAACCAACGAGCAAAGCTAATCTGCAAACTTTGTGTGCAAACTGAGAGGCGGACGTTAGTCGCTTCCTATTTATACACAAAGTAACGACTGCTCCTCGTTTCTTTGTTATAATGGCGATAAGTAATGAAGGTTGCGCCCTTGAAATTGAATATTTTAAGAGACGATCTTTTAATAGCGTTTGGAGGGAATTACCGCACTATTTTCCCGACTTGTAGTCTTCATAATTTGCGCCTTATTAAAACTAAAACTTTTCTATGGGCGTTAAAATAAAATAAAAGGTCAAAATAATCTTTTTTGGACGATGTAAATTACGCAGGCGATAAAAAAGGAAAATGCGAAGAACATGAGCATTTTATCTGTCAATTCTCGTCGTCCGTATTTAGATAAAAGTTTTCCAGATTGGCTAATAACGCTAGACGTAACTTTGAGTTCTTCCTGTGTTCCAGTTACGTTATCGGAGGAAGCTACTAACGTATCCAAAGTATGTGCACTCCTCTGCGTCGTATCTGCAAGTTGCCTACTTATAGATAACAACTGATCCGTCACGCTCGAGCTCATTTTTGCTAGGTTTTCTCTATCTCTGTTGTGGCGTTGCTTCAACAATATTTCCGGATCTTTCAATTTTAACAGCTCTTCTTTATTTCCTTGTTCGATTACTAACATGGACTTTATATTGGCTTTTTTGAACGAATCCATAGCACTAAAAAGATGCTTTCACAAGCTGTAATTTGCTTCCGCTATTTTCTTACCTAAAAAGTTGGTCTCTTTGTAAAACAACTTCTTTCAGCAACTCGTGATCTTTATCACTTTTAGCGATATCGCCAAATTTGTCGATAAATTTTCTTATGGTGGAAATCTTTGAACGCCCCGCGCTGTTTAAAGCGTGCAAATCCGACAAAGGGCCGACGCAAACGTTGATATCCTACGATTTAATCGTTAGTTAATTAATCGCGACGTCCGGCTTTTCTTTTAAGTGCGTTCCAAAAATTGTTTCTATTCGTTCCAATACTTGGCGAATTTACTTGATCAATTTTTGGAACGTACTTGAAGAGCGCGCGTAGGTACGTAATAAAAAAAAGTACTTTTACCTGTATGATTGCCTTTAATTGCAAGTTATTCTTGGTTATATCTTCCCGAAGGGTGTTTAGCATGTATCGAGTAGAATTCATTTTATTCACTAAAATTTAATTGTTTATAAATTTTAATATTTACGCACGGAATTAAAATAAATAAAAGAAAAAGTGAGCGTAAACGGTAGGAAAGAAGCTGGAGGACACAAAGAATTGGTCCTTCTAAAACGGTCTCTGGGGCCAGTAACTTTTAGCCAGCAATAGTTCTCTGGAATGGCAAAGTTTGGTAATTTGATCCATGAGGGGTTTCAAGAAAGTATCGTTCCATTCGTCGATGGTGTAATTATCGTAAATTTCTTGCATGGTAATATTTAAGTCCGTTCTCATGTTACTCAACTCGCTCTTTATGCCCAGTAAAATAAGGGTAGCAGACTCGACGTACTGGGTATTGCTAAATCCGCGCTTAATGTTATAATCGTTCATCCAGCCCTTGACTCTCGAGTCCTGGACCACCCGCGAGTATTCGCTTTTTAATTGATGAAAACGTAAAATTATTTCGTACAAGTCTCCGCCCGGATAGGAACATTTGGGCGAAGTCGACGAGTGAACGATGCCGTAAGGATTTTCGCACTGCAGTATTTTGGAAATTTCCAAAGGCGAGTCGTCGTAACCTATTAGTAATCTCAAGCACATAGCCAAAGACGGAATTGCCACGGGGAATAATTCGCAAAGAATGGCGAAGTGATCGTATCTTTGCCAACCGGTTATAAAAATACCTTGAAAATTAATTTTTGATTTGTATTCGTATAACGTATTTAACCACGACTCGTGATTGTTTAAATGATGCGTTACGTCGGGCAAGTACCGATTACTGCCGGTTGCACCTTTGAAAGCACTAGCGATCCAAATTTTTGGAAACGTTTGCGCGTAAATGTCCCACAAACTAGCTCCTAAATCCACGTTTTTTGTATACTTCCAAATGACGGGTTCCACTAAAGTACTTATGTTACTATCTTTTAATTCGCTAAGTGACATGCTACGAAACTCGTCGTCCCACATTAAAATGCGTATGTGCGGATACTTTTTTGCGATTCCTCTCGAAACTGCACCTACGTGTTCTAAAAATAATCTACTTTTTGTCCATTTAAATTGGTTCATAATGCTACTGCATCTATTACACATACCTACGGACCAAACTTCGTCCGACCCTATGTGTAATTTAGTCGAATTTGGATGTGCTTCTAGCACTTGATTTACCATTTCAAAAATTACCTTTAAAGTTAGTTTATTAGTAGGACAGATTACTTGAGGATATTCGAGTACTTCTCGCAAATATCTAAACTCTTTCAATTTCAAAATAAATTCCATATGTCCGAACGTTTGTATTAAAGGTATGACAGTTAACCGCGATTCGTGGGCGTAGGAGAGCAAAGTTTGTATGTCGTCGATGGAATATGCGTTAGTCGCAGATATATTTCGTAACAACGGACCTTTATAAGGAAACATGTCTTCGTATTCGATGAGCAAGCCGGTAGCGCCTAGTTTCGACAACAAAGGGAATAATTTCTTAAAATAGGAAAGTTTAGGAGGAGCACCCTTTAAATCTATATGAACGATTCTTTCCGTTAGAACATCAATTTTCCTTCTTTCGAGATACCGTAAGTTACCGGTAAAACCGATTATTTTAAACTTATCACTACGTAAGAAAGATAACGAGTAGGAAATAAAATAAATGGTTAAAAAGCATAAAACGATTACGATAAGTATTTTTGTACAAAGTCTCAAATGTACCTTCCACTTATATTTTAATTTACACATTATTATAATTATGTGCCTATCGAAAAAAATTTAAATTACCTTTACAAAATTATGTTTTATTTAGGAGCAAAAACGGAACGGTCTTGGAAAAATTCAAAACTTATCGATACGAAATTAATTTTATATCTATTATTACAAAGTTTTTTTTAAATATCCACACGATAGCACTTTTATGATTTTTTTACAATAAAAAATTTAGTTAGGTTATGTCGAGTTTGACATTTGTCAAAGAGACTTTACAATTCCTTCACAGATGTCGCTCTAATGACAGATCGAGATAGCTGTTTTACAGTATTACAGTTGCCTTCTTGCCTAGCTAGTTTACTACAGCCAGGAGCCAGGTAAATGTTGGAGAAAGTCAAGAAAGTTGGAAAACATTAAAAAGGCACACGGTGGTTTATTTTACTGCATATTTACCTACGTATTTACTATACGTGGTCACAGGTCACAGAGAAATACGGATAATCGACTAATAATTGATAAAGATGGGAGACCACAAAAAAATTTCGTTCGGTTTTAGTAAAGTAATTAAAAAACCCAATACAAAGTTTGTAAAAGAAGAAAGAAATATACAGTTAATCGATTCTTTAGAAAATCAAGCTATAAAACCAAAAATACAGTAAGTACATAATTGTTTATAACCTATAAATTCCAAAATATTAAAATTTTAAAAGATGTTTGCAGGAAAAGAAAAAACCACTCGTTATCCCTATGCCACAGTCTTCGATTAACGAAAGTATCGTACAGAATAGACTCGTAACTCGAGGAAAAGCCGTAAAATTGGATGGCGAATTAACAGAAGACGAAATAGCCGCTAGGGAATTAATTAAGGGTGAGGTTTTAAAACGTAATTGTATTACAACTTCCTTAATGCTTACATTTGTAGATGCTTTAAACTTGAAAGAAGGAAGAGAGAATCCAAAAATTACCTTACCCCAAATAACGAGTTATCCTAATATCGGAGAATCGACGATAGAAAATTACGAAGCCGTTCCTATAGAACAATTCGGTCTCGCCTTATTAAAAGGTATGAACTGGAAGGACGGCGACGGAATAGGACAAAATAATCGAAAGCAAAAGGTGGAAGTAAAAGAACCTCCTTTAAGAGTTAATCGAATGGCACTCGGCGCGGACAAAAGCTTACTGTCGAAGAGAAACCACGAACCCGAAAATACAGAGAAGCACGAATTAAAAGTAAAAATAGGCAGTTACGTAAAAATTGTAGACGGAAAACACAAAGGCAAATACTGCGAAGTAATTAATGTTTAAGGTTCGTTTTAATTTGCTAATTGTATTTTTTGAAGGTACAAGGATTCGACGACGATCCAGAGAGGATAATAGTTAAAATGTCACCGAGCAAAATCGTTTTATCGATGATAAAGTATTATATAAAACCCGTTAGTAAAGAAGAATACAGCAAGTTTGCAAAAGTACTTAGTAAGAAACGTCGTTTCTACAGTTATACAGAGTAATAGAGCGTTTGTTTGTAGATATAGACAAATATGAAGAATACGTAAGACTTAACAGAGACAGTCACGGCAGTAAGAAAAGACACCAAGAGAAAGATGAGTGAAGATGGTGTAAAATCATAAATTTGAGATTAAGAGTGAAGTAGAGAGTAAAGCCTGCGCCACACACACTTCCAGTTTGGCCTGTGTGTGTGGCACGGCCGTAAAGTCCTAAATCTTTTTATTGTTACTTATTTTAAATAGGGTACGATGTAAGATATAATTTAAGTCATAACGTACGTTACTAACGGTATTTTAAAAATAATGTGGAACGTTTTATTTAAATGTTTATTATAATTAAAAAAATGATTAAATAAACGGCAGTACACAGAAGAAGTGCTTTCTTTGTATAGGAAACTATCGTCTATATACAGTTTAAACCGATTATAACAGCTCGACAAAAGCGCGAGATTTGTAAACGAATCTTGTAAATATAGGAGCTTAATAATTGTTATAATCGATTTGCACTATACGCTTCATATTGTAGTTTATTAAAAGTACAAAGCAGCAAGGTTATATAAATATTTTGACAAAAATAAAAATATCACAATTTCAAATACCTTAACGTAAAATATTATTCCAACAATTTAAAATTGTGTCTTATCTAAAATTATTAATAAGATTCAAACATTTTATAACATTTAAGTTTTCTAAACTAACAATAATAATATGACCTGCTTCGTACATAAAGTTTTGCATCAAAATGGAGACTAGTAAATGAAATCGGTTAAGAAAATAAATTTAGGTTCAATCTGTTACGCACCAAACGATTAATAAATTGCAGACCCCCGTCTCGAGCACAAACGCGCGCCTTTTCTTAATTTTTGTAATTCAAAAATAAAAGGAATTTAAGGAGCTTTAGTATAAACGTACCTATTTAGCACATTTTAAGAAACCGTAAGCGGAGAAGGCCGCAACCAAAGTGTTAACGTTTATTTGCGTAACAAACGCACCTTCGTTTTGAATGCAAGTCGATGCGCCTAATCTTTTCGATTAAACGGACATCCTTAGCACCGATATAATGTGCAAAAAGTAGATTCTCGTAATAAATAAGAGGCCCATCTGTGGTAGCTCCTTTCCGTCAGATCTGTCGACTACAAATTTAATAATAAATAGATAGATAGATTAGTTATTTATACACAACTGTCGGGATGTTGACTTTGAGATTTACGCGACTTAGATATTTTGGTGTCCGTTTTGACTTGATCCAAACTCATTTTTCGAGGATTACCCAGCGTAACGAGCGCACTAGCTATGGCCAAACCCGCCGATTGTCCCTTGGCGGTGTAAAATTCGCCCCCGGTAGGTAATCTAACCAACAAACTCAACACGGCCGCCCTGCTCCCGTAGCAAGGCTCTAAAGCGATAGGACTAGGAGCGTCCCTCTTCTTTTGCTTGTTAGAATCCGTTAAAACGGTTATAGTATTTTCGTCCACGTTTGACTTATTTTCTAATTCGACTAAAACTTGAGAAAAGGGCCGAGAAGCCATTTGTTCCATTTCCACAAACAATCTCTGCCGTCTGCGATACATATCGTATCGTTGTTTGATTTTCCACAATATAGCGGCCACCAACAATAGCAACAAAAAGCACCTAAAAAATATTTTCGATAATTCATTTGGACATTAAATCTCGTCGCTATTACTCACGTCGAAAAAGTGATAAAGAACTGTTGCAAATTTAATTTGGGGTACTGAGAAAAAGAAATTTGAATCCACAACGGAGGTTGAAAATCATAAACGTACACGTAGAAGGTCGTTAATGTCACGTTATGATCTTCCACGCCAAAGTTGTATTCGGACTTTGTGAATCGAGATTTGAACGTAGTACAATTATGATTGGTAAATATGGGTTTCTCTTCCTTAGAGTTGGATCTCCGCATCGTTATGTTCATTTTGGCTAAAACCGAACACGTAATTTGGAAGTCGGCGTCGATGTCCGGTTTTATGGGAGAATTTTTAAAATTAATTTGAGTATAGTGCCTGTCTTCTTTTTTGGAAAGATTAAACGTGAACTGGTAATCGATGGTGAGTTCGTCTGCAACAAATTGACAAATAAAACGACGGTTAGGTCCTAAAAAAGAATGTATGTACTAACAGTAACACGAGCCTTTATTCGCCGGATCTCCGTAGTAATGGTTGGTAGCGTCGCATTTCTCGCAGTGGTCACCCGCCAGTCCCTTCGTAGTACAATAACATTTGCCCGATTCGGGATGACACAAGGAAGCTTGGCTGTTGCATTCGCACGGCTGACATTTGCCTCCGTTGACCGGATTTCCCCAAAAGCCGGGTATGCAACGATCGCAATGCGTCCCCACGGTCAAATCTCTACAGGAGAAGCAAGTGCTGGTATTTGCGCGACAACTCGCGTGACCGTTACATTGGCAAGAGGGACACGTGGTGAAGTGCCACCTTTCGGGCGGGCAGGTACTCGAAGGTAAGGATCTGGTGTGCAGAGTGGGTCCTAAAAATAAATAAAAATTGGAGCCGTCTGTTTTTTAGCGCGCAAGCAGTTTCACCTGTATAACCTCCGGGCATACATTTGCCCAGACCGGTTTTAGAGCCGTCGTCGCACCAACCGCATGCGGGATCGTCTCGACACTGGGCGCAAGTAGAATAAAAACTGCACTGAGATTTCTCTTCGTTTCCTTTGCTCCTACATTTGCTACTAACTGTCGTCCATTCTCGACACTGTCCGTACGGAAAGCTGGCCGTGTAAGCGTTCTTATCCACACACCTTCCCTCGTTTTGACACCAAATACATTCTTCCTGAGTACAATTTAAACAAGAAGTAAACTCGGAGCACACTTTCGAGCACTGTATTTGCTCGTTGGAGTCCGTGGTCGTGTTGATGAACGTCGGAGCGACGCTGCACTTGGCGGTTTCGTATTTCCACCTACAGGCCAATTGAGAGCTACAACCCGTGCACGTGTGCAACTGTTTACACATTGCGGACGGATCGATAGGACATCGATCCAAATTTAAGATATCTTTCGTTCCGGAATCGCGACATTTGTCGTAGGTGCACACTCCGTTACCGCACCAAATGCACTCGTTAGTCGTCTGAACACAACTAGCGCAATCTTCCGATTTTTCGCACTTTTCCTTTTTGTGTATTTCGAAAAGAGTCTTGGAAGACCTCATCTCTTCGGCGCAAGGACTGATGAGACCTTCGGTGTCCGTGAGTAACGCTCGAGAAACGTCCTGTATGTGAACGCACTTGTTATTTTTATGATCCCAAACGCATTTAACTCCCAAGCGGGTGTTCAAGCAAGAGTTGTGCTTGGTGAGATACGCGCAACTGCCCGGACTATACCTTAACATGTCCGATAACATTTGTCCGTCAAATCCTCCGTATATGTACAAAGAGTTTTCGAATAAAACCGCCGAGTGGCCGAAGCGAGCCAAGTCCGATTGCAATTCCAAGGTGATATTTAAAGTATACCAACTGTTACATTCCACGTCGTAAGTAAGCAGTTCCGAACTGTAACACTTGGCTCCGAAACTGTGCGAAGTGTCGTTGTGAGTATTACCGCCGAACACCAACATTAGGCCGGGCGAAACAAAAGTAGCGGTGTGTAAGAATCTGGCGGAGGGCGCGTCGGCTAGTAAAGTCCAAACGCGAGTATCCGCGTCGTAAGAATATAAACTTTTACTTAGCACTTGAGTAGATTCGCTTTCCGAAACGATTCCTCCGTACACGTAAATCTTGCCGGTCAATTTGTCCCAGGATGCGGTGTGACCGTAGCCGCCTTTGACGGGGTATCCTCGAGTGTTGACGATGTGCCACTCTCTAGTCCCGAAATAGTATTCTTGTACCGTATTTAAGTAACCCAAATTAGGAGAATGTCCAAAAATGACCACCATTCGATCTACCTTCTTGTTGTTGAGATTAGTGATTACCGTACTCGTATGTCCCGCCGATTTCAACGGACCGCATAATAAAAAACTACCGTTACAAGATTCGGCCTTGACGGTAACGTTTTCCCAAGATTTGGCACTTATATCGAAAGCCCAAAGTTCGGAAGAAGCGCCGCGATTGCCTAAAATACCTCCGTAAATAAATATTTTATCGCCGTACAGAACGGTCGAATGAGCGTATCTAGAAGAGGGTAATGCAGGACCTTCTACGATGTGAGGAGTTTCCCAAACATTACCTAAGAAATGCACAAAATTTAGAATAAAAAAAAACTCGTTACAGACATTTTTACCGTTAAAATCGTATATGTACAACATTTGGCCTCTATTGTAACTTTCGCCGGCTACCACGTACATGGAATCTCGCCAAACCGCCGCACCGTGCGACGCAGAACCGGGAGGTACAAAATTTTGGGGTTTAACAGTTTCCCAATAACCGCGAAGAGCTAACTGTCCGCAATCTTCGCCTTTCCAAGCTTTGTTACAAATGCAACCAATTTCGGGTTCGCACCTTCCTCTACTTTCATTTCTCCAACAATTATTGGGACATTTGAGTAAATGACAAGCGATTCCACCCCATTTTCCGTCGCACGTACACACTCCGTCTATACATATTCCATTTCCGGAGCAGTCGACGCCAGAAATTTTTGAAGGGCAAGCATTTAACCTATAGGTTATATTAAAACCGGACATGTTGTAAGCGTCGTCGCTAAAAAAATGTAACAAAGCGGATCCCGTTTGAGCCACTACTTCGGGTATTTTGCGAATGCCGTATTTATTTTTATACATTAACCCGCTGAAAACGGCTAAAAGAGGCGAATCGACACTATCTCCGTCAAATACGTATAAATGATCCCAGCCACATTCTGTGGCAAATTCTTCGATGTGCAGAGTTATAGAGGAGTTAGGTGCGTCGATCAACCAACTACACTTGACGCCGATGGAGTAATTTCCCAATCCGTCGTGTATTATTCCGGACTGAGCACCCAGCCTAGATTAAAGAAACAAAAGTTGGCATTAATTAGACGTACGTATCGCCTTTTTTAAGTCGACGATTGGCTTCGTTTTGTGGAGGATTTAATGGAGCCGTTTGCGGATTTTTATTTTAAGCACAAAAGGTGGTAATTAGGCATTATTAAGAATGGTACAACTAACCTCACTTTCCCTCCGCAAAACTGACACTGAGGGCCTTGCCATCCGTCGTAGCAAACGCACGTATCGTTCTTACATATTCCGTTGTTTCCGCACAAAGAAGAATCACATTTAGCTTTACTCACAGAACAAATGCAACTCAAAAATATCATCGAACACCACCAAATTTGCCATAAAAAATTGAATTTTCGTCGATACTTGGATTTAAATAAAAACAAAAACATTTGTAATATCTCTAACATTTTGAAGTTACCATATTTGCTCTATACGTGAATCTAAATTTCAACTGCCATAATAATAATAATCCATTACGAGTAACCATTTATCGTTCGCTCTTGGCCTTAAAATAATATTAACGTTAAAACCTTTACTTATTAATAAGAATCCATATTTCTCGGCCACATATTTTTCAACAAGTTTTTGACATCTTCGTCCCTAGCGAATGCACCGCAAGCGCAAAAATTAAGTGCACCCTGCACTCTGAAGATAGCCTCGTCTCGCACTATAAATTTTTAGGTTATGTTCGTACTTGGAAAAATATTTATTAATCGTTCTCTTCTAGACAAAAATTCAAAATTTTATGCCTCATCCTGGAATCCGTCGTTAAAGGAAAGTTATAATTGACCAGCAACACTTGATAAAAAGGAATGGATACCGATAATAAGCCTCAAGTTGTGGGCAACAACATAAACGAGTGCCGAGCTCCTCCGACTTTTTATTTCAAACATAAATGCGTTTCGTCTTTGAGATTTTCCGAAATATGTCGTATATGTCTGTCCAAAAACAACATATCCTCCATGTACCATCGTGTCTACGAAAATAAAAGCGCTTTCGATATATTAACGTTACACGCCATTATAGAGGTAATCTTTCCAATAACCCCCTAATTCCGTACATTTTTGCAGCACCGTGTGTTTTAGGTTAATCCAAACGACGATATGCCCCAAAATATTTGTGGCAATTGTAAATCGACATTATTCCAACTTTACTCGTTTGTTTTAAAATGTAAGCGCTCCGACAGTTTACTTTGCAGCGTGCCGAAATCTGATTTGACAGATAACAAATTAGATAGAACCGAGTGTGTGCCCGAAATCGCGACGCGCAAATCTAATACTAGTGACGAGCAAGAAATGAATGGTTTAGAAACTAAAAGGGTGCCTCCTCGAATAAGTACTGTTAGTGTAAAAGGCGGTAATTCATTAACGCGCCTTAAAAATGCTAAATGTCGAGAAATGCGTAACCTTAAGTGTACGGTGTGTTCGAAATTGTTCATAAGCAGTAAACTTCGTCAACATATGAGAGCGCACACTAAAGAAAAACCCTTTAAGTGTAAAATTTGTTTTAGAGGATTTAGTATGTCTGGTAACTTGAAAAGACACGTCATGATTCATACAGGAGAACGTCCTCACGTGTGTGAAATTTGTGGAAAAGGTAAAGCGTTAAAACTATTTGCAATAATAACTTACTCTTAAGCTTTTTTTGAAGGCTTCATTCAAGCCACCACTCTACACAATCACAAAAAAACTCATACTAAATATGAACTAATTAGCGGAGACGCTAGTTGTCCTAATTTTTGGTGTACTCATTGTGGTCGAGGATTTAAGCGTTTAGCTCGTTACGAGGCGCACCAAAAAAAACATCTAGGAGAAAATAATATCGCAAAAAGCGACAAGTTCCCGGACGGAAGTGCTCAACACGAATGCTCGACTTGTAATAAAAGTTATAAAACTAAACATTTGCTGAAAGCTCACCAGCTAACTCATGGCGAAAAGACATTTTTATGCAACGAATGTGGCAAGAGCTTCGTTACTAAAGCGGCATTACAGTCTCATCTTAAAGTTCACACCGGAGAAAAACCTCATAGTTGCAACGTGTGTCGTAAATCTTTTGCTCACATCGGAAGTTTCGAAGCGCACATGCTTATTCACACCGGTCGACGACCTTACAATTGCAACATTTGTAGTAGAACGTTTACTCAGTTGTCTCATCTCAAGTATCACATGCGCACACATAGCGGAGAAAGACCCTACGATTGTAACTATTGTGGAAAAAGCTTTGCTTTAAAAGGAAATTTGACCGTTCACGTAAGAACCCATACAGGTGAAACGCCTTACGTTTGTTCGGTGTGTTGTAAAGGCTTTTATGACTCGAGCAGTATGAAAAAGCATCAGAGAGGCCACATTAATCAAACACTACTACTGTCGTCTTGTGAAAAAAACGAATGAATAATAATTTTATTATTTAATTTCTGGCAATTTTAATTTGAAAGGAATAACGTTACAGATATTCTTTTAGTGGCGAGTAAATAATTTTGATAAACTTGTACAATCGGTTTTTATTTGAAAACATTTGTAACTCAAAAGTTACAATTTTAGTACAATCGATTTAACTTAGGAACAACGACCGCACCTGGTATTTGAACCTCATTTTAAGCTTTTTGTAGTAATTTCCGTTTAAAGATTTTTATATTTACATTTGTCCACATTGTATGATAGTTACCGGTATTTTAGGTTTATTGTTAGGTCCGGTCGGTACGTTTTCAATTTTTCTCATAACTAATAAGCCGTCCATCACTTTACCGAACACCACATGTTTTCCATCCAAAAAGTTACATTTAGAACACGTTATAAAAAATTGGCACCCGTTTGTATCTTTACCACTGTTGGCCATCGAAAGTAGTCCCGGAGAATCGTGTTTTATTGCAAAGTTTTCGTCACAAAATGTTCCTCCACCGTATATACTTAAAACACCCGTTCCGTCACCCTGAAACATAATACATAAATTGACTAATCGATTAAATCCTACTTAATACGTTACATTTACGAAGTCTCCACCTTGAATCATAAAATCTTTAATGACACGGTGGAAACTGGCGCCTTTATAACCTAAAGGTACTCCGTCTTTCTTATATTCACCGGTGCAAAGCTGACGAAAGTTTTCGCTCGTTTTAGGTACTACGTCCGCATATAATTCGAATAACATGCGTCCTATTTCCTGAAACATTTTCAAATCCGAGTAAATATTTTAACGCAAAGTTGTGGTACGTATTTACCGTTGTTCCAACTGAGACATCGAAAAAAACTACCGGGTTAGCGGGGTGTCTTAGTTGTACTTGGATTTGACTCCAAGAAGGCATTTTGTTTTATATGTACATTAATGGCAGACGCACAAATATTTAATTTATTTAAAATCGGCATCCGTTTACTTTGTTACATAACCTCAAAACTTTAACTTTTTGCAGTCACGTAGTTCTAGCTCTTGCCATTAGATGACGCCACCACATTATTAAATTTTTAATTACATCTCTTCTCAACAGATGACGCCACCAGTTTCGATGCGATGTTAAAAATAAAAGAAATTGAACCGAAGAAATTAATGGTGTAGATCACCAGCTGGTCTACGTTTTGTTCTTGGAATATAATTTTAAATTAACCTCGATTTGTATCCGAGTTGATATTAAATAATAAAGTGGCAAACAATACGTAGGTAGTTAATCTGCGTGTTATTATTGTAAACGTAGAGTTTATGATGGTCAATGTTATATGAGCTGGCAAGTTGTAATTAATAAATGTTGAAAAGTTGACCAAAAAGAAAGTTTTAAGCACTATCGAATTTCAAAATTGTAGTTTTATATCAAAATGGGCGATAACGGAGGTAGTTTTGATCCTTGCGAGTGCGTCTGGAATCACGAAATGGCTATGAGGCGTTTATTATCGTTGGTAAATATATTTTAGATATTGTGTTCTACGAGTAAAGTAATATTTCGTACCGTAGCTACGTCAGTCTCAGTCCTACTGTACGGACACCGAGTGCTTTTATAACGGTAAGTTTTGAAGTATTTCTACGTTTATTTAATAATTATGTTTTTAGAGTCGCAAACCGAAAATAGCCCAACAAACTTTATATTGATTGCCATGTTTATCGCATTTGCTCTGTTTATGTATTATTTACGCCCCAATTCGTCTAGAGTAGATGACGCCATTAAACCCAATAACGTTAGTAAAAACAAAGCTTTTAATCGTTGATCTAGCATTTTGTTGTAGAATACCGATGGCTCACCTCCGACACCGCCTTCGGCAATTTAATATAAACAATTTCTATGAACGGGCTAACCTAAAAAAATAACAAACATACCGGGCCTGGATTACACATATATTTTGTGCACAAATATGTCAACTTAATGTTAAATTAATGGTTAATGGGTTTTAAGAAATTATAAATAAACAAATAGAGTTTTGGAATATTTGAAGCGTACGAAAAATTAGCGAAAAGTTATAATATTTACACATTATCTTTACAAGCGGCTTTATTTTATTAACCTTAATTAGGAACTTCCTTTGCTTATATCTTTCATCGATTTTCTAACTCCTTTCAAAACATCTGTAAGCTGCTCATAATTTCCAGTGGTGTTTGGTAAATTCTCAAAATTTATAACTTCGGAAACGTTTTTGGAAAATTTTTCACAAGACGGTAAATTACAATAAGGAGAAGTGCTCTTGATGATTGGAGTGCCGAAAGAACTGGCCATAATGGATCGTGTCACATTATTAATATTGTCGTTTAATGATAAATTGACAGCAGAATCTTCCTTAACAGAATCTTCTGACAATTGCTGTAATATTTTTTCTTTCTCAGACTCCAATAGAAACAACGTAGGTGACGTGGAATTTCCTTGCGGTTCCACAGAATCCTAAAACACGTTAAATAAATTACTTATTAGACTCAATAAATGTATATTACTATTATAAAGAATGAAGTTTTAATCGTATCGACGTATAAAAATAAAGAGGTTCACCTGATTTTTGTCGGAAGATTCGGCTTCGTCGATATCCATATTGCAAGTATCATAATCGTCGCCGCCTCGCCAATTACATTGTACGTGTTTTACCATGTTGTGTTTATTAAATTCTTTAGAATAGGGAGGACATCTATGCAATCTATATTCCTGAAATTATGCGCTTGTGATTACTTACACCATGTGCTGCACTTTGAAAAAATTAACGATAGATTAATAGAACGTTTACTTACATCTTTAATATGATGTTCAAAGGGAACGTTAAATCCCGGATATTCTATTATCATATCGGGATCGACTTTGAATTCGCTTTTTTCATTACGATCGCGTTTTCCATCTAAATCAAATAATACGAGTTCCGATCGCGAAGGCTCAAGTTCTTTATACCACCCAGGCGGATAACCGAGACGTCTCATCAAGTAAATGTGATCCGGTAGTTGATTATCGTCTAGTCCTAGAGCGCTTCTCAGTTTAGTCGACAATTTTCCTGCTTTCAAATGGGCGTACATCTGCTCATTTTCTAAATGATACCTCCTACAATAATTACGTACTAATAAAATATTAACCACTTTATAATCACAACCTACGTAGTTTTTGTTTGTTGCGATTTAAATTTTTGCCTAGCCGCATTAATTTTTGCTTGATTTTTAGGCTTACTACAATCACGCAAATTGTGATTCTCGTCACAATTAAAGCACAAGGATATATTGAGGGGCTTCGATTCTTCTCGATCGCTATTTATCGTAGCGTCGCTATTCTTAACGACACTAAATTTACTTTCATACTTGAGGCAATTTTTAGTGCTCAAAGAAGGTGCGGTATCCAACACAAACAAATCCTCTAGTTTAATTTTTTTTTCCAATCCTTGATGGAATTTTGTTTTTCTTTTAACGCCGTCTTCGTACGTAGATTCGACCTCATTTTCGTTTACGAAAACCCATTCGTTACGATCTAAGTCGTCATCTTTATAAACACTAAGAAGCAGATTAGCTTCGTCCAATTCGGAGTTAAAATCTATAAACGAGTTGAAAAAATTAAGAGTATCTTCTTTTAACGAATTTAAGTTGTCGATATTTGAAAATTTAATCGTTAAAATGGGATCGGCAGTATTTGTGGGGTTCAAGTTGGTGGTGTCCGACACCTCTTGTAAACAGACGCCTGTGGTGCTTTCCAACGACTTGTTAATGCTACTCTCGATATTGAGGTTTTTTATAGGTTTAGCATTTTCATTTATTTCCGTATTTATATTAATGGAAGAATAAGTAGCTTCGGTTTCATTATGATTCTGTAAACAGTCTGTAACTTCACGAGCATCTAAAATCTTGTTTTCGGTTATGTCGTTGAGAATAATTTCGTCGGTCATGTTGTCGATACTACATAAAAATGTAAAAAATTATTTAATACTAATAAAGTAATTTTTAATATAAGATATTAGACGGCTATTCTATTTATCTACCGTTAACAATTTTTTGAGGAATATGACATTTTTGACATTTTGTATTCAGCAGTTTAGCGCATGCGCGTGCCATGCAGCAAACTTTTCAAATTACAAAAAAACACATTGACTGTTGTGTATTTAATAAATTGGCCTTATTTCTGAAATATTTAAAAACTGTATTTCGTAATATCAATATAGACTAAATAGAATAAATTATAAAAATAAATTTTGCTCCATATTCCGATAGGTGTAGGTTCAAGCGCCACTGCCCGTGCGCCACCGTCGAAAATTAAATTACCCGACTATAAACTTTTTCAAATCTGTTCCACTTCCGTACTTGTTTTCCTAAGGTTTTCCTGTATTTTTAATCGTATGTCGTGTGGTTGAGCGTTGTGTTTTAAAGTATATCCAGAGTTGGACAAGATACTTATAAAATGTATCTTTGATACAAGATACATGATAATTCAGTTTCAGTATCTTTGATACAAGATACTTTCACTTTTCACCTCAAGTGCCATGCACATCCGGTGTTTTGGTCAAAACATTTGGACATTCGGGCTGCACCATTGAATAAATCGGTGTGGCCGGACTGCGCCAGCGGTCAGGGTTCTCCTGTAATCCTATGGCCGGATTGCGCCACGGTAAAAATTGTGTCCCTAAAATTCATGGCCGGATTGCGCCGGTGTTAATTTCTATCTGTACCTTAAAATTCAACGTCTGTAATGCTTTGTATATTTTGTAAGATAATAAAATTTGACTTTTCCTAAAAAGACCCCACACAATTCATATGGGAAATGGCCCTCGGTGAATTTTCTTAAAAATGTTGTAGATTAGGATCGTCTCAAAAAAAGTCTTCATGGACACACAGCTCTAAATTTAATATTTTTTATGTTAAAGCGATGCATTTGACGTTCTCCGTTGTCGTTGTTAATGTGAGTTTGATGATTGATAAAATCAAAATGTGTATCTCAACATTATTTTTGAAAATATACAGGGTGCCCACGATCTAAGCGGAACATAGCCCAATAACACAGAGAAATACATTTGCAGTTTCCTGCTCACCAGCGTCTGAAAGAGAATTATCAGAATTATTAATTATCTAAGTCTGTTAATATTGGGCCAAGTGAATAAAAATAATTAGCGTTTAGGTACTTATAAGTAAAAGTTATTGTAAAAGAATAAGTAAAAGTTTACTGTTCAACGGCATAAGGTATACCTTTTACTTATTTTTATTCACTTGGCCCATTTTCATAATTTTGAAAACATGTCAAAGTAATAGAAAGTAAAAAAATCTGAAAAGCCTTCTTAATCTTAATTCGTATTTTCTCCTCCTGGTGTAAATAATTATTTTTGCATAAAGGTTTTCGTTTGTCTTTAATCCACGCCAATTTTCCACTCCACTGTATTACCTTTTTAGGGCAAAACCAGCAAAACGTTCAAATTTTTAATGCTTTGGAAAATTTTATGTTTAAATTAAAATATAATTATTGATAATAAATTTTAAAATAGTTTTCACTTTTAACATTAAATTTGTATGCTCGCTTTATTGTGATAAGATATTTTTGCGCGTTTCGGCGAGTTTGCAGGTGTGTGATTAAATTTTGATTATCTCGTATTTTATAAAATTTATTTCTTTTCAATTCATTTGCAACTTTCATGTGGTTAAGTACAGTTAACTAACAGAGTGTTTGGTTGTATTTTGTGCCCTTTTGGTTCTTCTTTGATCAAGACATTTGGGCTGTACCGATTTTATGGTTCAAATAAGGTTAGTTTTTTGTTTCATTAATTCTTATTACTAATTCATTAATTAATTCTGGTTCATTAATATTATGTGTGTGATTGAAAATCGGACAATGTGAGTCATTTTTTATTGTCCCTAAGTCCTAAATTGTAAAGCTTGAATAATGATGGTAAAACAATTTGTAAAAATATATCTCAAGGGGTTATGTAATTAACAGCGACTTTTGCGTAAAGACAAAACTTACAAACATCTTACAAATATATATGAAATGGCTTTCTTGCTTCTTAGGCCGGTATTAGACTGTCAAAAATCTTTGCTAAAGTTCTTTTTTAAAAGCTATTTTATAGAGTATTTTACAGCGAAATAGGGTACATTTTATAAAATTTACCTTATTACAGTGTATTTTATAAAATTACTGTAAAATATTTTAAATTAAAGCTTCCTCCTAATTTTACTTCCTCCAAATTTCATTACATTTGGTCAATTCGTTTAGAAGTTATTAAGGCCGTTCTAAACTTTTAGACCTCTCTGTATACAGGATGTTTTAATTAAAAGTTTAAAGATTTATTTCAAACTTGGTTATCGAAACTTAAAAATAGTGCAAAAACTTAAATCAAAATTTAGTATTATACTCACAAAAAAATTCACCTAGGCTAAGCTATTAATTGTTTTAACTTTTTCGCTTTTATTAAATTAATTTTAGTTAAATAAAAAGGTGTCACCGAAATATTTAAAAATAAGAATAATTAGAGCCCGGATGTATAAGCATTTATTATTTCAAAATAAGCGCTAAAAAAGTTTAAAAAAAGCTTTTAAAAAGTCAAAAAAAAGCTCTCAAAAAGCACTAAAAATCCAAAATTGATGATCAAAATTTAATTTTTATTGAAAATTTGAATTTATCATTTTGAAAGAAAATTAACTAATATCTTATAAAATTGTATAAATGATTCATTGAAAAAGATTGTAGTCTGTTGTAAGCGAATTTCTAAACCGAAAATCTTCTCTCTACCTCAACCGATAGAATGGAAGCTCTGGATAGATGTGCGGGGGGGGCTAGAGATTTAAAACACTGAAAAAAACACGAATTATCCAAATTTTTTCAAATTATTCAAAATTTCAAAGAAAATTAATTTAAAAATCACAAAACTAAACTAAGCACGTAAACGTCTTTTAAGCAAAATAGTCGAAAAAAGCAAAATAAGCATTGCTTATTAATAAGCAATTGGCTTAAATCACTGAAATTTTTCAGAAACGTAAAGATCCAAAAGGAATTTGTTCTGCTTATGATTTAAAGCCATAAGCAAAAAGTTTAGAATCCGGGCTCTATATAATAACAATCGACATGGGACATGCTACTGAAGGTTTTCATCGTTAGCTATGCGTTGGAATGTTTGCAAAACAGAATTATTTATGAATACAACCATATTGTTGTACATCTTGTCGTAGTTAATAATTATTATTAAAAGTCTATTAAACCAGATGATTAATTAGGTTTTTGTCTTTTATAGGAACAGAAAGCTCACACAGTCGATATGAAAGAGAAACGCATCTGAATTCATAAAAAGGTCCAACCAACATCACACATTCCACGTTTAATGTGAAAGAGCTTGGAACATTGTTCGGAAATTTTGCAAAAAAGTCAAGATCAAAAATCAAGGTGTTCTTTAATAAATACACATCGTGATTCATGGAACTATTAAAACTTAGTGAAAGTGATTGTGGACTATTAGTGATTGGGTTATGGGGCAGCCCAACTAAGGAGCGAACGAGCTTTAAAAGCGAAAGGATACAAGGATAAAGGTATTTGATGTCGTCTCAAAAACATTGAATGAGTACTAACTGTTATAATCTTTTGTAGGTAAGTTCAGAAAGCAGAGATATGATGGAAGCCTGGTGAGTCGTTTTAACCCTTTTTAAAGTGCTTGTGCATTCAGTGAAAGTGAGGTAATGTAAGGTAATGAGGTAAGATAAGAGATAATGGGGTAAGAAAATAATTTTTTAAAGTCACTCTTGAGTTATGGCCTGTTTAGGTCGAGCGCTAGCCCACCGTCGAAAATTAAATTACCCGCCTAATATCCAGCGATAAGTGCGCACGCGCTTCAACATCGCCAAGGTCATTTCATTAATTAAATTTCTTATTACTTGTTTACTATCTTAATAGGTACATATTTCTCGTAGATCGAGCTAAATTATTAGCATTCGTCAAAATGGACACTATCGATGGTAGATTATTGCATTACGTATTTAAAGTTGCGGACAGAGGTCTCACTTCGTATTTTTATCGAACTATACTCGGTATGAAAGTTTTAAGGCACGAAGAATTCGCAGAAGGCTGTGAAGCTACTTGTAACGGGTACGTCAATTATTCACTAAATTTACATTTTTAAGTAACAACCAAACTTTAGACCGTATGCTAATCGTTGGAGCAAGACCATGATCGGTTACGGCAGTGAAGACGACAACTTCGTTATCGAATTAACTTATAATTATCCGGTTAAGAGTTACGAGTTGGGTAACGATTTTATAGGAATTACCATTAAAAGCGACCAAATTTTGCAACGAGCTAAAGATTACGATTGGCCAATTTTACCCGGAAACGTTTTAGAGGCGCCGGGAGGTTATAAATATTTCATTTTGGACGAACCGCCCATGAATAAAGAAAGTAAGTTGCGATTTGATCAATTTTGCGCAAACTACTTGAAGTTATGTTTTAGATCCTGTAGAAAAAATTAGTATAGCTTGTTCAGACCTCGATAAATCTATCGATTATTGGGAAAAACTATTGGGACTGACCGTATATCAAAAATGTGACAAAAGCGTTTTATTGGCTTTTCAGGATAATGCGACCAAAATAGAATTAATACAAATAAGTACGCCTGTCCGTTATGTATTTTTAAAACTTTGACGAGTTGCCATTTTCTTTAGGTGAACCGATTAATAGAGGAACGGCTTACGGCAGAATTGCGTTCTCTTGTTCGAGAGACGCTCAATTAGTAGTGGACGAAAAAATTAAGGACGCCGGACAGACAATTTTAACTCCTTTAATATCGTTAGATACACCGGGGAAAGCTGCAGTCAGAGTTATAATTTTAGGAGACGTAGATGGACACGAAATTTGTTTTGCAGATGACGAAGCTTTTCGGCAGCTATCGAAACCCGATTCCGGTGCCGATAAGTTATTAAACGAGCAAATAGAAAGCGATAAATCTAAGTAACTTTGCGTCGTTAACGGTTGTGGTTTATTAATTAATAGTTGGCACAATTTTTCTACTTTCTGATGAAACGAGTTAAAAAGAATAAAACTAACAAATGGTAATATATTTAAATAGAGTATGGCATTTTGTCCATCTCCGTCGTTTATATAAAGTTAAAGCCTTAAGTTTTAAGTTCCCATAGAAAAAGTAACAATAATTTTTATAACAACATGAAATTTGTACATTTTATTATTTGTCTTATTAAAATGGATAATTTTATAGATTCGATTTCAATTTGTCTTTATGATTCAAATAATCTTTCCACCAGCTGGGTCTCTTTAACGATTCGGGGTTCTTTAAGAAGGCTTCTTCTAGGTGTCGATACACCTAAAAAGCAAAATTAGTCGGGAATAGTAAGATAAGAGCGTATTTATACTAATCCGTCCGATTGTCCTAAAACAGACTTGATTAAGAAATCGGGAGGAGCGATGACGTCGATCAAGGAAACGGAATCGTCTTTTAAACTTTGCAACAACTTTAACGTAGAATCTTGAATAAGTTGAATAAACGTACGATCGCTCGTATAGCCACCTAAGTAAAAGGTATTTGCGTGCTTTTGTAAAGACCAAATCGCGTACAAGGCAAGTAGTTTGTTTAAAACGCTTCTAATTGCGTCATCTGTCGTTTCCGAGATAGTCGAATTCATAACTTCCAACATAAAATTCTATAAAATGAAAATGTTAATAATGCGCCCTTTTTTAATTACGTATTTTTAATTGACCTGTATGTAAGCGACTGCTAGACTTTGACTGTAGAATACTTGACTTTCGTTTTTACTCCAAAAAGAATCGAGTGTCCGCTTTTGTCTCAAGTTTTCGCATTTATTATGAGACGCTTTTAACAAGTAGCAAACCAACCACCGATACATATTTGAAATATCTAGCAATTAGCGAGGAGTTAAGACAAGTTTTTTAAAACGTAAAATAATACTCAACTATCGTAGGATACGAAATCGTCCACGTCGGTAACGCTAAATTTACTTTTTAAAATTTCTTCCGCGTTATTTAAGAAGTTTATAGAACCCAAAGGAGACGAGATTTTTGTTTTTTGTAAAATTAAGGGCCACAATTTCAAAAGCCAATTACTAGTTTGTTGTATAAGAACGTGATTTTCGCCTTCGTAGGTGCAATTTGCGTCGTGTGCATTTTTTATATCGCCGATTCCAGAAACTACAAAATTACGTTAAAAGACATTTTTTTATATTGCGCACATTTTACTTTTAAGGTAACCGTGGCCGCCGCAAGATTCGCGACACTCTTGAATGCCGTCACGAACTATCCAAGCCGCTAAAGGCTTAGAGGCGGACGAGACGGCGTGCAATTCGAGACCTAATTCGGCCAAATTGTCTTTGTTCTCTCCGGTTATGCTATCGATGGTAAACTGAAATTGAACGGCTACCAAGTATGCCGCAAATATTTTTAAAACGTACGAAACCGATAAGTACGGCAATAAACGAAATTGCTAAAATTAAAAAAGTTAATTAAGATTGGAAATTTTCATCGGCTTATACGAACGTGCGTTTGATATTCTAATATCGGTACTTCCTCGGAATTGTCGGGTCCAAATTGTTTTCTAACGGCTGCGTATCTTATGGCGATAGTAAGAGCGTGATTCATGTACGTAGAACATATTTGCGTAATCATTACTCTTCCCACGGACAAAGCGCCCAACGATGCTCCGTAACGCTTATTTGGATCTTTATACGAGGTAACGTACACTCCGTCGTCTGTAACATCGCCGGTCTTATTTAACAGATCAGTTTTGGGTATTCGATAATTATTAAACACTACGAATCTACGAAAAGACGCACACTATTAAAGATTTACCGTCGCTTAATACTCGTACCCGTTGTCGATGCCATTTAATCCAATTTTTTCGCCCATATCGCCGACTGTCACTCCTGAAGGAGGTAATAAAGTTTGTGGATCACGTAATTTAACGCAAAATGCGTGTAAAGAGTGATTAACACCATCCGGGGTTATCAATTGAGCATAAACGATGGCGTGTGTCGCCAATTGTCCTGAAAGTTAACGCTCAATAATTTAAAGCAAAACTGACAACAAACTGTTTCATACCGACGTTGCCTGCCCAGCACTTAGCCGCTTCAAAATTGGGAGAATTTAAAATAAATTCGCGCGTTTCTCTATCATAAGTTGCCGTAGTTTTCATCATTTTGGCATTACTGCCGTGTCCAATTTCGGTTAAGCAATATGCGCCTAAAATCTAAGGGCGATTTTCAAAATTAAATTCGTCGGAAACTTCCTTTACTTACTTCTCCGCTGAAACACGCATTTATGTAATGCGTGTGTCGTTCTGTTCCTAAACTTTGCAGCACGCTGGGAAACATACCGAAAGCTATATTTTGTTTTATCGTTGCCGACGGCTCTAATTGAAACAAAGTCGCAGCGACTGTCGAAGGTTTACGTAAGTTATCCATTTGAGACACAATCGATAAACTAGGTATAGAATTTAAAGTAAACGATCTAAAGGCGGAGATCTTTCTTTGCTCGTTCAACGTAGGAGTTTCGTAATTTAAGGAAAATAAGATCGGGTGCCTCTTTAAGTCCTCGTACAGACGTTGCTAAAAAATTTATTTAACGAAATAGGTAACGATTAGGATATTTAAATACTTGATATTCTAGAATCTCTTCGGTTTCTAAAAATATTTTCATTTTTTTCCAATCGAACGAAGCCCTTTTCCTATATTTGTCTAAAGGACCACTCGGAAAATCTTGTAAATACGTCGACATTATAACGTATATTTTATAAATATGTTCACTACAGTTGACTTCTAATGGTTATTATCGTTTATTCTAGATATAAAATTTTGATATAGTTGTTTTGATAGATAAAATAAAACTACCAAAGGGTATCAAAGTTTATCAGCTCATTTCAATTTATGCATAGTCACTTGGAAAGTAACCATAACCGTAGTCTTCCTTGTACTTTCAACTTTCCTACATCCTCATCGTATAAAGAGCAATGGCCTCGTATTATAAAGTTTCTAATGCCCAATTTGTTTAGAATGAGAAGGTGGGAGCATAATTGTATACGTGTCGTTACCTACGGGCCTATTTAAATTTCGTGTTTTCGCATATTTTAAATAACATAACCTCCAAACAAGATCATGACAAGAGAAGAAGAGCAGTTTTGCCAACCTTGACATACGCCTCTCAGAAAGTTAGATTTTTTTAAATTCTACACTTAAAACACCTTAAAACTGGTAATCAATCAGTCAAATCAACATTGTATTTGTCTTTCAATTAAATTAGACCTTTTCTAGTAGTAACAGCATCCCCTCGTTTTTTAACTCTACTTTTAACGGCACAACATACATTAAAACAACGTAGATTTTGCTGTAAAATTTACTAAAAAATTCAAATTTCAATTGACAGCCAGTACCGTCGCTGCTGGCGCCATCTAATGGTTTTGAGTGATACGCTCCATTCTGACAGACTCGTGACATAACCTCAATGTACGTGTTAAAGAAAAAGTGCGAAAAAATGATTTTTGAAAATGGATATGGAATCGTACGATCGCACTGCGAATATAAAATGTAATTCCATTTAAGTATAATCCGCGAGAACTTTAAAAAAATTTTTTTGACACTTCAGAAATACAAAGAAAGTTACAGTACAGATGATACAGTTGGATACAGTAATAACTGCCTAGCCGAATAAATAATTAAACGAATTATTTTGACGATATTTATTCGTTTTACACCTATATAATAAATAATAATAAATCTAGGGCCAAGGGCATACATTATGGAAGTAAATCCTTTGAGCGTAATATTTGTCAAATCCGATAGCAAAGGTGATAGGTTATTGTTTCGTTTTCCGTATCAAGAACAAGAAAATAACAAACCGTCTAATACTCAAAAAAAGAATCCTTATGCTTTCGTCCTTACGGAAGATTTATTGCAATCTCCGCTACCTCCTACATCTAATATACATAAAGGTAACTTAATTGGTATTTCTGACGAAGTGTTATCGTCGCTTTTTGCCGTTAAACCGGAATTGTACCATCGGAAGTTTGAATTGAAAATTAACGACGTCAGATTTGTCGGTCATCCTACTTTGCTACAATTAAGAAATAAATCCCAAGACGAATCTGGATTGTTACTCATTAATATCGTGTTTACTCTACAAGCGCTGGCCAGCCATTCTATCGGTAGGAAATTATCAAAAATGTGTTCTTATTAAAATTAGGGTATTTTAGTAAAATGCTATCACGATCTTAGTAAAAGAATGGGCATCGCGTTGCGCCACGAAGAACAAAGATGCGGCTACGTTTCCGACCAAATATTGAAAATGGTTACTATTCACGACGATAGTTATTCCAGCAATAAAGAGGCGACCTTTAAAAAACTTTTAGAGAAGTGCACTTTAGCTACAAATATAAAAAAAGTTTATGAAGATTTGTATACCAGCGGTGAGTAATAAATAATTTGATTTTTGACGGTACCTACATCTAAACACCTCGGAATATAGGGTTGGTAAACATAAGAATTAATAAGTGGATTCCTCTTAGCTTTTGTTTACCACAAAAAGTTCATCAGTGGCATTTACGAGGAAAAATTGTCGAACCGGAGGATATCGATAGGTTTAATTTCTCCCCTTCCGTTTGACACATCATGTTTAACTTTAACGTACACATTGTAGATGTATTCGAGCGCTCCGGCCTTATCACAGTTTACTGTTACTCCATCCCGTTCGACAGCTGCATCATTTTACGTCTTTAGATGGTTCTCCGTCCTTAATTCGAGTGTTCTCGCAATATTCTCCTTTGAAAACTTTACAAACCTTGGCGATCGATTCGGACGTTACTTTATCGCACGTAAGTTGAACGGACAATTTGGAACATCGCTTTTTTTATATTTGCCATTTCAGTTATTCGAACTTACAGCTCATTTGGTTTACTGGGCCAAAGCCACCGTCATTTATCCGATTTGTTCTAGTAATAAATACGTAATCGCTCCGGATGCTCCCGTACAGGTGAATTCGCATTTAAACGAAAAATTTGTCGAGTCGTTTCCAAATATGAACTTAATTAGAATAATCGGCGAATTCTCTCTACCTATATCGTTGGGACAAAAATGTACGCCTTTGAGTCACCCTTCTAGACAATCGCAGTTAATCGAAACGATAATTTGGTTGCTTCAGCATCATTTATTGATACAATTACATACGTACATTCAGTATATACCGACCGATACTGGATTTTCTGCTCACAGTTCGTAAGTAATGAAAAATAAGTTTAACTATACCTCAAAATTATTTGTAGAACCGATTTTCGATCGGTGCAACAAGTAACGCCGATACTACAGAGTAACGGAATTTTATCGGCACCCACGTTTTCTCGCTCGCCTCGTGAATCCAGAACCGAATCGGAAAGCGAAACTTCTTTAATATCGGGAACGCCCGAACCACGATCAGATGTAGAATTGATTACAGGACATATGTATAAGAAATATGATTTGAAATATTGTTTTAATAAAAGATAATTTTTAGGTTAGTCGACGTTAGTTTTTCTTCGGCAGAAGAAGAAAAACAAGAATATCAAGAACTTCTTTTAGACTTCCCCGACGAAGAAAGAACGGCCATATTTAAAGTTAGTTAACTTTTCAATCGGGATCTAATTAATACAACTTTTTGTAGATTCCTTCCGCAAATAATCCCCAAGATTTAAACTTGTTGGCTAATTTATACAGAAACGGCCATTTTTCTGGTAACCATCACATCGAGGAAATAATGTATTTAGAAAACTTACGAAGAAGCGAATTATTACAATTATTGGACAAATTTCGAGACGTTTTAGTAACGTACGAAACGGAAGATCCCGCAATTGCCATGTTTTTTTATTCCTTATGATTATATTGTAAAAAAAATAATAATAAATAATATTTTTTGGAATATTGCGTGTATTTTTGAAACGTATTTACGAGGCGCCAAAACTGTCATTCCGAGCATGCGCAGAACGCCCTTTTAACGCGAATGCTTTCCTTTCTCTAGTTTTGAAATTTTCCACATTTTTAGTTTAACACTTTGTAGGAGTACAAATTAATTAAAAAATAATAACAAACGACCGCGCAAATTGTGTAATAAGGCGTCGTTATCGAATAAAATTGTATGAGCACCGATCACACAAAACGGAACCTCAACGTGAAAATAAGAAAGGGCCACAAATAAAAAACTAACAATCACAACTTTAAGATGGCGGAATCTGGTAAGTGGTTGTAAATAAACCCTTTTATAGAATTAATAATTTTACCCATCTTGTTATCCTTTAAAAAATGAACTCGGCCTTAATCGTTATTGGTTTTTAAGAATGGCAAAAACTCATCTCTTTGTTTGTTTAGTAGAGGACGCCATAGCTTTATCGGCCTCCAACGAAGCAGATAGCAAAGTAACAGAACAAGCTAAAGAAAATCGAGGTACATTTTTAATTTAAATATCTATCCTAGTGTATAATTTAAAAGTTTTAGGAAACGTCGACGAAAAAGTGGATCCGTGTCAATTAACACAGACGTCCGATCAATTTGTCTTAAGAAATAGCCTATTTACGCCACAGTTTAACGGTAGTCAAGATACATCTAACACTTGTCAGAAGTTCAGTTTTGTGCTAAACCCCAGCCGCCTTAATCCTTTGTTGAAGGCTCCTAACGAAGTACCCAACGCCTCTAACACCGTACAAAAAAATAGTAGCAATAATTGCGCTCCTAAATTTTTACCTTTAATTCAGAACGGAAGTACGTCTAACAAAAGCTCTAATTATGCCGCACCTAGCTGTTCTAAAACATCTTCGCCTTCGTCGGATTTTATTTTTGGCCAAAACATTCACGATCGAGTAACATCTGTAACTAAAAAAAGTGTCGCTTGCGAAAATGCCAACGGTACTTCGGATATGCTTTTTAGTTCCGCCGTAAAAGAGACGTTATCGGCCGATAATGATTTATCGTCGACGTCAAACGGCAGCAAAACGTTAAGCGAATCTGCGAGAGAATACGAAGAAGCACGTGCGATTAAACGAAAGTACGAAGAAGTGGAGGTTAAAACGGGCGAGGAAGACGAAATTAACGTTTTACAAATTACGTGTAAATTATTTGCTTTCGATAATACACGAATAAGTACGTGGCAGGAAAGGGGGCGAGGGGTATTGCGGTTAAACGATTTTAAAGAGTGCGAATCAAATACTTCTCACAGTCGTTTAGTTTTTAGAACATCCGGTAGTTTTAGAGTTATACTTAATACAAAAGTAAGTTATTAAAGTACCTTAAAACGCTATTGTAACGATTTTCATTTAGATATGGAGCGGGATGACGATACAACAAGCTAGTACTAAAAGTATTCGTTTAACTGCTCTAGATAGTAATGGCGAAATTAAAGTATTTTTGCTTATGGTAAGAAGCTCGATATGTTTTAGGGAAAAAATGACGGTTTAATTATTGTAGGGTAATCCCGAAGACATCAAACAACTCAAACAAAATTTAGAAGTGCGAGTTAAAGCGGCCATTAATAGACTGGCAAATCAGGATACGACGGACGAGGATGTCGTGTGTAGTTCTAAGAAATTATTAACAGAATCTGCAAGTGTGCAAAGTGATTTGGTATGAAAGTTAACCGGCTTACCGTTTGTGTGCAAATGTATGTTGATTTATTTATCAGTAAGTTACAAGCTCAAAATTGAGAGCCCACATTTTTCCATAAAATTGTTAAATTTATGTCTCGAATTTTATAATAAAAATTCGATAGTCCGATACTACAACAACGTACCTACAAAACTTTACCAATTTGCTTCTAACTTCATTTTTTAAGGTTTAAATATTATTCTACGTCGTGTCTTTTTCTCTGTGCTCGGAGTAAACGATCGACAAGTGGAAGAGATCCTTTAAATTTACTAATAGAACACGTTAATTTATGTAATTATAGAAAAATAAAAATTTATTCATCAAATTTGCGTTTAATTCCCAATATAATAAATTGTACATCCACCCTATATTCCTTAAAAGTCTCGATACGGATGTCCTAATTCTCGTCGATGGCGAAAGCTCGATTGAGAGCCTCCAAATTTTTGTCATCTATGGAAGCGCGCAAATCTAGCCGATTCATTAAAGAAATACACAAACGTAAAGTGACCCATACGGTTTCTGACATTTGTGACTTGGAAGCGACGTCTTGTTGTCCACGAGCTTGTTGGTTTAGAGCGATTAAAAAATGTTCGGCCGCTTCTCTAAAATAAATTTAGCGACGATTAAATAACCATCTTTATAAAACTAATTCGCTTACTTGTAAGCGCCCAAATTGATACACGTTATGCCCACGTTGTAACGAGCTCTAATAAATCCGGGAGCTATATTGAGAGCACGATGGTAGGCTTCCAAAGCTTCTTCCGATCTATTGCCGTTGGCGAGCGTAGCACCCAACCTATTCCATAATCTAGAATCGTCCGGTTTGACACTAAGAGCGACTCGAAAACAATCTGCCGCTTTATCGTAATCTCCCGATAAATTAAACAGAACACCCAAACCGCACTGAACTTGGTAATCGGGATTAATAGGTCTTCGCTGAGCAACTTTAATAAATAATTCTTGAATAGTATTGTGTTGACCCCTAAAATTTCATTCTTAACAAATCGATATTTTATTTTGACGCATCTCACTGATTTAACAAGCTAGTAACTTGGCGAGGCAGTTCAAAATTCGAAGGTAAAGCGTCGGAATATTCGGGATGAAATTTTAACCAAGCTAACAAAGACTGGCACGCTTGATGATGATAACTTTCGTTGGTATAACTAACGGCTAATGCCATGAGAGCTACGAGATTATTCGGCTCTAATTCTAAACAGCGTTTTAAAGCGCAAATGGCGTTCGGATCCTAAATAATAAATTAATCGACACGGCGCTACAAAATAGACACCTTTTATACCTGTTCATTTTCTGCTTGAGTTACTCCTAACAGCTGCCAAGCTTCTACACATTCGGGGTCCTGTTGTACGGCCGCTTCAAAACATAGAACCGCACCGGGTAAATCGCCACTTTTTAGTAATTCTTTGCCTCTTTTTAACGGTTCAGAAATATCTAAAGCTTCGTTAGATTTGTTAAAATCGTATTCCTGTAACGAGAGATACAGTAGACTAATTAAAAAATTATAAAAACGATAAAAAAACCTTGTAAGGGTCATAAAATTCTTCAAACTCCGATGCCCAAGAATGTTCCTCGTTATGTTCTTGATCCGCTAATTTCTTCCATTCTGATTGTAACTTATTCCAAAACTTTGAATTTGGATCTATGTCGTCTTAATAAAAAATGATTAGTTTTAAATGTAGCCGAAGGTGGTTCGTTTACCTTCTTTTTGTAATTCTTCCCCGACAACATTTTCACATTCTTTATTATATTCTGATAACCAATCTTCACGAACTTCGTTATGTTCAAAAACCCCTCGACTTTCAATTTCTGTCAGCTTAAAATCAAACGTTTTACGATATTTCGAATAAAATTTTAAAAATATATTATTTTTACCGTGGCATTTGTGGAATTGGAATATTCGTCGAGCCACAAATGTTCAGGATTTACGTTGTTGACTTGTTCTTGTACACTAATCTCGGCCCAAATTGCTTCGTGGCCTAATGCCTGCGATAAATTGTAACGCTTATTTTCAAAGTAATCTAACTTACCGCCTGAAAGTTTTTTTCTCCCGAATTTCTAGAATATTCGACAGCCCACTCATCGTGAAAAATATTTTCCGTCTCTTTGGCAGGTATAGGTAACGGTTGAGATTCGATTTCGTGCATTTCTCGCAATAATTCTGAAATCGTCGATTTAACGACCGAGTTAAAACTTTGTTAAAACGTACCGTTCATTCTAAAACTTTGAGGAACAGTTCTGTTTTCTTCTAAAAATTGCTCCACCAACTGATCGGAACTAGAAGGAAAATTAGGTAAACTGGAATTTTCTCTAAATGTATGATCTCGAGTCAAGTGAGTAGTTAATTGTACTAGCGAATTATATTGCCCACATTCGGCATCGGTTAACTGTTGTAGATTCATGACTGCTTATATTAAACTACGATACATCAAGTACTATGTCGAATAAATTTCAAGTTTCACTAAAAATAAATTAATAATATATGTTTGAAATTAACGTCGTTGTGGAACTTTTCAAACATCCATAATTAATACAACTTATTATTACTAAATGAACGATTAAATATTATTTTTTACAAAATTGTTGGTTAAGTCAATGTCAATTTTTAGGCTGACAGCTAGCAACCAGTGGCGTATCAATAATTTTTTTTAATTTTGAGAAAGCGCCATCTCTTGTCAATTACTTGTAGTTTAATTGTCAAATAGTTTTTAAAATTAACTTTAATTTGTAAAAAAAATTATTTATTCATATTTTATTATGTAGTATAAAATGTAGAAACACGAAAAATTGTATATTTTCATAATTTGGCAGATACACAAACGCGTGTTTTCATATTCCTCGCCGCAAACACATTTAGGAATATCGGCATAAAAGTTGTTTTTAATTTTAAAATAATAGAATACCAAACACTTGAATATGTAAACAGATGATTGTATGTATTAAAAATACCTATTGTTAATTTGACATTAATTAATACTATTTTGTAGACTGATTTTCTAGTTCTTTTTCGACCGTTTTTCTATATTCGTCAAAGCCTCCGTCTAAGCTGCGTACACAACCATTTCCGCATATCCACAATTCGTTGCAAACCATACGAATTAGTCCTTCGTCGTGAGACACCAACACCACGCCACCCTAATAACACAACTTCAATCTACCGCACGTCGTACACCTAACAAATTACTAACCCGATATTGATGGATAGCTTTTCCTAAAGCTTCTATGGTTTCTATATCCAAGTGATTTGTGGGTTCGTCCAATATCAAGAAATTGGGATAACCCATACACATCCTTGCAAATGCGACACGAGACTTCTGCCCTCCGGATAAACTACCTACGGTTTGTAGAGCTAACTCGCCCGAAATTCCAAAACTGCCAAGTTGCCTACGATATTCTTCCACAGACTTACCTACGTAGAGTTTTAAAATAAGTCGGCAGTTAATAAAAGTTACTATTATCACCTGGGTAGCTTGTTTGCAAAAGTTCTACAGAATTAACGGTCATATCTAATTGATCTACATGATGTTGACTAAAATATCCAAACTTTAGATTTCTATGGTTAGAAGATGTACCAGAAGTCGGAGTTAAAAGGCCCATAATAATTTTTAATAATGTCGTTTTTCCAGCTCCGTTATCACCGACCTACAAAAAATGTAAGTAATAGAGGAAAGTGCACTAAGGCGATATTTAATTACTATGCAGATTCTCGATTCTAAAGTTGCTCCTAAATTTACGTTGCTAAAAATTGTTCTCTCCGCATTGTACCTAAATGTTACGTCGTTTAATTGCAAAATAGGCGGAGACAAAGTTTCCACATCGGGAAATTTAAGCGAAACTCCCACTTCTTTTTCGATAGGCTTCAATTCGGGCCTAGAAAGTAAATTTTAAAAAAACTCGCTTTTCGTAAGCGCCGACATACTAACAATTTTTCTAAGAGCTTAATTCGCGATTGTACGGATGCAGCTCGATTTGCGTTATATCTAAATTTATCGATGAATTCTTGCACATGAGCGCGGTGTTGTTTTTGGGCTTCATATTCGCGATGTTGATTTTTATGTTTCTCAGTTTTAGTTTTAATAAATTGATCGTAATTCCCTCTAAATAATTTTACATTAATATTTATAAGTTTGTAATGCGACATATTTACCTATAACATTCTATACGTTGGGAATGCAAATATAATATATCGGTAGGAACGACGTCCAGAAAATGCCTGTTGTGCGAAACCACTAGTAAAGTATTGGGCCAACTTTGCAAGTAATTTTCCAACCATATTATAGCTTTAATATCCAACATGTTGGTAGGTTCATCTAACAGTAATAGATCTGGCCTTAAAATACCTACTTTAACACACAAAATATTTCGCAATAGATATATTTACTTAGAAAAAAGAGCACGGGCTAATGCCAAACGCATTCTCCAGCCACCGGAGAAGGTTTTTGTAGGTAGACTTTGCATTTTAGAAGTAAATCCTAGACCGCTTAATATTACCGCCGCTTTTGCCGGAGCTTTATCTGCTTCGACATGTTGCATTTCGGTGTACACTTCCGACAATTGATTAGACAACGACGCATCCATAGACCTGGCCAATTTAAAATCTATAGCACATTTAATTATGGTACAACGTTTAATATTAATTTTTTTTACCCAGAATTAATGGCTCCGTTGAGTTGTTTTTCTCTTTTAATCAAACTTTCTCTTATAGTATCACACTGAAGAACACTATCCAATGCTAACGTATCATCTCCGACTACCTGACAACAAAATTTCATTTTTAACTTATACGGTCGAGGATTTATTACCTACTTCTTGTTCCACATGCAAAATCGAAACATGAGATGGAATGTTTAATTGTCTATTTGAAATCATTCGAAGTAGGGTCGTTTTTCCCAAACCGTTGCGTCCGACCAAACCGTACCTCCTACCGAATGCCAATAATAAATCGGCACCTTGTAACAGTACTCTAAAGAAAACCGTTAATTACTAAATCCGTTATCGCTAACATAAACTAACTCACCTATCTCCGTAAGAAATATCAAAATTTTCTATTCTAATGTCTAATGTTTTATTAATTCCCTTTGCCTCTAACTTGCTATCTTTTTTGTTAGTTATCTGTAAATGAAAAAAAATTTTGAGACACTCGCTAACTCTCTATTAAAGTCAAACTACCTGCGAAGCTGTTGCAGTTTCTAACTTTAAAATTCCCGGTGCGCGACAAACGTCGGTACGTTTCTCTTGTTTTTGTTGTAATTTTAATTCGGCCTTTTCTAATTTCTTTGCATCGACTTTCTAAAAAATTATTACCAATTCATAATAAAAATATCGGACCTGTCGACTTACTAAATTATCATCTCGCTGCATGACCCATATACTTTTAATGTCGTCGATGTTACTTTCTAAATTGGCAGCCATAGATCCCAAATGTACGGGTTCGTTTAAAATTTTGACGGTGCCATTTGACGAAGTAACGTTATTAGGATTTAATATCTTTAATAACTCGTTACATATGTGTCTAAAAGAACAGGTTTTATAAGAGAATTTCGGGTGCATTAACTTACTTAATTTCGGCTTTTGACTTTTCGGCAGAAATTTCTTGTAAAACTTCACCTACTGCTTCATATATATCTTCGCTATTTTCAAAATCGTCTAAACCATTTTCCAACACTCCTACGAAAAGTATTAAATAAAATCATTTACGAAACGAAAGGGAAAATTAAAAAAAACCTTCTACGTATTGCTTGACGTCGTCATCGATTGTAGGAAATTCTCTTTTAATATAATCGCTGAAGTCCATGTTTTTAATTGGGGGTTAGAGCACTTGTAAATTACTACCCAATTCTTAATAACCTCTACACAACAGAAGAGGTCAATTAAAACCTCTCGTTGTACTTTCTTTACAACTTTCGCATAAACTGATGGTAGTAATTTAATTTGTATGACCTTTTAGGCCATTAATACCTCGATTTATCAAAAATCTTTCAGTTAATTGTCATCCATCTACAAAACACTCGTGCAAAGACCCAAAGAGGGCGCTGTCGTAGATAAGACGCTCTTTGGCTCTTCATTGGCTGTCAATTTGCGGGAGTTTTAAATTTTAAGTTGAAATTATTAATTAATTATATTATACGTAGCTCATAATAATTATTTTAGGGAATTCTTATGTATAATTACTTATTCGTGCAATTTAGGAGATTAGGGTGGTTTAAGGTGATTCCTTTCAATCAAGACTAATTGCACTGATAGTTATTTAATTCTAGTATTCTAGTGTAGTGGTAATAGTTAACACTAAAATGGCCGCCGAAGTAGTTAACGTGAAAAGATAATTTCAATTTTGTGTTTAAACTTTGTACGGTGATCCAAAAGTACCTACATATAAAGCTATAACAATAAAAGTTATTATTAAGTGTTATTATTATTAAGACGTTGTGAATTGTGGTAATTTGGAAATTGTTTGTTTATTATTCGGCGAAGATGGAAAACGTACCTAAAACGCACGAAGGTATTTATATACGAAAGGATCGGTATAAGTTTGTTTACTAATTACGGAATATATTTCAGATATCGAAGCACAAATTCGGGAAATTCAGTCGAAAAAAAAGGAAGTTGTTGTAGAAAGTGATAAAGGAGTGGGTTTAGGCGAAGGTGGTTATTTTGACAGCGAAATTTACGATGGTTCTGGAGGCAAAAGTAAGTACGAAGGCTACGTAACTTCTATCGCAGCAAACGATGAAATCGACGACGAAGAAGAAGATATTGGATTTTCGGCTCAGAAAAGATCGTCCGGCTTGGGAGCAACCGTAGCATTTTTTAACGATGTCGCTCGGGTAAGTTCACTTCGGTCGTAGTATAGCGCACACATTTTTTAAACTTCTTTTATTCATTTAGACCGATAAGGATTTCGATCCTCTCGCAGATAGACGAAGACCGACGATTGCAGACAGAGAAGACGAATATCGACAGAAACGTAGAAGAATGATTATTTCGCCAGAACGAGTGGATCCTTTTGCAGATGGTGTGTGTTTGTTCGTAATTATTAAAATCACTTCCGGATGCCCGCTTTTCGACGTCGAGCACGGGTATCTTGTTTATCTCGTGAACAACAATTTTAGTCAAAATATAATATACATGTGTTAAAATAAACGAGATTCCCGTGTTTGTGGTTGAAGAACGAGTACCGTGTATTATACACGATGCTTGGAGCAATACCAAATATTTGAGAGAATATTTTACGTTTCTACGCATACTTAATCTTTTTTCGCATTTGTCTCTTTTCAACATGTAAAGATTTCAAATATAATTATTGTAGAATCTTCTCTCAAAGTACTTGTATTACCCCGGTACATCTTGTGTCAAAAGCATAAGTTTAAGTCTATTACGCATATTCATTTTAATTTACGATCTCCGAATAAGAAACGTCTTAAGTTATCAGTTAAGAGTCGTAATTGAATTAAAATGAGTATTAGCTCCATTTGTCTGTTTTCTTTGGGGACGTGCGAATGATGATGCTTCTGTGAGAAATTGAATTTAAATGGAGACCTTTACAAATCGAGAATGTGATTTTATAGTAAAAAGCAATAATCGATGAAATTTGGAAAACTAATATTGATAATTTTGTTCTCTATCGGACTCGTGTCGACAGCTACCTATCTACAGTAGAAACAATTGTTCCGTTGGGTCTTAAGTATCTTGGGACCGATAATTGCCAAATTGCATTGGTAAAACAGTTCTCTAAGAGCGAGTGTGTGTGTATGCGTTGTTTAGAAAATTATTAATTACCCCAGCATATTTCTAGGTTCACAATATGATGTGTTTGTGCAAGAAACTTCCATCTGTAGCAAACTTCACATCAAGCACGTACGTATCCAATTTGCCAATCAAATTTACCACCGGTGTTTTACCATTTAGATATATTTATTGTAGATGAGAGCGAATATGATTTGCAAATTGTCGTTTGACTTGGTTACGAAATTATGGTGTTTTAAAGGACAGTTTGAATCGGAGTTTATCTCTTAGCGACTGTCCTTTGGCACCTTCATCGATGCGGCGTTTTTAACGTTTGTAAAAATTTTAGGTGGCAAGACGCCCGATCTTCACGCACGAAGTTATACTCAGATAATGAAGGAACAGATACTAAAAGGTGAAGAAAACGAGGTAAGGCTACGCCCTTTCTGTAATCAGCATTCCATTAACGTAACGTATTTGCAGCTTAGAAAAAAAATTGTGGAGAAGGTCAAAGACGGTTCTTTAAAAACGACAAACGGAGAAAACAAAGCGGCTCCTAAAAAACGCGGACGTTGGGATCAAATTGTGGAAGAAACTGTCGTACCTACTAAAAAGAAAGCTTTTTCTGCTAGCGGAGCTACGACGCCCGTATGGGAAAACGACGTAAGTATGAACCCAAAATAAAACGATAATAGCTATACCCTATCCTATTTCAAAAAAGTTTAGTCGGACGCTCCTATAGTATAATTGAAACGTTTACCTCTTACAGAGAACTCCGGCGGATCATCGCTGGGACGAAACTCCGGCACATAAAGGTAGCGAAACACCGGGAGCCACTCCGGGTCAATCGACGCGAGTGTGGGACTCGACACCTAGTCACGCTACTCCCGGTGCGGTGACGCCAGGTAGAGAAACTCCCGGACACGACAAAAGTACGACACGACGAAATAGGTGGGACGAAACTCCTAAAACAGAACGCGAAACTCCCGGTCATTCTAGCGGTTGGGCCGAAACTCCACGAACGGATCGTACGGGAGTCGATTTAATTCAAGAAACTCCGACCCCCGGAGCGTCCAAACGCAGGTTCGTATAACGTAACTCTTAATACTCGGAAAAGCCTTACTTTTATTTTTAGATCGCGTTGGGACGAAACACCTTCTACTCAGATGACGCCGTCTTCTACTATGACACCCGGAGGTATGACTCCTCAAACGCCTCACAGCACTCCGGGTCACGCCACGCCCATGCTGACACCGGGAGGATCGACACCAGTGGGAATGAAAGCCATGGGTATGGCCACACCTACGCCGGGTCATCTCGCCACCATGACCCCCGAACAATTACAAGCCTATAGATGGGAAAGAGAAATCGACGAACGAAACAGACCTTACAGCGACGAAGAACTAGACGCGATGTTTCCCCCCGGATACAAGATACTTCCTCCTCCCGCCGGCTACATTCCCATCAGAACTCCCGCTCGTAAATTAACGGCTACACCGACGCCCGTTGCCGGAAATACTCCTCAAGGATTTTTCATTCAGCAGGAAGACAAAAGCGCTAAATATTTAGATAGTCAACCCAAGGGTCAAAATTTACCTTTTATGAAGCCCGAAGATGCCCAGTATTTCGATAAATTGCTCGTAGACGTGGACGAAGAGGCGCTAAGTCCCGAAGAACAAAAGGAACGAAAAATAATGAAACTGTTGTTGAAAATAAAGAACGGGACACCTCCCATGAGAAAAGCCGCTCTTAGACAAATAACGGATAAAGCTAGGGAGTTTGGGGCCGGTCCTTTGTTTAATCAAATACTACCCCTCCTCATGAGCCCCACTTTAGAAGATCAAGAGCGTCACTTGCTAGTAAAAGTTATAGATCGAATTTTATATAAGTTAGACGACTTAGTTAGACCGTACGTTCACAAAATTCTAGTAGTCATCGAACCTTTATTGATCGACGAAGATTATTACGCTCGTGTAGAGGGCAGAGAAATAATCTCCAATTTGGCAAAGGCCGCGGGATTGGCGACTATGATTTCGACCATGAGACCCGATATCGACAATATCGACGAATACGTCCGTAACACTACCGCTCGCGCATTTGCCGTCGTGGCTTCGGCGTTAGGAATACCTTCTTTATTACCTTTCTTGAAAGCCGTGTGCCGTTCTAAGAAATCCTGGCAAGCGAGACACACCGGTATAAAGATCGTTCAGCAAATTGCTATTCTTATGGGCTGCGCTATTTTGCCACATTTGAAGTCTCTCGTAGAAATTATAGAACACGGGTTAGTGGACGAACAGCAAAAGGTGAGTTTGTTTAAGTCGATGTAATTTGGTCACTAACGTCGACGGTTTTTTTAGGTTCGTACAATTACCGCTTTAGGAATTGCCGCTTTGGCCGAGGCCGCTACTCCGTACGGTATCGAGAGCTTCGATTCCGTACTAAAGCCGTTGTGGAAAGGCATAAGAACACATCGAGGTAAAGGTTTAGCCGCATTTTTAAAAGCTATAGGCTATTTAATTCCTCTGATGGACGCCGAATACGCCAATTACTACACGAGAGAAGTGATGTTAATATTGATCAGAGAATTTCAATCTCCCGACGAAGAAATGAAGAAAATCGTATTAAAAGTGGTGAAGCAATGCTGCTCGACCGACGGCGTCGAAGCTCAGTACATTAAAGAGGAAATTTTGCCTCAATTCTTCAAGCATTTTTGGAATCATCGCATGGCGCTAGACAGACGAAACTACAGACAGCTAGTGGATACTACGGTGGAAATTGCCAATAAAGTGGGTGCTTCGGAGATCATAAATCGTATCGTGGACGACTTGAAAGATGAAAACGAACAGTACAGGAAAATGGTGATGGAGAGCATCGAAAAGATTATGGGAAATTTAGGAGCGGCCGATATAGATTCTCGCTTGGAAGAGCAATTGATAGACGGAATTTTATACGCGTTCCAGGAACAGACGACCGAGGACGTGGTCATGCTTAACGGTTTCGGAACCATCGTCAACCAATTGGCAAAGAGAGTGAAGCCTTACTTACCTCAAATATGCGGAACTATCTTGTGGCGCTTAAATAATAAATCCGCCAAAGTGAGACAACAGGCGGCAGATTTAATATCGCGCATCGCGGTCGTCATGAAAACTTGCCAAGAAGAGAAGCTAATGGGTCATTTGGGAGTCGTTTTATACGAATATTTGGGCGAAGAATATCCGGAGGTGTTGGGATCCATCTTAGGAGCCTTAAAATCCATCGTCAACGTAATAGGAATGACGAAAATGACTCCGCCTATCAAAGATCTTTTACCTCGCCTTACCCCAATTCTTAAGAATCGCCACGAAAAAGTTCAAGAAAATTGTATAGATTTGGTAGGACGCATCGCGGATCGTGGACCCGAGTACGTTTCGGCCAGGGAGTGGATGCGAATATGTTTTGAACTGTTGGAGTTGTTGAAAGCTCACAAAAAGGCCATAAGACGCGCCACCGTTAACACTTTTGGCTACATCGCTAAAGCGATCGGTCCTCACGACGTCTTAGCTACGTTATTAAACAATCTGAAAGTTCAGGAGAGACAAAATCGCGTTTGTACTACTGTCGCTATCGCCATCGTCGCAGAAACTTGCTCGCCTTTCACGGTCTTGCCGGCTTTGATGAACGAATACCGAGTACCCGAGTTAAATGTTCAAAACGGAGTTTTAAAGTCGTTGTCGTTTTTGTTCGAGTATATCGGCGAAATGGGTAAGGACTACATTTATGCCGTAGCGCCGTTGTTGGAGGACGCGCTCATGGACCGAGATTTGGTACATCGTCAGACGGCATGTGCGGCAATCAAACACATGGCTTTGGGCGTATACGGATTTGGTTGCGAAGACGCTCTCATTCATTTACTTAATTACGTTTGGCCCAATATATTCGAAACGTCGCCTCATTTGGTACAGGCTTTCATGGATGCCATAGAGGGGATGCGAGTGGCACTAGGACCCATTAAAATTCTGCAATATACGTTACAAGTAAGCAGAAAGGTAATGTAGCACAAATGACCATTATTAATGTCGGTTTTTAGGGATTGTTTCATCCGGCTAGAAAAGTTCGAGACGTTTATTGGAAGATCTACAACTCTTTGTACATCGGTGGACAAGATGCGTTGGTAACGGGTTATCCGAGGATTAACAACGATCCAAAAAATCAGTACATTAGATACGATTTAGATTATGTGTTGTAAGCTACGTCGATATAAAAATTTTAAGTTGGTCTCGGTCCGTTTTATGTATTAAACATAGTGCGAAAATTCCCGACGGATTGTGCAAAATGTTACATCCAAGAATCGCAAACCCATCTAATCGAGGAAGGTGTCGACTCTTTCCCTAATAAAATAATGGTTAAGTAATACAAAGTTGGTTTAATAAGTTTATATTTAGTAGCTCATTACAGATGTTATTAAAAAATTTCAATTGCGAGGTGGTCATTTTGTGTCAATTTCGAGTCCAGGTTATATTAAGTATGATAATAAACGATAAGTCTTTACACAATTATTATTTAAAACCTGGAGACGATCCGTACTGAATGTAATCGTCCGTTTCCATCAATTGCGATTCCTTACTTCTTGAAACGTTTACATAAATAGGTCGAATTTTTTGACCCGATCTAAAAACTAGAGCTTTAAAATTTGTCTACGCCAAATAATAGCACAAACCTCTTAAGAAGATACGGATCGAATGGAAAAAACGATTCCAACTTATTAAAACATACATTGGTAGTACCCTTTTCGTCTTGATACAGCGTAGGTATAACATTTCTCGAATTATGTTCTATTATTGCGTAACAATATACTAACTGATAGGTTCTAGTCACGGAAGCGAAGTTTCTCGCTATGGCAGGTTGGCATACACGAAGCGGATTTAATCTACTCGTAACAATTTTAACTAAATTCAAACTCTCTAAAAATATCACACCTAAAACAAAAATTAGCAAACTTGCTCGACCTCTCTCCGCAATTACTTACTTTGTTTCGTAGTAACTAATTCTTTGTGGCGGAAAGCGACGAGGTAAAATAAAGCTTGACAAGCGCTATAAAACACAAAGTGAACGCGAACATCCGAGTTGACACATTCGAGACCGTCTTGTGTAGCTATATAAGAATGAATCCAATTTGCCAATTGTTGTAATATTATTTTAACGACGCTGCAATTTAAAAAATTAATTGGCTATTATCGACTTTTAAATCAAACTTGCTTTATGGCTACGAAGGATCCTCTAGCGACGAGACTAGCCATATAAACCACCGCCGTATGTCTGTGAACGGGAGGAATATCGGGACTACACACTTTTTTCCAGAGATACTTTAAAAATACTTCCGTAATTGTCGAATTAAAACTACACAACAAAAACATTATAAACTGAGTGTGGTTTATGTTGTGCGTCGGCAGCAATATTTGATCAAATACTCCCAGCATATCTTGGTATAGACCTACAAAATCCCGTCCAATAAAATTTGTAATTTAATACGCCCTACTTACTTTTAATTTTATCTAAATTTATTTGTCCCGTTTCGTTGTCGTAGGAAGATATTATACAATAATTAAAAACTTTATCTAAGCAAACGTCTAGACTACGAGCTATTTGATGTTTGGTTTCGTCTTCGAATTCGAGGGAACATTGCAAATCGTCGACTGCGAGCTCGGCTTCTTCTATATCGTCGACCGGAGCATTTACGTCTAATATTACTAATCTAAAATAAAGTACGTTAGTAGCGTAGACAATTGAGAAACGATAAACCGTACTTGGAAAATATAAGATGCAATATATCCGATCGAAGTTTGGGTTCGTAAAGGAGTATCGATAATAAATTATGGACATACATTTCGTGATAGTGCGTCGATTTTTTGAAATAGGGATAATAAAAATTTAAAGACTGCATCAATAAATCTCTGCACCTGCAATTTTAAAACGAGTTATAGTTAATGCGTTTCTTCTCTATATGACCTAAAACTTACATGGGAATAATTTGAAGAAGTTTCTTTATAATTAAATGAACGCGTTGAAATATATCGGCATCGTCATTATTAGGAACACCGTTAGACCATTCTGAACCGTCTAAATAAACATAAGCATGTGGGTTTACCGAGTATATAAAATCTACTTATAACGTACCTCTTAAAAAATTTGATACTAAACTGTCTATCGCACATTTAGAATGATAGTTGTGTGCCGATAATAAGTTTATTATAAATTTTTCGTAGCCGACAACGACGATACCCGAGTTACAATCAAACCATCGTAACGACAAAATTACTTCCACAAATAGTCTCAATTTTACATTTAATAAATGTACACATTCTAAAGCGGTCTCCAATAATATTTGTAAATTACTTTCGCTAAGTTCGGAGTCGCGAATAAGACAAATTAGATTTTCGTAATTTCCGCAGTGTTTATTTTTTGAAAATTCTTGTAAAATGTGACGAATTTCCTTCGAACTTGGCAAAACAGCTTTAATCTTTATCGTATGTTGATTACTCAAGCGACTTTTAATATTTACTTGTCTTTTTGGACCAAAGTTTTTGGTAATTATAGGCATGTTTGATGTTTATTTACTCTAGTTTTAAATAAGTATTTTATCCGGTTTCTTCATACTTGGGGTAAAACTGGGGCGCATAAATAAACTAATAATTAAATTGTAGCACGTTTTTATTAACACTTTCCAACTTTAAACTTACTTAACCTCACTTTTATTTTAATAGTTCCACGATTCGTTGGCAACACTGACCCTCATTTGTTACCAGATAAAAAACACCAACCTTTCTGTCAAACGTCAATTTTTAATCGTTAAATGTCATCGAGAAAATGTTATCGTTATGGAAATGATAGTCGCAGTTCCGTTCCATTCTGTTGTCGTAAAAACTTTGTCTCGGGATCGTGAGTGATAAAGTTTAACGTAATTTGTGGTAACGTTAATAATTATTTCCGGGAGCGACCCGCGGTTCATTATTTAGCTTTGGTAGCGGTCGGATTTGAACTCAACTATGAAATGTCAAACGGTAAGTAAGTACTGGAATCGTAATGGACGTTTCGTACCTACATTTGAAGAATTTTAATTCTGTAATTAGGACTCGTATATGTACCTAGTACTTTTGAAGTCGATCATAAAAGTTGTAAATTGGACATTGTAAATTGTGGCACACGGTGCAATTAGTTTTGGTTACTCGAAGAATGAACTGAGGTCACATTTATTTATAAGAATGTAGAGTAGATATTTCCTTAAAAATTCCAATTATTCGAATGTCGCTAAACCAGATAAATATACAGTTAACCAAAACATTTTGTAACTCGTGAGCTTTTAAAATTAGTCCTACTTTGGTCGAGATTTTAAGAAGAAATCAAGTAGGTACTTGTACAATGTGATAAGGTATAAGCAAGTGTAAAAGATAAAACTTGTCTTTAAAGTTGATTTTTAAATTTGGAAATTGATCGTTTGTATATCGGTATTGACGGAGTCGAACTACGTTGTTTATTGATTTCTTGTTGCATTTCTCGTTACAGACAAGATAAATTTGTCGAAACTGGTGTGTATCCAAGCTGGCCAACAAAGAGAAGAGCGGTTGCGCCGAGGGCGCGTACCTTGATCAAGCTTCAACTTCTAAACATGATCAAGGGACAATAACAGGTAAAATTATTCGCGTCTGTACCTGTTAATTTTAAGTCCATGTCCCTGCTATCGAGAACTAGCCATATCATTAAATACCGATACTTTGAGCATCTGTTTTCAATTCTGTCTTAAGTTGGTGACTTACTTGAAAACTCTTGTAAATGTGGCTTATACTTTGAAGTGACGAGAGGGACTCGAAACACATTACTACTTATTGTTAATGGTCATGCGAGATGTTTGTTTATCGATTAATTAGGGAAAGATTTAAAAGAAGGTTCTTCTAGATGGAGAGGCTGTCGGAATTATGCCACTTACCTGTATTTACAAAATATATTTTTAGTTTTGCTCTATTTTACTTTTGCTCGCCATAATATTTTTGTTCTTCATTTGAAAGAGAGTTTTTAACTTTTGGCAACATTCCAACACTAGTAAAACCTTTAGTTATTTTTGTAAGTGAACGAACTATGAAATCATTTAGAGCTCTTTATCGAAAGTTTAAGAAGCGGCCCGCGGTTTGTGGCGTGAAATAATCGGTTTACAGTGGAGTAGCCGCCCCGTTTGTTTCGTAATACGTTATAGGCGCTTATTATGATGATATTTAACGACGTTAAAGTAAATAAAAATCTTTTATCGGTTCTTAAAAATGAATAGTCGCGATAGAAAGTTAGGAGCGCGTAGCGGATCTTTAATTAATATCAAAGATTGGAAAAGGCAAAGCGAAATTTTACAAAAATGGAATGAAGGTGCGTATTTGCAGATATGTACAGGTATAATAAGGACCGTACTAATAGTAATAGCTAAAGCTAATAGGTTCATTAACGACGCGACCTAGAGGTTTGAACCGTTTAGCGTCTAAAATGAAAACTCGTGATAAATTGACATTGAAAGCAGGTTCCAGGTAGCGCAGGTTGCTTATCTCGTGATTCAATTAATTGTTTATACAAAGATTTGATTTATTTACGTGTACGTAAATCGGTAGGTCCAAAGTAAAATGTAAGAGTAATTTTTTTTAAAGTTGGCCAAGAAAACGAAATGAACTTGTTCTATTTTTGCATCTCGCCGACTATTTTAATCGTTTTATTAATGTAACACATCTGCACTAATCTTACACTTGCCTTATTTCTTACTTTTAATTTCTTTACGTTTGACGAAAATATATAATCGTCACTTTACTCACTATCTGAAGAAAACCCCCGGCGCCCTTTGTCCCATTTTCGATAGCTAAACGCCCGAGAAACCTAACTTTAATACTTAAACTTTTAGAAGTCTGCAGCGGCAATTCGATCCCAGAAGTAGAAATAATTAGTTTGCTAGAAGAACAAATTCCCAAATACAAATTAAGAGCCGATACCATTACCAAGTTTGGTGGTAAGTTGAACAAGTTTCGACGCAAACCTCGTTTTAATTAATGTTTAAGGATACGACAACCAAGATTGGTTTATACCGAGCCCCGCTTTACAAATTAAGGAAGAAGATTTAAAATTGTCCCCCGATCAAATTCGGGAAACCCTCAACTATTTTCGTAAGCTCCTTATTCATTTTTTTATACGTTGACCGATTAATTGTTTGCAGTCCTATGTAGTAATCGGGTGAGCCAAATGACAAAAACCTACGATGACATAGAAGCAGTAAGTAGGCTGCTCGAAGAGGTAAATTGTTCCTCGCTAAATTCCCGGCTAAAATTGGTTTAATTTTTTATTATTCGATAGAAAGAAAAGGATCTGGAGTTGACGGCTAGAATCGGTAAAGAATTGTTGGAACAAAATGGAAAATTGGAAAGTACAGTGGTTACTTTAGAAAATGATCTTAAAAATGCGAACGAAAAGATAATACAACTAACTCACGAAATTGGCAAAAAGGCGGAACTCGTACAAATTCTTACCAACGATATGGACGAGACCAGTTTAGAAAATGGATTTACAAACGGGTGCTTAAATTTAGAATTAATGCAGAAAAAAATAGGTGCTCGATTAACTGTCTTTTAATAATTTTAAATACAAATGACGAATATCACTTAGGTTCTTTGGAAGAAGAAAACAAAGCGTTGAAGACGGAATTTTATCATTTGGTCGAACAAACGGATGACATCGAAGCGAAAGAAAAATTATTGGTAAAAGAAATGCTGGGCGAATTAAGTATGTAAGGTCAATCGCTAATATTTTAGTTTAAAATTATTGTCGTAGGTTGTGCAAATTCGAGTGTCGGATTTTTAGAAGACGAAATAGGAAAATTGAAGGACGAAAATAGGTCTCAGCACGAACATATTTTGATTCTCGGCAGCAAACTAGCGGATACAGAAGCTAAATTGAAAAAGGTAAAAGGAGGTATAAATGGTTAGTTTTATCTAGCGTATAATAAAGCGAATTGTGTGCTACCAGATAAGACACGACTTCTTGACTCGCTTTTTCTATAAATTCTTTTTAATTATTTATTTGTTTAATGCGAGTGTTTTTAAGGCTTTAGTGGAAAATGAGGAGACGAATAGTTTGCTTCTAATTACTCGGGACACCCAAAATAGTCTTGCTTTTGAGTTAGCCGAACTTAAAAGCCGTTACTTAGAAGTCGAGGCATTACTACAAGATGCTCGAGAACAATTGCGCAAAACTCGTCGTAAAAATGCGACTACTGTGCGCAGTTGCGCTTATTCATCTTTTAACGCTACTTATAAACTTCCGTTTGACAGTTTGCATAACGAATTAGAACAATCGATTCATTCCGAAAGCAGCTTGGATTCTGGCATTTCTTCAGACTCGATGTAAGAGACTAATTCGTTTAATATTTTTATGCCCGCTTAATTTGTTATTAAAATTTTTAGTCCGTATTTCAAACGAGTCTTCGATACGGTTCGTTATGCCTCTCACAGTTCTTTGAGTAGCGGAGATAGCTGCGGATACGGTGGCAACGTAACGACGTCCACCGCATATAGCCCTCGCTTATCGATTACGACTCAAAACTCTAACATAAGACGATCTTCGGGCTCGTTATATAGTAATAGTTCGCTGGGGTATCCGAGTTTGGATTCCACGGGGCATTCGGATAACGAATCTAGTCAGACGGACTCCGAAGATGGTTACCCGTAAGAAATAGACTTTTACTCTTAGTTCGCAGTAAACAAATAAACGTGTAATTATTTTAGAGGTCCTCCTAAGCAAGGAATACCGGGAGCACCCGGAGCTGCAGATTTAGAGTCCGCTCTGCGCCGTATAAGTCCCGGAGATGTATTAGCTAGAAGAGCCAATTTACAATTTAGTTCGGCACAAAACGAGTAAGTATTTTCTTTTTAAAAAAACGTCAAAAAGCGTTAATTTTGCCATTCCAATGTCGAAGATTAAAGTTGTCAATTCTAACCTCACTTATTGATAATTTTAACCTCACTTATTGATAATTTTTCAAAGAAATAATATTTGTAAACATTTGTAATGTAAAAAGTTAACGTTCTTTTATTAATTATGTCTTACGTTTAATAACAAATTAGTTCATTATTACGTGAAATTTGGTGAAATTAAAAAAAATATGTTAAAAGTAATTGACAAGAGATGGCGCTATTTAAAATTGCCTCCCGAGATATTTTTTTACATTTAGAAATATGTTTAGTTACGACGGCGATTCTTATCTTCAATATGGTTGCCGTACTCCCGATAGTTTGATGTCGACCGGTAGTAACAATTATCAAATGTGGAAATTGCCCGACAAATTGCAAATTGTTAAACCCATGGAGGGATCTCAAACCCTTCATCATTGGTCGGAACTTGCTAAACCCACATTCGGAGGACTACTGGAAGAACGACCCGGCGTTAAGATAAGGTAGGATATTTTTCAGGAACGGAAATACTTTTAACGCAAATGCTATCGTAGATGTGGTAAAGAATTAGAAGACATAGGTTTGGAATTATACGCGTTAAGCGATTTGGAAGAAGACGACGAGTACTCCAATCCGGGAAAAATTTTTGAATCTTCCGCACCCGTTTACACTTTTACTAATAGCATGGTCATGCATCCGGACGATGGAACTTTTTGTAGTTTAAGTAGTCAAGGTAGTCGTGTCGCTTCGACGTGCTCGAGCTTACATAATTCGCCACCGTCGAGCCCTACCGCTCGTAGTAGGAGAAATTCTACTTGCACTTATTCTACGACGTTCGGCCTCGCAAAGATGTTGAACGAGAGAGGTAACAATTTTCGACAGCTCGTTAAATTTAAACTTAAGATTCGACATTTGCAGGTATAAAAGCGATAACGCCTTCTGCGTACAACACGCCGTGTGGACCAAATAGTTTTACCCCCACTGCTACACCCTGCAACAGTCCCGATGATACTCCGATGTCTTCTCGTAGCAGTTCGCCCGAACCTCCCCAATTATTTGGTTTACCGCATCGTCTTCTCAGTTCTATGCCTCAGTTCTTTCAACAGAGCGGAAAAGATGTAAAAGCGACAAAGTCTGGAAAAGATAAACAGCAGGTGCGTGTAATAAATTTGTGTGTGGGTAATAAAAGTGCTTGTATTATGTTTTAGAACAAAATGGAACGAATAAGCGTTTCAAATTTAATGACAACCCCCGGAGCATTATCGATCTCTGCCGGCATATACGCTCGACCGGATCTTACAAGTCCCATGGCACAACTAACATGTCTCCTACCTTCTAATCAAAATAACGAAAATACAAAACCCCATTCGCCATCTTTAGGTAAGAGTGGAAATTTTGTATTAGAAAACTTGTACATTTATTAATAGTTTTAGGTGTACCTGGAAGACCCGGAAGCGACGCACTGAATATTCGATTGAACCAATTGAACGGTCGTAAAAATAGGAAACAAGGAACAGTTCGTCGCGATTTAGGAACGGTTAATTTTAATAATAGAGAACCCGAACAAGCTTCATCCTTGGGTACTCTCGGTGCATTATTGTTCGGTCGAAAAGGAGGACTGTTCTAGAAGCTTTTGGTTGTAGAAATGAAGTTTTGTAGTAAAATTAGTAATTTATGAACATACTGTGATAGATATGTGGATTAGTTGTATAATATTGATTCGCACGTATGCGAGACTTTATTTTATGGCAATAGTATTTACTGGGCCTTTACCATAAGAGAAGCGCAACTTTTTTTCATTGTAGTAATTTATTCGACTATTTATAAAGAAAAATTACATATTTAAAATTGTAGACTGGTAATTAATTTCTTTCGGCCAATCTAAATTAATCGCAATCACGTCTAAAGCAATTATATCGACTTTAGCTCCTAAGATTTCGCAAATGTTAGGTGTTGTTCTGCCAAAGTCTCCGTGTACAAATTCTTTAATATAAGTTCCCGCTTCTGTCGATGTATATAATTGGAATAAATTTTCCATTCCTGAAAATACGTATTTTATTAGTAGAATAAATGAGATCGCGCTCAAATCCGTATCGACCTGGTATTATTTTTGCTTCGATGCGATGTATTTTTCTACTTCTAACTGCTACAGGTCTTCTGTGCAAAACTCGGATTGGCGTTTTTTGTTGTAAGACTATCTCCTTATAATTGTTAATTTTATTAATTAATTCGTCGTTGACCTCGACGGCGCTTTTACATAAAGCTACATAATCTTTGGTTTTCTTCTGCTCCCCTTCTTTGATGTTAATTAAATCACATCTATGGAACAAATTTATTATTTAAAATCCAAATATAACGTTACAATACTAGTACCTCGGTACTATTTGTAAGTCTCGAACTTTAATGGCGACAGATTTGTTGATGTTATTTTCTAATCTTCTAAAATCGTCGTTTTTTAACCAAGTAATTTTGGGGTCGACAAACTCGACGTAGAATGGTCTTCCTTTACCTAAACAACGAACGTCACAATCTTCTCTACCGCTTGCGGAAAATTTTAAATTGCTTTTAGGAACGCTACGAGATTATTATTAATACCTCGCGGCGTTATTTTTTAAACTCTCACCTAAATAAGTTTAAAATCTCTTCAAAAATAATTTCTTCGACCGAACTGGTCATCATTTTGACGCCGTCGATTATCCAAGGACTTTGACTTAACTGTCTCGAAAATTTGCAGTATCTTCCCGCTACAAAAATGGAATTATGTCTACATTCCACGCTTTTAAAATTTAGGTTTTCGTTAGGAATTTCTGGTGGAACTTTTATGACTTTTTCGTAACTCTCCGACGACACGGTCGCCAACAAGTTAGTTATAAATTTACGACTGTTTAACTCTTCCACTTTGATATTGTATTTTAAACCTTTTAATAACTGCAGTTCCTGAAATGGAATATGAAACACATTTTACGTAAACTGTAAGGAACGTACCTTATGGTTCTCTTTGTAATCCGTCACGATGTTGATAAAAAAATTGCAAATATTGGAATTTTCAAAAGTTTTACTCAACTTGGTGCACAATTTATCTTTTATTAGCCATTTCCAAGCTTTGTTTAAAGGTATTTCTTCTACTCCTAAAAAATTTGACACACTCATAACTTCTACTCAACTATTTAAACAACCAACTACGTAATGTTACATTTTTACAAACCATTTGAGTAAAACTCGGGAAATTTGCGTTTCAAATCTATACTTATAGAATGTTCTCTCAGGAGAGTAGCACTAGGAATGCTAATTGAACACGTAAAAACATCTGTATCGTAGTTTACGACGTTTGATTCTAATACTTTGTTTACGATAGTATTGATTACGACATCTTGTAACAATCCTAAACACAATATACAACTATTAAGCTTTATTCGTTTTGGCTCTATTACATTTATGTTGGATAAGTAACCCTTCTAAAAATTAAACAATTATTATACTGTTTCTATAGAATTAATTCCTACTTTTGAAATGTGCTCGTCGATATTACTAAAATCGATATCTTCGTCTTTTAAATATCTCAAGCAGCATAAGTTACAACAACCCGCATCGTGTAAGTAGTTAAATACTTTAGTTGAGTTGTCCATTTTGCAAGTATTACTGTGCACAATGTTATTATAATAAAGTATTTATAATCTGTGGTTATAATCTTATAATAATCAAAAAGTGAGGTTACGTACGTTCATAAGTCGCTGATGCTAAATCCACTACCCAGTGAATTTTATTTTTAATCTTAAAACCACTACTATAAACTATAATATCTAATAATACCTAATAACAAACAAGTATAATGACTTTATTTTATTCCATCTGTTCGTTTTTCAAAAAAGAGAAGATTATTAATTTTTGTGTGTAGCGGATTTAGCATCAGCTACACAAACTCAAAACTAAGGTTATGTTAGTTTTTAAAAACAAAAAACTTTCAGTATTTAGCGTCCTTTAATATTGCTCTTCAAAAACTTAGTTTGCTAATAGCTAAAGTAAATTATTTCAAAAACTTAATTTAATTTATAATAGTATAATTTAAATTAACGGTTTGTACGAAATTAGTTTTAAATTACTTGCGCTGTTGATTTAAGAAGTTTTGTGTCTAGTGCTGATTTCTTAAAAAATTTCACTTAAATTTGAAAAATGGGAATATAGGTAATAATAATAATTTACTTGTTTAAAAAATACAAAAAACGGAAACAGTAATAATATGACAATAGAAATTTCACTGTATGTATAGTAACCCGAAGAGTATAACCTCATTGGTCATCGGTTTATTTGTACATAAATTTGCCTTTAGTCTACCCTTTCGAACAATTTCCCCATCATTTCTCGCAACACATTTGTTACGAATAAATAATTTTTATTTGTTACAGCCGCTTTTAAGAAGAAAGAAGTGTCTCGGAGTGACGTAACATATCCAAAAATGACCTAGAGATCGTCTGTAAGAGAGTGGTGACTATTAGAAGAAGGTTTAGCTTGGAATAACTTAAGGTAAATAAAATTCTTTTCTCTACTCTTCTGATCAATTTCCTCCTAATTTCATCAATGTATTTTTTTTAAATAAAAAATTTTTAATTTTGATTTTTTAGAAATTTACATTCTTCTACATTCCTCGATTTTGAAAAGCCCTTCGTAAATTAGTTAAGGGAGATTTGATTACTTTAATTGCGGATATACTTAAAGAACTTTTTTTCTTTTCACAAATATCATTGGTAAATTGGTTAGTTATAGAACGATGGAGAAACCCAAAAATTTAAAACTTTAATACTTAAAGAACACTTTTTGTTTTTGATACATTTGTTCTTATTTTAAAATTTTTCTCATGACTATTGCAAATTAAATATGAATTTTGAATTTTAGTGTAGTCAACGAACCAAAATTTATCCTGATTTTAGGACTTTTTTTGTAACAGCGAGTTTTTTTCCTTAATCGGTCGAAACCAGTCCTGATAAAATAAGGGCCTTCCGGTCGAAATTGGGCTGAGACATTTTATACACAAACTCACAGGAATGGTTTCAACCGATTAAGAAAAAAAACTCGCTGTTACTGCTGTTACTTAATTAAATGTTATTTAATTTATTTCCAAGGATTGTTTATAAACAAAATTAAATAAATTAATATTTAGGGAATTAATAAAATGACAGTAATTTTAAATTAGAACATTAATTTTTAATCCTGCCAAGTTTTTAGTAACAATAAATAATTAACTTTTACAAGTATAAAAATACATATTTCGTTACATAATAATTGTTGTGTAAATCTGAAGTTTAAATTTACAAAGGCACAACAATTGATAAAGTATTTGATGATTCACTCTGTGTCATTTATAGTAAAACTTCGTAATTTGTTTTAGTTTCGTTTGAACTTCTGAGTCGAAAGGATCGTTCCTGAAGTGCCAGTGCGTTTAACAACAGAACCTAGGGATTAACAGAAAACGAACAGAGACACGGACAACAATTCCAGAGTTGCAATTGTGGAAAGAAAGCTGCCAGTTGCATTCCCAATAAAACGAGTGAAAAAATTTTGTAAGTAAGATTTATGATCATTATAACTTTTGTCTAGCTAACTAATTATTAAATAAATTTAAAGCGTTTTAATTCACTGTTTTGAATTGTTGAAAAAATTAAAAAATATTTTTAATTAGGTAGTGCTTTAAATACGTAGCCATTATTCAAATTAATCAGTAATTCGTATGTACCCGGTAATTGAGTCGGTCATTCATTAACTCTCTAAAATAGGAAAAAGACTACGACTACTTTCATTAAATTAATTTTAACAAAAAATACAATTAATTATTAATGTTCAAATCAACCAATAGCATTATTTAATTATTTTTAAGGGTGTATTTGTAAGAAATTTTTGGCAAGTAATATTTTAGAGTTGATTAATTAAGTAAAGTTTTGCCCTAATTTCAAAATAGGCTTTAGGTAGTTATTCTTACAATGTAAAATATCTCTTAACAATTAGCATTAAACTAATTTAAATTATCATGTAAACACATAGTAATCTGATGTTTGAAATTCTATTCTCTTCAACATCCTATATAATGTAGGCATAAGAATAAATTTCGTGAAAGTAAAAAAAATTAAAAATAGATAAAAACATTGAATTTGTGATGATTCACTTTGTGTCTATCATAGTAAACATTTCGTAATTTGTTTCAGATTTCATTCAACTTTTGAACTAGAAAGATCGTTCGTTAAGTGCTCTCTATACCAGAATAATTCCAAAGACCAATGGACCGAGGATTACAAGAATATTAACAAAGATTAATGTAAGTACTTTTGACTTTTCGTTTTTTTAAGAATAAGTATGTAAGTGTAAGAGAAAAAGATATTTTTGAAATACATTTAGTAGGGTCTAGTTCTCTAGTTGATATACTTGTTTCTATGCAAAATATCTCTTAACAATTAAACATTTAACTAATTTAAATTATTATGTCCATCCACAGTAATCCCATATTTATTTATTCAATTTTTTTGATAACTTCCCTTAAGTAATTAAATTAATTAATTAATTTAGTCGGTTATTGCTTGTTATTATTAAACTCATCAATTACTTGTTATTGTTAAATAACCTGTAACTTTATAACTATGCTGATTTAGACATATTTTTAAACAAGGTGCTAAAAAAACATTCGTGTAGTGGTGTAGTACGATTAAAATGAGCAAAAAAAAATATATTGAATTATTCAATAGTTAATACTTTTCCAGTTAAATGGCATCAACTCGAAAAGTATTAACTATTTGACACCCCTCAATATAACTTTTTTTACTCATTTTAATGCGAACTACACGCTATTAAAATTTTGGACACTAACGAGAATATTTTGGTTTATATTTATTTTAGCCTAAGTGGACGTAACTCAAAAAGAATTAACTATTGGACATCCCTCAATCTAACTTTTTTGCTCATTTAATGCGTAGGTACTACGCTCTTAAAGTTACGAATGTTTTTTTAACACCCTGTATATGAACTCTCATAATCGATATTAGCCATAGAATCACTCTCTAAAGTTTTGGACTCTTTTTTTCAATACCCTGTATATTATCTAATACTAATTCATTTAAAAATTTACTTCAGTTTACTTTTACGTTTACTTCAGTGACTAATGATTTTGATAATACAGTTTGTGTCGTGATATAATTTCTAATATTTTGTACCAATTGATTTCAGTTTCCATTCAACCTGTGACTTAGAAAATGGTCTTTTAACTGACACTGCCTTTTGGCCCCATAACAAGAGGATTACTAGAAATTTTAATGAACCACGATGAAGTTATCGTAAGTATAACTTTGTAAACCATTACAAGAAAATGCTTGAACAAACTTCTAGGGTATGTTATATCTACTTAAAACTAGGGTTCCCTTATTTTTTAGTTATTTGAGGGCGACTTCTAGCGGATTTTTAAATTAAGGTTTAGGGTTACATACACTGGGATAGTTTGCATAATAAGTAATATCATTAAAA